>KK500113.1:169502-227236 GCA_000688715.1 Glossina pallidipes
TTTTTTAATAATAATTAATTTAAGATTTACTTTAAGTGTCATTTGAACTCGACTGTTACTTGTTTCAGTTGAGTTTCTGTATAAGTGGAATAAATAAATAAATAAATAAATAAATAAAGATACGTGAAGATAAGAATAAGATTTTGCGGTTTACACGTGCACTTTTGCCTGCCAGCCCGTTCTCGGCTTTCAACGTAGCAATAGACAAATAAGAAAATTATATTCGGTCGCGACCGAAACTTTTATACCCATTACCGTTGAAGATTTTAAAAAATATATATAATATTGGATGGGCTCGGATGGTTTCCATTTTCAGAATAAAGGTGGAAGCTTATATAAAGCATTGAATGAGTAACAAGCAAAAAACACGGAAAACTTAGGCGTTCACAGCTTTTATAACATAGGCGTGTGGACGCGTTGTAAGCGTGTTCTTTGAAAAGTTCTCTTGCAAGTTTGGAGGCGATATCTTCATTTTTGCGAAAGGGAGAATGTTATCTACAAATACCACAGGGTTGCGCAGATAGACAGATGGTCGGATGAACGGAGAGACCTGCTTACGTGCGTTCCCTATTTGAAACCGACCAAGAATTTATATATTTTATGGGGTTTATGAAGCTTGCTTCTGTGAATTATAAAGATTTTTAAAAAAATTGTAATTATGACACGCTATAAAAGTGAGTGGGCATGGTCTATTTATCCCTTTTTTCTAGATGTTCTGCAACATCGTCCACAGTTTGTTTTTGTAGATTTTTCTGCTGTAGTGCGTGAGAAATGAACAAAAAACCAATTTTTTATTCCTTTGGCAAAGCAGAGTTGCTCTCAGTTTACGTTGTATTGTAAGCGTGACCTTCAACTGATTTGGCCTGTTTTGAACAAGAGCTGCGCGCAAGCACCTTCAATGTTCCCGCCAAATTTGAGCTCGCTAGCTTCATTTTTGCGACCAGGAGAAGTCTACGGACGGAGGGACGTCCAGATTGGCACGCAACGTTTTGACAAAATGAATATACCCCTCATCCTTCGATAATGGGGATAAAAATATGGAGATAGTAAGCTTAAATTAAAACTGAATCATCAAAAGCACAGATTAGCCAAAGTCTAATGGGCTACGATTTGCCGAAATATGCAGATGCGCCAAAAACAAAGAGCACATTCGGCTTGCCGGTCTTCATCCGAGGGTAGAGGTTTAAATTCCGATTTAAATAATTTTGCCAGTTTGTTATTCTTCCTCCACGCAATTAGGGAAAAAATGCTCCAATCCTTTCGGTGGCCGACATAGTAAGAGATTGCGATAGGTTGGCTAGTCAGTTATTTGTAGTTTATACAGAGATTTGCAAAATGTATTAGGACAATGATAAGTTGAAAGCACATTTGTTTCGATCCTAGCGAGTAAGGCGGTACTTGAGATAGTACATTTTTCAGTTTTGCTTCCAAATAGATAAGGAATTTTTAATTGCTTCCCATACTGTTTCATTACTAGTCTATTGATAATCTTCTTACTTCTTCTTGGTCTTTTAGGTGAACCATTTATTTCAACATTCAAACTCGTCTATCAGTTCGGAACAAATGTGCGGCAGCAGAACGAGTACAAGACGGACGGAAATGAGTATATTAAAATTTCTAGCGAATCGGGATTACATTACAAAATGTATTACAAATTTTATAGCGCTTTCGACTTTACAAATAAAACGAAAAGACAGGTGCGGTATTTGATATAAAAGAAATACAAATTCTAATCTCCATGGCCACCGTTAACTATCCTCCAAAATTCTAAATATTTATTTAGATTGCAAATATAAAAAAAAAAATGATACTTTCGTTGCTAAGTACCTTGAACCATGAACGCTAAATGCTTGTTACTTTTATTTCTGAAAATGTTTACGGTTTCATTGTAAAACGTTTCTCTGCCTTGACTATTGAATAAGCATGAATAACAAGACTCAGAAGGGAATATTGCAATATCGGAAACGATATTGTAATAACCAACAAAAACTTGTTAAACTACCACTATCAACACGAGAACATACAACAAAATTTATGAAGTTGTCCTCGAAAGATATTAACCTCAGCCAAGGTTTAGGTCATACGCAAAAAGACAGCGACATCGTACGAAAAAACCACAGTCTTTGCAATTCAGCATCAAGCAATAACAGTAACAACAAAGCTATTACCTCTCACGCAAACGTCGCTGAACATTGGCCAAAATCTAATCTTAAGAACGTGATACAAGCAAGTTATGACGACGAAAAAAAAAACACAAACAACAAATACGAGTTTACTGAACAACGTCACAAGTATGAATGCTTAGCACGGCTAACACCACCGAAAGTCAACAATACTGGCAGTGCCACAAGGTCATCCACTTGCGCTAATTGTTTGAAAACTTGTACGGACGACATTGCATCAGAAAATCAGAAAGAGGCCTATGGTGATTTAATAGATGCGAAATTTTATAGCTTACAAGAGTTTCGGTTAGAAAATATAAACGATTGTTTTGGGGAGCAACGGCAACTTGAACTACTCTATCAGCAACCAAGGCAGCAACGACACGATGTGCGAAAGCAACAATACATAAATACGCACACATCGACAAGTGATGACGATAACTATTGTATCTCAAAACCATACGAGTCGAATGTGATTGCAAAACAGAAAAAGAATTACGAAAATTTCAACAAAACTATACCGTACCAATTGAAGCAGCGTCAACTAAGAGAGGAAATTATTAAAGAATTCAAGAATAATAAATTCAGATTGACAAAGTCCAAGCAGTTGGCACTGAGTCCTAGCTTGGCATTAGACTATCAACCAATGTATTAATATAAATAAAAATTAAAAAAGTTTAATGTAAAATAATAATTCTTTCCCAATTCTTTCTTATACGGTCTTTTTCGCACGGTATCAAAATAACACGGTTCACCAACAGGCATAAACACAATTTTTTTTTGCACGAATTCCAAAAAAAATCTTTTTTTTTTAATTTTAATTTTGACAGCGTTTTACAAAAACTCATATATACCGCAACAAGATACAATTGGGGGAATACCCTGATGAGGAGTCGGTTGGTCGGTCGGCCCGTACGTGTGTTAGTGATTACTGCGCCGTTAATAGTGAACGAAATTCGTGTACGCTTGCTATAAAGTAGCGATGAAAGGTTCCGAATTTGATTTTTATTTCTAATCTCCATTTAAATTTTTATATATGTTGGGCGAAACTTCCAATGTACGCGCATTGGAATATAGTTTTGTAATGAAACGGATTTTATTATCACTTTTTTTACACGGTTTTTGGAGACAACGTTTAGGTTTTTTCATCTTACACAATTTTTTAAAGTTATGGGATATATTCCCAAATATAGCATGTCTTCTTTTACGTGATTTTTTTGAACGATCTGCTAAAGAACGTGTCTACCGTGTACAAAAAGAGATAGCGTACGACTGTATGCATCGGATATGTTTGGAAAGAGGCTTGATTATGGGAAGAGATCAGCTCGCAAGAGCTCGCTTGTAGTAAAGCCTTACGTGGTTAAAATTAGTCCATGTGTCTATTTTTAGACAATAACAACTCATGTGACTACATCTCTCACCTGCTAGTAACTCACTTGTTATACCCAAGGCAGAACCATTTTCGAGCAATATTCAAACCAACTTGACGAGTTCTTTCCAAAAAATCAACCCTTCCGGCTAGGAAGGCGTATATGGCTGTACAGTCAAGCAACGTCTGATGTTTTCCCCATCGTAATGCTCGCACCCTTTGCTCCGATTGGTGTGTCAGTGACTCTGTCTATTGTTGCTTTCTTCGTATTAGTTGAAACGTGCTCTGATCCTGTTGTAGATATCGTGGCCATGATGCCGGTTTTTGATTTCGGTTCGGTTATTTCTCTTCTGTTCGCTTTTGTATGTTTTGATCGGCGTGATTTAAGATCGTCACCTTTGTAGCCGATGTGGTGATGAGTTTAGGATTAACAGTATGTACCTGGGATTGCTTTGTTTGTGATGACCTCTGTTCGTAATTTTGATAGCTATTAATGGTTTCTTGTGTTGTCCATCTATGTTGCCAGTTCGTATTGGCTGTTGTTAACATTTCTAGCCGATGACGGTTTACCTCCATTGTGTTACTATGTCTGATAAGGAACTCACGTTTGGATTTTACTGGTTCTGGTTGATCAAATCTTATCATATTCTCTATGTCCGCTCTCTCTGCGTTATCGTTAGTTACCTGACGTGCCAATTTACAATTTGTAGGTTGACTTGGTTGTTCGAAACGGTGAGTTGATATTGGTCGTTGTGCCTCGTTATACTTGGTGATATTGACTGTGGTGTTATCCATCGTTGTTGTAGTACCTGCTTTAGCTAAGAAATCCATCCCCAACCCAAAGTGGCCTGGTTGAGCACAACGAAGGCAGAAGTTTCTGCTGGTATTCGTCGTGGTCGGTGCATTCACTCTCGGTACACGGGCTGGCCCTGGCGTTTCCCTCGGAAGCGATGCCACTGTTGCTGCTGGTAGGTCTTCAAGCCGCTCTCCCAACGCTATTAACTCGGCTAAATCCTTGCTGGCTGTATCTCCAAAGATAAGTGCGTACTCCCGCCGACTGTTTCGGCAGATTCTTTCTAGCTTCTGTTGCGTCGTGAAGTTCAAATGCCGCATCATGTCTTGCAGGTGTAGCGCGTAGTCTTTGCATTTTTCTCCTTCCAGTTGAAGCGTCTGACGTACCTGGTCATCCAATCGCTCGAGATATCGAGTGTGCAGGAAAAATTTGAAGAATTCTTGTTTAAACTCCTGCCACCCTGCCCATGATTTTCTGGGTTTTCGGTACTATATTGCTGCTTTTCCACTAAATAACTCCATTATTATCCGTGGCATGATATCCAGGGGTAGTTCGTATACTTCACACAGGTCCGATGAATTCAAGAGCGCAACTCTCGCCGTCGTAGCATAGCGACCATTTACACATTCGGTCCATGGCCGCGTCGCACGAAATATGTTTTTGCGCGTATCGCGTAGGGTTTATACCTCGCCGTAAGACTTCTGACAGGTGCAGCGTTTTTGCGGCGTACTTGATCTCTAGCTCCGTAAGCTTCATCTTCATATCTGCTTCTAAGTCGGAGGTTGCGATAAAGGCTGGCACCGCTTTTCTCATGTCCTCGACAGTACCCTTGGCGTCAAGGTCGAGCGCACCGCGGATTTCGCTCAACTCTTCCTTCCGTAGGCTATATAACCACGATGATTGCACTATGCTGGTTTTCTCTCTTCCCTCCTCTATTGTAATAAGCTCAAAGCTGGTTCTCTCTATTGTGATAAGCTCAAAGCTGGTTCGCTAATTAATCCTCTTTTAACCGGAGGTCCCTGCTCGGGCGCCACTTGTCACGAGTCTTCTTTGGCAGTGTATGCTCAGGGCCCCCAGGACTCCTTCCAAGAAATTTATAATAAAAAAACTTGGACCTCCGGATTTGTGCTTAGTATTTGGATTTATTATTTGACAAGCGATTTTTTTAAGGGGAGTGGAGGAAAAAACCAGCGTGGTGACCCGACTCTTGTTTAACGCTGTCAATGTTTTTTTGTTCTTTCCGAAAGATTATTTTTCACGTTTTAACCGTATCGCGAGATTCTGAAAAGAAAGAATACGCCGCTGTTATAGCAGCCAGCCTCGGCCTATATAGGGCCACTCGTCCGTCCCTAACCTTTTCATGTCGCTGAAAAGAGTGTCTATTTGTTATTCAGGGATGATGACTAAGCTAAGCCAGCCACTCCTATTAGTGAAAGTTAATAGTTCTATTCAGTTATTCAGGGATGACGACTAAGCTAAGCCAGCCATCCCCTATCCATAAGTCCAAAAAAAATATCCTTATCGATAACGTCAACTAGTTATGTCGTCTGTGATCACTTACCTCTGGCTGCTATATCACAACTGAAAGGATGAGCGTGTTGCGACGCGGTCCTTTATAGTCGCGATCACCATCACTGTTCCGTTACATAGATGTTTTGACTATCCTACTTTACGACCCCAATATTCACTTGTATGTGTGTTGTAACGCTATTCTTACACATCTATTGTTATGCATGCTTACTTAGGTTTGATCGAACATGTTTGCATTCATCTATGTTATAATCTCAGATTTATAAGTATTATGATGCTACTCTTATGTGTATCTCATTGTTAACACTGTCTTAAGTACCAGCTCGTATGATCTTATTGCTAATGCTGGCTTAGGTATCAAATCGAATGATTTTATAAGCCGCAGGACCGGTAAGCATGTCTTCATATGGTACGTACCATATCGACATGCATAATTTTATAAACTCTTCTCTTCTATTGCAATGTTTGCTTGTATGCATCTTTATGTCTGTCTTAGCGTTATTGCTAATCTAGGTACCGAATCGTATGATTTTTGCAATCCGTTGGAACGGTTGGGAATGTGAATCAATTATTTTTATATTAACTCTCTCAAACCTAGGAACCAAAGCCGCATTGCTGACATGTATAGGAAATGCTACGGCATATTTATTTAGTATTAAGCTATTTATGTTGTCATAATTAGAAAGGAAGCAAAACTCTTCTTTGCAATATATATCTTATCACAAATATTATGTTCTGTCTTACACACTCTTTCTGACAAAACAATTTGTAAGACACAGAACAGACAGGTAGGAAGAAAAAATGGTGAAGATTCTAAATGCAGAAAATGATTACGAAAAATTTTACTGTTGAAAAAAGCTCTACAAAGGAAACGACCATTTTCGGCCACAACAAATTTACTATACTCTTGCATTTGCGAGCCACTCTGTTATTTTGAGTTTTACACCTCCTGCATATTGCACATACATGGAAGCCTTCAATGTTCATAAGACATGGAAATGCGCATTAGAGGCTGAATAAAGTGTTTGCATTCTTAGTCAGCATAAGGAATTTTCTATTACTTATCTGCTACAGAGATCATGATTGCCTAGAAGAAGGAACTCCTACCCTCCACATTATGATGAAAATTGCTCCACAGTGACCATGATTATAATGTATGTTTAGTTTCAGGATGCGGCTGTAATGCAATAACGGTATCTCCCTCTAACACAGCCTTAGCAGCTAAAAGAAAGACTGTTCCAGACAGACTGTTCTTCAGCCCGGATGAACATTTCCTGCATATACAAAGAGCTACGAATGGCGCTACCCAATCCGAAAATTCGACATGAGTAATACGAAATATTCTCAGCATAAACGAACTTTACGGTTAGGCCTTCTAATGGCTACGACTAGCGTTGTCCAATTCGAAAATCCAGCTGAAATAGTGATGCTTAAAGCTTGTAAAGCTGAAGCGCGTTTTTGCTCTAAAAAGTCGTTGATTGCCGGACTTGAACTGAGGTTAAATTTTGATCTTAGTGCATTTCGCTGGTGTGTCTTGTAAAATATCCACATATTCGGGTTTTATTTTTGTGATGATTTGGATACAAATGCTGTTCAACGGGTTATTCCACGTTTAGAAAATGTTGCATCAATCCAACCTAAAATTGACGGCAACTGTGCTTTAACTGACTTGTATATTTGATTTGCTAAATAGGCGATCCGACTGGATACCTGGACGACATTTAATTGCGGTGATTTACCGTACTTCTTGCTTTTATACTTGTCCTTTGTGCTTTTGCCAATTTTGACCTATTCGGTCCTTCTACATTAATTTGTAGAAGGCATGCGAAACGGTGATTGATGTTCGCTCTGCTTGGCAGTGAAATACTTTATACGAGGTGCTAGTTAATATTAAAAATTTAGGGTCAAGGTAAATGCAATTTCTTTTTCGCTTTAGACGTTAAACTGACCCTTTTTTACACCGACTAGTTTTTTCTACGCATAGCGGGCTTAATTATCTTATCGTTAAAGGCAGTAGGGACGTAAGACACTGAGCATTTAAAATTTATGACATAAATTTAATGTAAAATGTATGTGAAAAAGTTCACGTAGCGTGGACGCTAATAAAAGAAGCATGTTACAAAGAAGACAGACTGATTATAGGCCAATTAGTTAGGCCATGCTGAATACGTGATCTAGCAAGTGAGGATAATCGTACATACGCAAGTTGATGATGTGGTGATATAAACTAATCGCAGCGCAAGGAGATACTTCCATGTGCGATGGCGAACCGAACGCGATCTGATCGTCCGTGAGAATGAAATTGGTATTCCAATGTTTGTTTATCAATGTACGTGCATTGTAAGCGATCATTAACCGCTAAACCTACATTTGACTTACATGTAAAATTATTAAAACGCGATAAATAGGCAAATGACCTTTCTTGTTGCTGTTTAAATATATTTACTTTATTGTTGCTTATTGGTTTATGCCATTACTTGCAATTTATTTTTTTATATTATAACATAGTTTTATTTATTCATTCATTTTTACTTATTCCCTTGTTACTCTATTGCAGCTAAAAATGTTCGGGTGTTTAAATGTACTTGAATTTATTGATGATTTACATTTTCTATGTGCTGTTGTTATTGTTGTTGCTGTGATTCTTGGTGTTTTTGAAGCAAGTTGTTGAACACTTTTCGATTTCCGTTTATTCAGCACAGAAAAAAAATTTGTTCATTACGTTATGGTATGTATGTCGATGTTTAAATAATTGCCCTCCAAATTTACACAACATATTCAGAAAGTAAAATTTAATACAAAACTCATGTTTTTATGTATGTAAATATAAAATAACATCAATACAAAGACATACGTTATTATAATTAATGAAACTCGTAAGAAAACCAGAGGGTATTGTGGTTTAAAACAAAAGAGAATTTTTACTTGGTTTTGCTTATTGTATACGTCTAGCAATATATAAGTTTTTGCACTACCCAGTATGTATGTGTATATAAAAACAAAGTTAAAACACATAATTATTCATAACATGGCCTAAATTTTATGGTTCTTCCTTTCACTTGCCTCAAGTGCCGCCGCCTTGTGTGTATGTTCTTAAATTATTTTTATATTGTTTTAAGTTTTAAGGGTGTTTTTATAACATTATCACCATCCTTACCATTCTCAGATTATGCATATCTACTATACCTATATATATATAGATATATATATATACACACATATATATATATATATATATATATATATATATATATATATATATATATGTATCTGTGTAAGGTTATACATACATGTATTTATATAATAAATTATTGAAATTCTATATACGTTTGTATGTATACGTGGGAGAGAATAACAGACATGGTTTATTAAGGAGTTTTTTTATGGGTCTGTAAATATTTTTTTAATTGTTTATATGCGGTTTTGTTTTCTGTATACACTTAATTTTATATATAAACAAATTTTTTTTTATTGTTTTAAAAATTCCTTTTAAATTTGTAGCATACGATTTAGTTACTTTGTAAGAATGACATACATATTTAGGCAGGGAACGAATGGCCACGTTGCGTGTGTATATATGTACGCGCGTATGTATGCATGTACTCCAATATGTATATGCGTGGACATGCATATGCAAACGCCTTCCTACTTTGACGCATATGTTCGCGTATATGTGTGCTATTTTTTATATTTAAGTCACTCTGTTTAAATAATGCTTAATATGAGACGATGCCTTTGTTGCCTTCCAAATCTTCATAATCATTACATTTATATGTATATTTTTTATTCATTAATTTATTACATATTTTTGTTTGTCTAACACAGAGGCTTCTAAAATAAAATAAAAAGTAATAAAACGAAGATCAATAAATTTCTTTGAATGCATTTTAAATACTTCATAATTACATGCTTTTGCCGTTGTTGCTATTAATATATTATTATTATTATTATTATTATTATTATTATTATTATTATTATTATTATCGTGGCTTTTAAGCTTTTATTTCAGTTTAAACTTGTATTTGGTGTAATGTTTGTGGTAAAATAAAAATAAACTTAAAATTTACAAAAAAAAAATTAACTCTGCAATAGGCTTGTTTTTTTTTTTTAATAATTTACACTTACTGCCCTTCTTCGTTTACATGTTGGTATTCTTGCATTTATGATATAGAAAATAGTATAAAAATTCACAGTGTGCTTAATAAATGTGCTTAAACAGAGACAAAGTTTAACAATTATTGTAAATTAAAAAAAAAAGAGCAATAGAAATATAATTACACAAAAAATTAACATACATACATAAAAATAAGGAAAGAAACCTGAACAGCTTAAGCGAAACAAAAGCAATTTCAAATTTTCTTAATCAATGCGTTAACTTTTCAGCCCAAACATTTGTAATTTTTTACAAAAACAACACAGTGTTAGATGATTCTGGTGGGTGATGATTTTATGAAAAATTACAAAATATTTGGCCTAGATTACCACACACTTGGGCGGTATTGGTTTAACCAGCCCGATGGAACTTTGCACTTATTTCTTTTTGTTTTTGTTGTTGGCACCGCGAGGCGGTGTCAGTGGACGCCCCGAACTACCAAAATTAGGATAAACGAAACGTCTTTTATCTGCAGGTTTTAAAATTTGAAACGAACACATTAGCGTATTGTCCACCGACATCATGGCACCTATACAAAAAAAAAAAAAATGAAATAGCAAAATATAAAAATGAAACTTATCCGATGAGATCATTTTGACAGCAAAGATTTTAGTCAGTACCGAGTACAGATTGTAGGTTACTCTTTCTTGACTAAGACTATACTTCTTCTAAAGCTTTAAGTAGATAGGACGCACGCCCATATCCAAACGTATCGATTACGTCATTTTGGGAATATATCGAAAATGTCGTAGATGTACATCTCGAGAACTCCATCTCCCATTAAAACGTACTACCTAACAATAAAATCGGTACAACCGAGATTTTGATTCTATTGAACTCGTTTGAAAATAATTAACGTACTACAACGAAAACTTGCAAAAAAGCTGCACAAATTTTGAAAATCGACAATTACGCTTACAATAAAAAAAAACTGAAACTACTTCTTTTAATATGCAATTTTTATATCACTTGCGGTACAAGGGTAAACTAAGTTTGTGCGTGTTTATGCGACACGCAAATCCACCTTTTAATCTCTGCACTCGTTTAAGCGGCTGTTTTCTAATGTTCTGCCTGCAGTCCGAAATTTTTGAGATGTTTTGAAGAAAAAAAATGTCATGTTTAAATTAAAAACATACAGCATATAGCCGAAATCCATTTGATATTATGTTCGGTTATTAACTACAACTATCCTGTCGGTATGGGGCAATCTTTCAAAGCTAGAGCCAATACGCCGGCATTTAATAAAAAGAAATTTAGAATGGTTTCTCACTTGCTATTTATATGAATACTTACCCGCATTATCAAACTCGCCGCAATAATTCGGGGCTGAGAATAAAGTAACCAACTGACGTTTAGCAAAGAACTCATAGCCGTCTTCAACAACTTGATGGGCTCGACATATTAAATCAAATTCATGTTTCTCTAAAAATTTTCCTACAACCTAAACAAATCAAATATATTTTATCTTCTTTCAATGATCAAATCTAAGTCAAAGATAATTTTACCTCCGCACCAAATGTAAAACTAACGCCACGATCATTTTCGCCCCAACTCGGTGTATCTTTATCGGGATCAGACCATAAGAGATCACATAATAAACCCTGATCGGGCACATCTGTCGGACGCATAATACGACGTATCTGTTCCATCGTTGTTAGATCAGGACTTAAACCACCATGACAACAGAAAATCTTTTCGTCCACTATTTAATAATAATTTTTGAAATATCCTATTTTTCAATGTGTTTAAGCAAGACATACCTATGGCGGCTACTGGTAGACAATTAAAGCAATCTGTAAATGTTTTCCATAGTTTAATGGTATAACGTCTTTTGCACTCATCGTAAAATCTAAAATAATAGAGGATGAGAGAATCACTAATAGACATACAAAAATTATTTGACTAATTATTTTACCCATAAATTCTATTGATGCTCGCGCATTCATGATTGCCACGCAGCAAAAAAAAATTCTCAGCATATTTTATTTTATAGGCCAATAGTAGGCATATTGTTTCTAAAGATTGTTTGCCGCGATCAACATAGTCCCCCAGGAATAAGTAATTAGATTCGGGAGGGAATCCGCCGTATTCAAACAAACGCAATAAATCATAATATTGGCCATGAATATCACCTAATTGTCGAATTTAAGAAACAAAATTGTTAAATTAAGTTACAAAAAAAGCTTTTGAATAAGAAAATCATGGAGTTAACATAAATAGGCATCAGAGAGTTACAGTTGCTAAGCGTCCATCATTGCGGAAAATTTTCAAGCTTAACGTTTATAGGTAAGCGAAATTGAAATCTCAAATTGCAAATAAAAAATTCTGAGCAACAGATATAAATTTCAATGCTCGCATACGTTATGCTGTAATATTGTGTGTTAAACGCTTACCACATATTTTTAATGGCGCCTCGAGTTCCAACAGTATAGGTTGAGATAGAAATATCTCTCTGGATTTTAAACATAAACCTCTTATTTCACTTTCTGATAATTGTACATTTTTGCCGGGTCTTGCGCCTCGCACTATTGTATAATTATACACAATTAAATCAATGAAAATTCCGCTGTGTATCTTACGAAGAAAACTCACCTTCCAATAATCGCGAAATTATGCTGTCAATATTCATGATATCTGACATGCCTTTGGTGTGTTTTGCAAATCAAATCTCCGAGCGTCCTTCAGATTATTAACTCTGGCAACGGTTAGGAGTTCACAGTCTTTTAAGATGTCTTAACTGGCGGTACTCTTTTGATTTATCTTTAATTCGCTGCACTCCTCAAAAGTTTCCGTTTACTTTTATTGGTATACCCACTAAACGTAAATGGAATTCGGGGTAAGGAGCCGCTCTCATATAAGCACACGTAGGGGCCCTTTGAACGGTGGCAAGAAAATTTGTCGGCCCAAATTGTGGTTCGGAGCCTACGTACAACTTTTTCTTGTCTTTATTTTAACATATTCTCACTTTTTTTTTCATTTATCTCACACATTTCTAAATTTTCTTAATTTCTTAAACAAACCGTGTGTATAACGAAATAAATCAATAGAAACCGCACTTAATTGTGCTGTCGTTTAGAAGACGAAATATTCACAAAACTTTTCTAATAAAAGCGAAAATTTCTTAACACGACGGGTGAAAACTGCATTTTTTTACATCCATAGATATTGTAAAGCTAGAGTGAGCTTGGGAATGATTACAGTTGTTGAAAAATGTTGACGCCATTTTAAATTACACAAATTTGTATTGTGGGCTTTAAAAAGAAGGAGAGAGACAACAATGCAATAAGTAATTTTTCAACATAAATATGGTTGTCTTGGTTCAAATAACATTTCTTGTAGGAAAGTCAGCTGTTGTGTATGAAACATTAGCAAACATTATCTTAACTACAAATAATCCATAATTCGTATTGGATTTTTATTTGAGTTTAACCTAATTAGCAACACTTGCCCGTTGTTATTTTTCTTACTTCTTGTAGCGTAGTGCATAAGTTGAAAATTATCCTAATAGTTATTACATTCTTTAAAGGTGTACGTTTTATTTCTTTTGCTTTAATAAATTTAAATATAAGAAATATTTATCACATAATTTTTTTTTGTACAAGTTATAAATGCATATGACAACGAATTATAACTTTATGTTATTAATCTGATAAGTGACGTTAATTGGAAATGTAGTAGGATATGGATTCCAGGATGTTCTGCTTATGCGCAAGAATTTCTCGAAACGAAAATTTACTAAAATTTACCGCTAAATCATTTATTAATTTCGCAATAACATATTGATCGTTTGCAACAGAATGATCGGAATGCAAGTTAAATGACCATTAATTTTTATTACGTGTATATACCATTATCTCTGGGTATATAGGCACTAATTGTGTGTGGCGCTAACTAGTTTTCCGATTATTTTAGGTATATGTATGCACAAAAGGTGTGAGAAAATTGTTAAATCAGACGTAAGGAAATTTGTTCACCCTTTACATAAGCATTGGTTGCTTAAAGCTGGTGGTAATCATGTAAGCGATCATCGCCGTAATTATTACCCGGTTTTTTTATGAGACAATTGATTATCGCCAAGAGGCTAATCAGGTTCCGTCGCCGTCAGCTTTCTGATGCTTCTCCTCAAATGTTCCATTATAATGTATTAATAATTGAGAGAAACGTAAAAAATGAGTGCCAAATTGACGTTCATTTGCTTTGTATACGCAAATTACATATAGTAAACAATAACAAAGGTACAAAATGAAATGAATAGAAAATTATGTCGAATTTGACAGTTGAAAAAAGTAATAAAGTTAAAACCAGTTTTTAAATTTGTACGTTTTTTATTGCAGACAACGTTAATTATTATTATATTACATATTCTTTTTTACAGATTTTCCATAAAAATGAATGTTAATAGTTCTGTTATAATGTATAGTTAGTGATTATTCATACAAACGATGTCTTTTTTATCACTATATTAAATTTTCTCTTCTATTCCTGTATGCTAAATCCTTTTTTTTTTTACGCCCCTACATGAATAAACAAAAAGAAGATGCAGTATATACTTTCAGTCAGTATATGCAATCACTCGCAGTCGTCATTGTTCTTCTCGTCAATGAGCTATCATAATAAGAAGTTTTAGTGAATCTCATTAATTTTGGGTTTGTTCGCTCCACAAAAAGTACGTTTGTGAAACCTAGTCCATTGCCTGAACATAAAAAATTTTTTTATTAACTTTTACTACTACGGAATACATATTATAACATAAAAAAAAAACGAACAAAACATTATTGCAGTGACTATACCAAACTATAACAAGAACGTAATAGGAAGCTAAGGCACATAATCTGCGTGTAAAACAAGGTGCTACGTAATCTCTGTGTTCCTCACTGTTATCCTAAAAATCGCCTACAAAATGGATTATGCCACTGCGTTCTGAGTTGTGCAGTGAAGAGACTACCAACTTTATAGCTCTTGAAGATCACATGCGCGATGAACATAACATCAAAGGCTACGTCAGATGTTGTAATAAGAAATGTTGTGAGCACGATTTACTTGTTGAGCACATACTCGCCCATTTAAATCCTGCATGTTATAAGTAAGTGAATTCATTTTTGTTGATAAAAAGCATACATTATTTGCTTTTTTTTTGGATGTGAAGAATGTACTCTTGTCTTTCCCGATTGTCAGTCTATGCGCAATCATTTCCTTATGGAGCACGGAAAAAATGGAAGGCTCTCTGTGTTCTAACAAATTTGTTACAGTATATTTGTTACATCGACATGCTGTAACGTACATGGTGAGCATAGCAAAACCTTCAGCAGTTGTCGGAAAAGGTAAGTTATTGGTAAATTTTTAACACATAATATTCTATTTAGATTTGACACTGCAGCTCAATTATCGGCCCATGTCAAAGAACAATGCTTGTGTTACATGCGCGGAAGTTGTATGCGGCGCTGCTGCCCTTCAACAAAAGAATTCTGTTGAAAAGGAAAAACAAGAACAACAAGACAATTTTTCACGCTTTCGGCCTTTTCCAGCCATATTGTCATTAATTTTATATTGATTTATTTCTCTTCCTACTTTATACCATGAACAAATAAAAGAATCGAAAACAATTATTTTGCCAACATTTGGAAACTTCTGGAATTAAATAATCTTTCCATATCCGTTAATTATATTAATATGTGTTTTTGTGAGATGTTTTTTCTTCAAATTTTGACTTTTCTGAGAATAAGCGTCAAAAATGTTGCCTTTTCTGAGAATATGAAATTATGAAATTTTGTAACTCAATTGCAGAATACTTTTTCCCTACTTACTCTGATCATTAATAATATGTTTTATTTATTCAATGTATAAATATATATAATATAATATAATTTGGCTTTGCTGATGAGAACAAAGAATTGGACGTTTTCCCTGGCAAATTTTCGTCGCAACTTCCTATAACCAACGGCTTCTAGTACAACGAATTATGGCAACCATGGCAATGGTTATGTATAGTTTGGTATGCATTGAGTCAATGGAGTCGAAAAATTGGTGTTTATGGATGGCATTGTAAACAAATGGGGATTTGTTTAGGATATGGAAGGAAAATTTGAAAGAAAGACCGGACAAATTTGCGCTTTCGGAAACATTCTAATTCTACTAAAATAACGATCTCAAGCGTAAATCCCACTTAATTCGAGAATGGCTCTTATATGACTGTCCCAAAATTCTTCACCCTCTTCGCCAGCCAACAAGCATGAACTCCATCAAAAATATGTGGAATGCAGTGGACCGCCATGTGCGAAAACACTGAATCCCTTCCGTCCAGGACATGAAAAACAGACTATAAGAGGAATGGAGTAAAATGCCTGTTTCCCACACAAAAAAAAATCTTACAAAATATGTCAAAACTCTTAAACGACGTTATTAAGCAAAAAATATATCCCACCAAATATCAATTTTTAATAATATGCTGTTTATGTGTTCATATACTTCCTTTTATGAAATAAATCCAATATTAACGACGCAATATTCTTGGAATTGCTGAAGTTATTTAATTTTTTTATTACTGGAATAACGTTTCGTTTGTTTGTTTTTTTATATTTTAATAGGTATTCCATAGTAGCACATAATAGTAAAAAAAAATTTTATGTTTGGAAAAGGGACTAGGTTTAACGAACGTTTAATTTTTGTGGAGCGAACAAACCCAACATTAGTGAGACTCATTTTACGTTACAGTGCTTAATTTACGTACGTTACGTTGCTTAATTTAGCTCGATATTTAAAAAAAAATTGTACTCACTTTTACCGAATGTTTTTTATTTTTCTTCACCATTCACAAATATAATTTCGGACATACTTCATTTTTTTTAATTTTCGAAAATTTTTGAATTAATAATTCATTTTCTAACAGCTGTTTATATTTTTCTTTTCCAACTTTGCTGGGGTTATACTCAGTACTAACGCATCAACTTTCGCTTGCTTCAACGACGAAAGAAAGGTAATTTCTTTTCTTTGCATTTTGTATGACTATTGTTTTCTATAATTTATTCTGAAAAAATAAACTGAATATGGAGGCAAGCGTGACGTTTGTTTGCGTATAAACAACGAATATTGTGTACGAGAATATAACACAGAAATAAATAAAAATAAAATTATATTTATATTAATTAAGAGCTAATCCATCCTTATTAAACAGACCAAAACAAACAAAAGGAAAAGTTTATATAGCGCAAAAACTTCTTCGAACTCTCAAGAAACTTGAATGCCCCGAAGAAAAAATTTTCGAACTGGCCCACTTAGTGGCGGCAATTGCGGTCGATGGAAAGTTGTGCACATTTTCCGCTGCAATTGGATTTTACGGCATTGATGTTTTGCTGTCCACAAGTATAAAAGTAAGTACAATTACAAGGATTAATTCGTTTATTGTGTAAATATTTTGTATATGGTTAGAAACACTGATGTCGAGGACAATATTCGTTCCCTATCTTCCTAGATTTATAACTGCTCTTTCGCTCTTCCGTCAAACACGTCGTCAAACTTCAAAAAGGAATAGCTTTATTTTAGATTATTTAAAAATTATATGTAATACTAAAAAACTTTATTACGCCCACGCATCTCTCAGTAATATTCCTTGCTTTGTAATGACCACTTCTTACTTTGTTCTTACTATCACGGCAACTCTAAACTACAGATGTTTTACGTTTTTTGTTTTTAATTACTTGATGAGAAAAATTATTAAGTTCGGAATGTTGTAATAAAATAAAAAAAATTATAATGTAATGCAGTTATTTAATGAACCACTAATAAAACTATTACTTGATTGTTTACATTTCATGAATTTTTGTATATGCTTACGCTATTGCTCTCTTGAAATACATTTAAATAACAGATCCGTAATTCGATTACAAAGTATTTTATTTGGTATAAGAGACATGAATAGTTAATAGTTAAATAACAGCCTGTGCGCCAGATTTGTTAATACAATTTATTAAATTAATTTGATATTAATGATTGGTTTTTGATTACATTACACCGCACTTCTAAAAAGTACGACATCTGGCGATAACCCACATATTCAAAAGTGTGTCATAATTTAAATCAAAAAAAAAAAACTCAAAATAATATGAAACTTGTTTGCATTTTTAGCCTAATAAAAATGAACTTGACCTTCCGTAGCAATTAATTACAGCACTGCCCCTATATGTAATTTACAGCATTCACTTATCGATACTAGCAAAGAGTTTTAAAGATACTTTCTCGTCAGTTACACCATTGAAGTTACACATAAACAAATACGAGTGTTTCGAATTTCTCTTTCATGTGCAATTAATAACAATTTATAAACTTACACCAGCTTTTTGTTGCTATTTGTGTGACCATTATTGGCTATTGCTTTTCGTAGGCCTAAATAATAATGCGCGATTAACGAAAATTTTAAGTCGAAGTTTGAAAACTGTGTTAAAAAAGTGAATTTTTTTTATCTTCTATCTCTTAATAATTTTGTTTTTCGTTATAATTTGTAGTTGTTTCGATCTGCCAATTTGTCACACACACAAACACATTCCGTGTACCAATATAAACGAGTTCAACATTACTTTCTATGGCTATTATCCATTATTATTTAGTTGTGTTCTAAGGCGGGTACGTTAAATCTATCGTACGGTTTATACCACCAAAAATGTTCCTCTTCGGTATTGCTCCATTCTGCTTCATTAGAAAGTTCTCAAGGCTTTCAAATGAAAAGGCTGCCAAATTCGGGCACGAAACAACAGCAACTCTAATCCAAATAGATTTCAAGCTGCAGGATGAGCTCTTTTATGATTAAAGCTTTTTGCTTGAAATACACATGACCTTAATTTTTATTTTTATTTTAGTGCATACGCAACCTTGGCATTTTCGAATGGCTAAACTCAGACTTACCGCAAATGTGGAGCATTGTAAATTTACGTTTTAATCATCTGAACGACTTCTTGTTAAGTTTGCCGTACCTGCGATTACTCGAATTAAAGGTGAGAGTTTGACTTCTACCGTATCAACTTGTTACGGTTAGACATTGAATGATAGATCAGTGCACCAATTTGTTGCACTATAAGTAAGTGGTAGTTGGTAACTTGTAAGTTAATAAAGCTTTCGAGATTGTTAGTGTCTTTAACATTTTTAATCATTCCATTAAGAAAGCAAAAAATTGCCATCTTGTGTTAACACGATTTTTGGTAAATTCTTTACTGCGTACATGAAAATGCAGACGAAAGCTACGCAAAGATAATTTCAAATTTCATTTGAAAAATTATTGGTGCTTCTTATAATCGTCGTGAGCAACACAGAACCATTAACTTGTTTGCAACATTTGATTACAAGGTAGCACGAATATATGAGATCGCATGCTATATAGAACTTTTTTAACCGCGTAGACCTTTGCACAAACTAACAATCATATTTACATGCTCCCAACTTGTCTATATTTTCACTGACCTTCAAATTCAATTTGCAGCCATAAAGTATAATCTGAAAACAAAATCGTTTTCCTGGTAAAACTTCTTAACCCATAAGTGTGACTTGGGCAAATGGAGAGACAAACATTCTTTAATTGACTTCCCAGAATGGATCTAATGGATGGAAAGTAGACAGAAAATTTCGATATAAGATTTAACAGAAACCTTAAACTGTCTAAATAAATTCAGAGACGGTTTTCCAAAGAGTTGGGTTTCAAATTACTTAGTCAGTTGGAGAAAGCGGAGAAATTGTCGTTTTTTCTTATTGCCATATTAGACATTTCAAATAATAATGGAACTTGAGCATATTTATGTTTGTAATGACATTTTCATGAACTTCATTCAGTCTCGTATTGAATTTTTGCTGGTACTAAGTAACGACGTATTTGTTATTGAATTGAATGTTTATTAAAATATCGAATATTTGGCTTTGGATGGGTATCGCAAAATCGAATTAGACCATCAGATCAAACCAGTCAAACTGGTATTGTTTTTAATTGGTAATGGTGAACTACCTGTTTATTGCTGTTGTTCATCTTTCTAACCATTCCAAAATAGCAGACACGACATAGCGCATTACTGGTAACAATTGTGGTCGGCATATATGTATGTATTGAAGTCTATTTGCGCATAGAGATGTTCTCTTTTCAACTGGTAACCGACACTTAAAACACAAACAACTTACAACTTGCTCCCTCTATATTGAGCTATTATACGGTACACATCATTATGCATTACATTACAGGTCGTGTTTATTGGGTGGCAAACACTTGAAAGCAGTCTTGCTGCAACGTTCAATCGTGCGTGTCACAAGAGACTCTGTTTTTTCGAAACTTAAATTAATTTTTTTTTTTTCTCTAAATCTTCGAAACAATCTTAAAAATCTGATTCATTCATTTATGTTTTATTCGTTCATTCAAGTATAAGAAAATTTTTTTTGTGGTACGTAAATGCTGTCAATACAAAAACAAAACTATTTGAGTGGAACAACGGCATTCCTAAGTGACTTTATAATAGTTTGTTAAATTTACATAAATTGGCTTAGCCTAGGTAAACAGCATTCCAGAAAGTTTTTAATTCGTTAACAAAAATCATAGAAAAAATATATAACAAGAGATGAATTCAAACCCAGAAGAACTCTCAATTTTATAAACCATTTTGCAGCTCAGTTCAACAATCAAGTAAGAGAATAATTTAATCTTGGAATTTCTTTTGTTAGTGAACTTTTCATTTGCTTCGCTTAAGTGTAAACGTATTGCATCAATCATCATCATATTTACTTTATTTAGATTTTAAAGTGAACTCAAATTTTTCCAGTTTTGTGCAACGCTTCTGAGATAAAAATTGTAATATACTTTAGAATAACTTTGGCTTTATAGATTTTTTAAATTAACAGTAACATGCTTTCTTATCTGCAATAACCAATGGACTAATCCGCAGACATTTGTGCCTACCCTAACGTAAGATGAAGTAAGCGATATTTCAATACAGTCTCTAGTTGTGTAAGCTCTTCCTTTTGCCGTTCTTGTTTTATTTTCAAAAGAGTATGCCGCAAACTCAAATGAATTCTTTACCATCAATTGAACAAAAATTGCTTAGTGTTATAGCCGGACACGACTTGGGTGACATAACGCAAGAGTTATGCGACTTCTCATTAGAAGAACAGAACGCCACCGCAGAGGCGCAGGGCATACAACCAACTGCTGCTTCAGATTTTATACCAGTTCTGGGAAAAACAGTTACATATATTGTGGCATGCGTGCTGATTAATGACAACGATGAAGTTCTGGCCATGCAGGAAGCTAAAAAATCTTGTGCCGGTAATCATATTTGAATGTTCTTAATGATGGTAGCATAATATGTGCTTTTTGTGTTTATGCTTAGGAAAATGGTATCTCCCAGCTGGCCGTATGGAAATAGGTGAAAACATATGCGAGGCTGCAATACGAGAAGTATACGAAGAAACTGGTTTAAACGTTGAGATGAACACTGTTTTAGCTGTAGAAGCCGCAGGGGGTTCGTGGTTTCGTTTCGTTTTAACGGGTCTCGTAACCGGTGGCTCTTTAAAAACTATCGCGCAGGCCGACAAAGAATCTCTTCAGGCTAAGTGGGTAGCCGATATTACCCAATTGCCTTTGCGCGCTCATGATATATTAAACCTGATCGAAACCGGTAAAGCTTATAAGCATCGTAATGACGGTACGTCAACGCAACTTTGGCATCCTGAAACTTTACCCACAAGGTATGCTCACCACAAAAACTATTTACGTGTGGTAGCGGTAATACGGAAGCGTGCCACAAATGCTTTAAATGTACTTGTGAGTGAAAAAAATGTACATCATTTTCCTACGGTCGAAGTGCATCCGCAGCGTAGTTTGCATTCAACACTACGTAAATTTATGATTGAGCTTTTTGGAGCAGAGTTACCACAACACAGGCCCCATGGCATTCTTAGCATCGAACATCAGGCTTCACCTAAACCTCACACTACCGATGGTATTTGCTTAAATGTCTTAGTAGTGTTTAGGCCAGCTCTTGAGGAGGTCTCCCTTATTGGTAAATGCACTTGGCATGAATTAAGTAAAACGCTGGAAGATAAGTTAGGACAAATACTCTCTAGTAAACACTCGACTATACCCCTTAATGTTATAAAATAATTTTCTTCACACGGTACTCCATTAAATGAAACCCGTCTCTTGTTTGTGTCGCCACCAGTTTTCAATAAGGTACACATTTTATTATATTAGATAAAATATAAAAAAAGCAAAAAAATTGTGATTTAAACATTTATAAATATTAAACAAAAATATTGCTTCATATACACAAAAAAAAAAAACATTTATATCTAAACGGAAGATTGTTCACACTTATTAAAATTGATTTGTAATGCCACACAAATGCATTTTTAAAAAATGTAAAAGTAAATACAATGCGCAAGACAAAATCCATCATGCAAGACTGATAAATGGCGAAATGATTCTGATTTACGGATGTCTATCTATACGAATCAAACGGGCATATATAATGATAAGAAGCATTACCGGAAAAGTAACGTTTTTTTGCGATCAAATTTCTGCCCTGCTGTTAACCAAATAATTGGGTAACCGAAATGATTGGTTATTTCCAAATTTTATTAAATAATTCCATAAAGCTATCATAAATCATAAAGGTTATGGCTACGTCTAGGCATACGCGTCCCAGACGAGGCACAGTACCCTTATAAAAAGCGAATGGGCCTTCCTTTTGCCAAATTTTAACCATACAATCTATGGTACCGTTATACTTTGCCGCTTCCAAGCCTTGCATGCGTGTCTTCACTACATCTAACGGTGTATTGCCGAATACTGAAGCAGCCCCAGCTACGACACCAAACACACCTACAAGAAGGGTTGGTACTTTTTTCTCTGGATCGCCACGTTTATATAAATCTTTCATTGTTTCCATAACAAAGAAACGTATTGCCTGATTAGAACCCTGCTTCAAAATAGTAGGCGTCAACCCCTTATAAATACCACCAAAGCCTGTAAAGGACAAAAGATATAAATCGGGAAATATAGTAACTTGTAAGGGTCATATTACCTTCTGTTTTAATAATGGTACCAACTCCGTGAAAGAATCCCTTGAATTTAGGATGCTCGCTACGTTGATCATTAATAAACTTTACTTTAACAGTCTCCATAGGTGTTACGGCAATCACAGCTTCGCAAACGCCCGCACCCAAACCAGCTAACAGTTTGCTTGCATTACTTAATTGATTATTTTCGTCAACCAAAAAATGTTTAATCTGCTCGAAAGCGCCAAATCTTGATGAAAAAGAACGATTGTATTGTATTTTAAGCAATTATATATGTATATTTAAAAAGCATATATGTAAAATCATATATGTATATTTAAAAAGCTACATACCTACACGCGGACTTCGGTATACTGCCATATAATAGAACACTTAAACCTCTGTATAAGCCAAAGAAGCCACGTTGTTGAATGGTCTTTTTGGCACAATCAATGACACCAGTGTATTTCTTATTGGCACCTTTCTCGTCTAATTGCAAGTGTGTCTTAACGTATTCCGTGGGATAGGTGATCATGATTTCGAGGCCTCCGGTAATGCCACCGGCTACAATTCCCTTCAAGCCTTTACTGCCGCCGGAGGGTGCAGCAGCGGCGCCTTCTCGTGCCATCCATGGACGTTGACCGAAAGGATTTACAAAAGCTTTAATGCAGGGACCATCCATTTTCCTCGCCAAGACAAGAATTTATGGCATTTAATTACAAAAGGTCGGCAACAATTTGAATATCTGTTTAGATAAATCCACAAATACGTTTCCTTTAAATATATAGATCAATAAATTGATAGGCATATTATAAAATCGAATACTGTTTTCCTAAATGTTCGTCATCTTGGTCTAGAATTTGGTTTGACTAATATTAACGAGTCTCGGATAACCTTTAATTTCCATGTTTTCAATAAAGTACAAAAAAATAAAACGCATTTAATGCATTTTAGTTGCGTTAGTTGCATTAGTTGTGCTAGAGGGCATTTTTGCCTGACCAGCTCGTGACACAATGTCCACCCAGCTATGACATGAGTCCATGTATGACGTCACTTTGGAGTTACGAATTGGTAATTAGAAGTGCTGCCATTGTTGAACATGATTCATTGTCATCTCTGCCTCTAGCCTACCATTGTTTGACCTTATGCTCATAATTACAATCCTATTCTTTAATTGCCTAATTTAAATCTTTCTCTACGCATCCTCGGTCGACTTTCTTTAGAACTTGGTAACTTATTTTCTTTTGAATAGAGCGATAAAGTACACAGTCCGTTAAACGTCCGAATTATGTTAAATCTTTTACGAAATGACAATGACAAGCTAAATATTGGCCTGATTATTTTGGAATTGTGCAAAATGGACGTAAATAGAATGAAGTAAAGTCTGAGACATGTGTAATTCTGTATATAAATGATTGGTACTTTTTTAACCCGCTCGGCGCTTGACTTCTTGTACAAGAATTAATTAGTTAAGTAGTAGTCTAAATGGTTTTTTTTTTAAAGTTATAAGAATGCAACGCATGGAAATTATGAAAATTGATCACATGTCTGCTTTTTTTGCATATGGTTAATGATACAAGCTTGTACGATTGTACGATTCTCGGAGCTTTTAATGCATAAATTATGAATTATTGCTTGACTACTTTTAATTAATATAAATTTTTTAGTCGCTGATATTGTAATTGCCCGTTTATACTCACGTTCATGCAAACAATTGTACGAGTCGTTAATTTACGTGAAAGTAATTAAAAAAAAAAAAAACGCTAAATTCGATTCAATGAAAGCCTCTTTTATATTTTTCTTATTTTGGAGATGATTAAGAAAATTTTAATTTCTCCCTTATGTAAAAAAAACTTTATTATTATTTTGTTTTTTTTTTTAATTATCTTTTTATATTGACATTTATATATTTTAAGTTTCTCGAAAAATTTACGAAACAAAAAAACTTTCGATTACTTTTTTTATTGCATGCCCTATGGGCCGTAACCCAAAAGTCTCAAGAATTACTTAAATAAGCATAATATCTACGCTTTTTTATTTTCATCATAGGGTGTAGAATTTCAATTCACGAGAATTTTATTAAAAAAAAAAAATTTTAAATCCAAAGACTAAGCTCTAAATTAAAAACTCAATAATTGTAGAAGACAGCAAAAAATTGTTAGCTTTTGTGGGTAGTTGTAGGTGGATAAATAGACTGGTGTCGTTGGGGCTAAGGAGAAGTAGAAAAGTTTCCAGCAATAAAATCTCTCCGACGGCATATTGCTCTTGAAGACAAAGTTTGGAGATTGAAATACATACTCTATTCACTTTGGTGAAGACAATTTATACTTTCAGCTGAACAGAAGATATATTAAAATTTCATGTTCCTTTTGTTATCAGGCTCTTCTCATACTGTTTTTCCCCCCCTTCTTTGGACGATTAGTTAGCAACCTTTCCTTGTTTTTTTAAGAAACAAAAGTTCTCCCGCCAAAAATTAATGACCTTCTTTTCCTTTGTATATGAAGTGGCTGAAAGTACTTGCTAATCCTTAACATTTTAGATATAGAAAATTGAACTATATGTAGACGTTTGTTGTAAAGGAACTGCTTATCTTACGAAAAAGAAAGACAAGTTTGATAGGACTTTAGTAACTTAAACTTTTAAATGAATAGATTACTTAACCATGAGCTCCTTATTTGATAAGGTTCTACCATGGCTGGTCAAGATCGACAAGTCGTTGACTAAAAAGTGATTGCAGAACAATTCTCAAGTAAGTATCCAGCAAACGTAAAATTCCTCCGCTGACGGACTCTATATTTTTTCCTTTCTTCCACAAAGGTTATCCTGTGCTGTTGGTAGTACACTCGTTCGACGTTCCTATAATCGGATGCCTGTGTCTCGGTTTAATTCATTGCAATCGCCTGAGAAAAGGCGAATTGCTTCGTTAATCAGCCTTATACAGATGCCATAACACAATACACAAGGGGGCTCTTAATAAATATCTTTTTATTATAAATATATATAATCTTTGGAAGATCGAAATTCGGTTTCAATTAATATTGTGGCTCGCCCAAGGATCTTAATCTAATAAACACAAATTGGTTGAAGATTGTGGATATCGATTAACCACAACTCACTAAGGCAGAACTGCAAGACGAGCGTTAGTTTCATAAAAAGGGACTTTAGATGATCGACCCTTTAAAATATTTTCTTTTTTCTTCTATTAAAAAAGTTTGTCGACTCCTGATTTAAAGCATGCATATTAACTATTTTTTAGACTTCCAGAATGCAGAACGTGTTAACATAGTGTTGGCGTCGCTTTATCGGTATTTACTGATTAGACAGAATTTATGTAATATTTGAAACGTAATCACTTGAAGTCGATTAAGAATCATTATCAAATCGCTTAGGTAGCAACTGTTCTTTAGTTCAAGTGCTTTCATGCCTTCATAATTTTAATTAAATTGAAATTTAAATAATTCATATTGTATTTAAGAGAAACGACCCGCACATCGATTGAGCGTAACTACAAACAAAAGAGAAAATTCATAAATTGCCAATTTTCTCTTTTCTAACTAACGTACACGTCTTTCTATCCAGTCCAGACATGATCGTCATTATCTTGTATCGTCGACAATGTTGTATATAAGCACATTTGAAGTCACACAGATATGAATTATATAAAATTTCATATTTTATACAATTCTTACGTTTTCTCTTTGTTATAAAATCGTTTTACGTATTTTCTTTTATAGAATAAACCGTGCGATCAAAATTCGTTTTAATACGTATTCTGTTGTTTTAATTTGATCGGAATGTATGTATGGTCACGATTTATTACGATTTATTGGAAATTGCGGTCTTGCGAGGCCGATGTCTAAGAAGCAACTGTGACGTTCAAAAAGATTCATTCAAATTCAACCTGAAAGTGAAAAATATTGTAAAGCATTTTGTGGAGAGGCAAGCAAAGCCAGCACAGTCGTCTATATTGAACATTTGAACCCGAACGGCAATAGCAACAATAATCACAAAAAAAAATTTTTTTTCAATAATTTTCTCTCGCATACCAATACACTTTCTTTGGCCAGCTATTCTGTCTAATATAATACTCTGAGCTTTAGATATGATGATCGACATCGTCATGATCGGAAGGAGAGCTGGTTATGGTTTTTCTGGTTTTTAACACCTATTTCTTATATTTAGTTACTGGCTGATTGTATGACGTGATACTCTCTCTTTCTTTGTCTCCATCTATACGTAGGGAAATTGTGTTTAGTTATGAGTGATCTGTTGCTATATTGGCCACTAAAAGCATGCTTTTTTAAGATCGTTTAATTGATAAACGTAAACAGAACAAACAATCAGTCACACCATTTTGCTGATCTTCTATATACATATACTAGCTATGTAATGACCATCCTTCGCATAGTTTACTAAAAATCCTCTGTTGGCATATTCCGTCAGTAATTGATTAAATTTCCATATCTAATCTTGCTTGAAGTTATATGAAGGATAGTAAGAATATATTATATACAATACTTTCCTTTCAGAGCTTAGCCTGCCTCGAGTCCATTAGATTGCTATCCGCTTTGAAACCAAACATAAAATCGTACATTTCGGGGGGTAAAAAACTTGGCTTCTCCATAGAGCCGCTTATCTATCTAATAATATATTATATAATATTCATCTCCTTATATTAAAAACAAGTAAGAAAATCATATTCGGCTATGGTCAGATCTCTTATATTCATCAGTTTTATCTTAAAATAAATAAAAAACGAAAAAACTATCTCGAATAGCATCCTGCTCAGTCTCCCCAAGGTTACGGAATATATCATGAAGGCCTCGAGACATCTAATCTCCATCACGCAGTCCCGTAGGGTTAACGTCAATGTTGGTAGGAGCTGTGTTCTTGTCGCTCTCTCGATCTAACAAAAGCATTTGGCAGAGTGCCATATACTTAGTTTATTAACAAATTGTACTTATAACAAATGCAACTTTTCTCGGAGTGCTTGTAAGCTTAGGTGGTTGTATATTTCGGATCGTGAACAATTTGTTTCTATAAATGATTCTCTTGGGAATTTGATTGGTAACGACTACGCTTCATTTTCCGTAAGCAGATGACATGTTGCTGCCTTATGAAGATGATGTAAATAATTCTTAGCAACTGTTAACTCCTAACTGAAACATAATATGCTTCGCATTAATTCCAGTAAGACGATTACTTACTTATGATTCAATTCTCCCCGTGCTGAGTCGTTCGACTTCAATATAAAAATATCCGGGTTTTACATTGATCTTGTAGATTCAATGCAATGGCTTAGGGTAACCCTTGATCGCAAACTCAACTTTAGCTCTCACATTAACAACGATTCTGCTAAAGTTTGTTTTACGTTCCGAAAACAGTACAATCTAGTTCTACATCTGCCTCTAAAGATTAAACATACCTTTGAGCATTGCCTCCTCAAGAAGCCTTTTAACTATTGTATTGAAGTCTTTCCTGGGTGCCGAAGATATAACTTAAATAGGCTGCAAAGTATTGTTAACAGTATAAGGTGTTTTGTTAATAGCGTTAAACTTAGAGCCCATAGCCGCTCCTTCTATCTACCTCTACAAAATCATTCAAAATGGATCCCGAAGCCTTTAATTGAATGCCTGCAGTTCTCTAGATCGAATAGAAATACTTTCTAACTCATCAGTTTGTCTAACTCATCAGCCGAATACCTTATCACTGAGTCTAAAAACCTTCGATGATTCTTTGAATACGTAACAAGATCGCAGTGCTATGGCTTTGTAATAAGTTGCTTCATAAATGAATAAATGGAATGAAAATGAAAAATTGAGATTTTAGGCTTTATAATATAGATTTAGACCAATAAATGCCTATCCTTATGTTTTCCTCCGAAAACTCTTACCGAATACTTACGATATTAAAGTAAACTCATTTGTAAATTGAAATTAATTGATTAAGTGAACGAGATATATTTAAAAGGAATTCTGTATGTGAATTTAATAATTTGAAAAGATACAACAACAAAAACTAGAATAAGGATTCAAAAAAATTGTTCTTTTTTTAATTAAAATTTAAATTACAACAATCAAAAACAAATTGAATTTAATTATAAGGAGAGAAACGAAATTAATATAAATTTACCGATGATGCATCCTCGGTGATGCGAATTATCGATGAGCCATTAGGGACTTTAACAATAATTGCAATTACATCATATTTAATTTATCTTTTGCTTCTTTGAGAATCCGGTAGCTCCCTTACCAATATGAAGAACCTCCACTTCTTAGGCGGATTAATTGATCAAGATAGTTTTCTTGATTGTTACACCAAAATTTACGTATCGAATTTTAATAAAAATGTTATGTCAAATATCTATTACTTGTAAAATGTTTTGTTCTTACATCATCAGGCCCATTTTTTATGGTAATTAAAAGTCGCTAGGTCCGGCAGACCTTTCCATTTGAGTTGCAACCGTGTATCCTTGAAAACTCTTGCAACGTTTGGGTGAGCGTTGTTATGCAAGAGGACGACTTTGCGTCTGTTTACCTCTTTTGCTGATCTTTTTTGCAACAATACATTGCCCAATTTGTTCAATCGATGTCGGTGGAGATCTGTAACAACAGTTTCATTCGGTTTAGCAGGTCGTAACACACTGCTCCTGGCTGATCCCACCATATGCACAGCAGAATTTTATGCCCATGATTATTCCGCTTCGGTGTCGATGTGGATGGCTCTACTGGACAAACTTATGGCTTTTTGCGCTTTTCGTAGCGTTTGGAGCTGTTGTAGTAGACACACTTTTCATCGTCAATTACAATACGACACAGAAAACTCTTTTTTTATGCCTGGCAAGCAATGAAACCGCGACGTTGAAATGGTTCGAAATAGCATTAGTACGTAATCGTCTAGAAACAGTTGATTGATTCATCAACTGCTAAGCTGTTTGAAAGTCTTTCGAGAGTTTGAGGTCCTCTTACTCTTACATTTCATTCTTTTCAATCTTTTTTGCTCCTGCACGCCATTCTTTGCCATTAACACCAAAATCATCCTGTTTGTACCGTTGAAACCAAAATCGACAATCAGAATACGATGGACCGACATCAGCACCAGCTTCTAAGAATGTTTAATGCGCTTCGGCAGCAGATTACTTCAAATCAAGCAACAGATGTAATAAATCTCGAAAATGCAGTCTTGAGCGTTCCATGATTAGTGTCTGTATGCACTGTATAACTCAATGATACTAAATGGAAAACTGTTGTTTTCTATAGAGAAAGATCAAAATTATCGAATTTCATCCTTATGTACCTTGATATGTCGCATTACTCTATCATTTTCGCCAATAGATGTCGTTGATCAAAGTATATGTCATCTAATTCCTGTGCATAGCAATTTTTTTTAAACACTTGCACACGAACTTATTAGATTTGAAACCATCCGCCTGAGTGGCCGAGTAGGCAAGAGTCTCGACTAGCAATTCAATGGTCGTGGGTTCAAACCTCAAGTGCGGTAGAGTTTTTAATAATAAAAATAATAATAATATTAATAAAAAAAAATAAATAAATAAATAAAAAGCCGAAAGCCTTAGATGCTAGTGCTTTTAAGACTTTAAGTCTTAGAATTTATTCTCTGGCTAAATTTATAATAATAATAAATATAATAGATTTAATAATAATATAGATAATATAGATATAGATAATAATAATAATAATAGATTTGAAACCGGAAGTGATTTAGATAATACAGATTGATCTAATAGTGAAGAAATTTCCACATTGTGGGAAGCAAAGAAAGATACTGTACTGAGAAATTTCTTTACCCTTTTTTTCCCAAACAATGTGTAGAGTCATGTGTAGTTCAGAGAAATACTTGGATTTATACGGTTCGATAAGAAAAATGAAGAAAGTGAACGATTGAAAACAGACAAATATGCTTTGATTCCAAAATTGTGGGAAAAATTTATTGAGGACAGCCAAGCTTGTTATAAACCTAGCGCAGGCGTAATAATCGAAAAGCAATTGATAAACTCAGGCAAACTTGCTATCAAATTATGGCTAACCGCGCATGTTAAAAGCAAGCATTTTCTAAATGGTTTTACCTATTCCGGCAAGAACGGAGCCAGCGGATCGAATATGCACTTAAGCATACTCTTTGTGCATAAAATCGTTGAGGTTGTGTATGAAACGAATTACTGCAGACAAACAATGAAAACAATAGCAAATGAAAGCCTTTTATATTTACTTAGATTAAGTGGCATGCTATTAATACCGTATCAGCCGTTCACCGCGTTTAAGTTCACCTGAACTTTGCCGAACATTGAAATGTGTAACAGAGGGAACAATTTTGAACAATTTATTTGATTACGTACGAAGGAAGCCCTTTAGGAGCCGGAGAGAAAGACATCTTTAGATTTATCATCGCATTAACGATATCCCCTTCATTTAGGACAACCGAAGTAAAAACATACCGTTGTTTGATGTCATAAGGATAGTAATCAATAAATACGTTACTGTTCTTATATGACTTTTAAAAAAACTCTGAGAACAGCGTGGAGACCAAAATCATTTCAAATATTTATTCTTATTTCCCGTTTGGTTTCCACACATATTGTCAAGAATAGCGAAGTATTATACGCAAGGTGCCTTAAGATTAGCGGAAGGCATCACAAGGCTATCATCACGTGGGTTTGCCTTTTTTGTTTGGTCTACCAGATCAATTTTGTCTTTAATCATATAACAGCGTTAATATGACTCAATATTGGATGTCTGATGGATGGAAGATGTTAAGGATAAGAATTAATAATTCTTAAAGGTCGGTCGGCCTAATGGGTTATTATTACAATGTCCAAAGTGTTCGCGTAGGATAAGCGTCACAATTAATAATCAATTTTGTCAATTTATAAAATTCATTGAGTAAAGTAAATGATTCACAATCACAATGTCCAAAGTATCCGTATAATATAAGTTCCAGAATAAATAATGAATTTTGTGAAACTATCGGATAAAGCAGTTAATGTTGGTGATTAGAAAAATAAATGGTTTTAAAAATAAACGCGGGTAGGCTCGGCTGACAGTAGAAGGTCACGAAATATAAAGTTTCTTGAAAGGACCTGTGAATCGGCGGAGTGCGAGCTCCGGCAGAAAATTTGGTTGTTCACAATAGTTTGGAAATAATGAATCTATTAGACGACTAGCAATTTTCACATTGCATAAGAGGTGGAGTACCAGTTATCTTCCTTTTACCATATTCGAACCTGTAGGAGCTCTTAAGATCAGTTAACAATTTACCCTTAATTGATTGGGAACTTGAAAACAGATTTCTTTTTCACACCTATAATGCAGCAAAAAGTCTTGAAATAATGTAGTAGGGTATTTTTATTTTCACACCATCCAAAAAAAAAAAAATTTTTTTTTGAAGTCTTATCCTAAATGTTAAAGTTTGCTCGAAAAAAAAGGTTTACTTTGCAGTTAACAAGAAAATGTTCATGCATATAATTACGTAGGTATACATATAAAAAATATACATATATAAATTACATAAATATAAAGATTATCTTAAAAATAGCTTTTAGGAATTTATACTTTTGTTTGTGTATTTTTTAAAAAGAAATGCTTCAAATTAATTGATTTCGTCTGTTGTATACCAAACTCTGTTGAATACATCCATGAAAGAATCGTAAATCATAAAAGTGAAAGCGACATCGAGACAGACACGACTTAGGCGCGGTACAGTGCCTTTATAGAAGGCGGAAATGCCTTCGTTATGCCAAATTTTTAAAGCGCAATCGGCTGTATTATGGTATTTAGCTGCTTCCAATCCCTGCATGCGTGTCTTAATAACGTCCAGAGGAGTATTGCACAAAACCGAAGCAGCGCCAGCTATAAAACCGAAAGCTCCCACCAATAATTTAGGTACCGACTTTTGGGGATTTTTAGCCTTGTATGAATCCTTAAGCGATTCCACAACAAAGAAACGTATAGCCTGATTGGAGCCTTGTTTTAGAATAGTAGCTGTCACACCTTTATAAATTCCCCCGATGCCTTTTTAGAAAGAACGCTCTGAATGACTGACAAATGACTCTTTGTAATATAGCGAAAAATGGATATTTACCATCGTTACTAATAATACGTCCAACACCATGAAGAAACCCTTTAAACTGGGGCTTCGCAGTGCGTTGGTCATTAATGAATTTGACTTTAATAGTCTCCATGGGTGTTACGGCAATCACAGCTTCGCAAACGCCCGCACCTAAGCCGCATAGTAACTTAGAGCAAATGCTTAATTGACCATTTTCAGCCATGTGGTTTTTTAGAGTTTCGAAGGCTCCAAATCTTGAAGATAAGAAATACAAATAAAGTTATTGTTACAAATGTTTGGCGGCAAAATAACACAACATTACCTACTGGCCGTCTTCGGTATGCTGCCGTATAGCAAAACGCTCAAGCCTCGATAGAGACCAAAGAAACCTCTTTGAATAACAGTCTTTCTTATACAATCCGTAAGACCGCTATATCTTTTACGATCACCTGAATATACGTTATACTTATGAATCACGTATTATGCATATACAAGGGGAATATTCACCTTTTTCGTCCAACTGTAATTGAGTCTTAATGTATTCGGTGGGGTATGTTATGCAAATCTCAATGCCACCAGTTATGCCACCAGCTAGAACGCCTTTCAAACCTTTATTACCGCCTTCAGCTGCAGCTGCTCCGTGCTGCAGCATCCAAGGTCTTTGAAAAAACGGCATTGGTATTGGCCCAGTCATAGCTGAAAAACGATTCATTAGCATCAACTGAAAAAAATATAAATTTCGCTTGCATCTTTTTGCATCTTCTGTAGCAAGCTTTTAGGGATCAAATATTTATTCTTATTTCGTTTTAAATTAAATCTGTAAATAACGTCCGCTATGTGAAGTGGTTTATTATGGCATACGCACGCACTCCATGTTAACTTTACTTTCCTTTTAAAATTAGTTAAAGAAAAATCGATAAAGATATGACGGTTTTACAGCAAAACAGCTAAGTATGAATGAAAATCTTAAGGATATCCTAATGAACTACCTGAGTAGTCTCTTAATTTTTTTTTTTTTTAAAGAACGTAACTAAAGAAAACAAAACAAATTTACATGAAACCTCTTTACTCGGAAGCCGGTAAATCTTGTAAAACAGCGGGCAACTGATAAAAAATTTTTGTACACGTCGAACACAGCGCAAAAACTATTTTACTTTACCTGTTTTCCATAAATACTTGCGAATGCATTTATGTATTTGTCTCTCCGTCTCTCGCGCATCGCATTATTAACTTAAGAGTTTCCCTACTTTTCTACCCTCAGTGCTTGTACTCATTTATAGCCTAATTAGCTACCCTTGCAGAGAAGAATTCATGAACAGTATTTTCTAAACATCAGACCTGTTACCGAGTTTCGTTGCGTGTGAAAACGCCTGAAACATATGATTTCCTTTCTAACGTATTTGCAAAGTTTTTTGAAAATTCTTTTTTCGTTTAGGGTTCTTGTAGAACCCTTACATCTTATAAAAACATTATCTTATTAACTGGTCACTACCTTTGTGAAATCGAACAGTTTGGTATTTGCGCTAAAACCATTTTCCGGGGAAGGGGTAACATTTGCTGTCGCACAAAAATTTGCTTTTGAAATCGTACCGTACCTATATGTAGATGTTTAAAAACAAGAGATTTTACTGATCGTCTCGTAAAGTTTGTCCTTTATGTGTGAAAATTATAAACCATTAAGTCTATTCTGTTGTAGGATGTCGTTCATGTTGTAAGTGGCTCCTAGGATAAAAATCTACGTTTATATGATGTTAACACATACAGAGAACGTAGTCGATGATCACGACGCTCCAATACGTTATGTGGAGTACGCTGAATCGGTCAATAGCATTCTAACTGGCAGTTGGGATAAGACTGTCAAGTTGTGGGATATGCGTGTAAAATATTGCGTCGGCAAAATTTATTCAATGTCGGTGAACGAAGAAAAAATTGTAGTGGCGACTTCAGATCGCACAGTTCTAATATGGGATGTACGTAAAATGGAAGAGTAGATGATGAAACGTGAATCATTGCTGAAATTCCAAACACGTTGTATTCGCTTGTTTCCCAACAATGAGGGCTATGTAATGTCTTCAATTGAAGGTCGTGTGGCTTTCGAATATTTGGAGATCGATCCAGAAATACAAAAACTAAAATTTGCTTTTAAATGTCATCGTAATAAACAAGGCACTACGGAATATATCTACCCAGTTAATGCAATTAATTTTCACAATGCATGCAGCACTTTTGCGACAGGGGGATCAGACAATTATATTCAACGGTAAACAATGTCCTAGTAACGAAGATATCGGTCGGCAGATTCGGTAAAGACTGAATATAATTTTCTTGCTCTCTAATATATAAAAGAGAAATGTGAAGAAGAAGAAAAAAATATTGGATAAAAGTAAATTGAAAATGTAAATATAAATATTTTGGAGCATTTTTGAATATGGCGGACGAAGAACATCGACCATCTGAAGCTACAGTATATTTTTCCAGCAGCCACAAATTTAGGACCCAAAGCTAAAACTTATGACGTCGTTAATGATTCCGTAATTTGCATTATATTTTAGGACAGTTTCTAGTTAATTTGATTTACAAAAAAGTATTGTAAATAAATATTTTAAAATGGTCATAAACGGTTAAAACATCTGTTTTCATCCGTTTTATCTGTATCATTGAACAACAAGTGGGGCAATTCTTTGCATGCTTTTATGTCTTACCATTTAACAGAGTTTCGTACAACTGCTCTGCCGTTAACAGTCTTTCTTACGACTGCTTTGTCACTTTAACATAGTTTCTTATGACTGCTCTGCCATTAACAGACTTTCTTACGACTGCTTTGCCACTTTAACACAGTTTCTTACGACTGCTCTGCAATTAACAGACATTCTTACGACTGCTTTGCCACTTTAAGAGAGTTTCTTACGACTGCCTTGCCACTTTTTTCCATAAAACAGATGATAAAGATGTTTTATTACTATTTTTCTTATTTATTAAAAGCATCTGTATACTCTCTCCATTCCCTGCATATGGCACTTTTTTTGCAACCGATGTATTGAATTGGTAATGAAGTTTGACGTAAAACCCAAAATTATTGTTGAATTTTGACGTAAGACCCGAAATTCATTCGAACAGTTGGTCGAACTCGTTTTTCATTTATATTGTAGTTTGATGAAAAAGTTTGACGTAAAACCCAAAATTCATTCCAACAGGTTGTCAAACTTTTAAAATTCTTTGCAAGGGCTAATATAATAACAAGTATCGCCGAGTAAATACTTGTTGGCGCCCATACTTGTTGTATGCCGAATACGAGTGCAAGTGTTCAATAAATATTGTTTTTTTTTTCTACACTGCTTGGAAATAGTAAATTCTTTTTTTTTATCAGAGTCATGAAAATATAATTTTATGATATTTCAAGGATTTTTTTCAAGGATATTATATTATGATACAGTACGTTAATTATGGGAAAGCTGTTGTTAAGCAGTGAGAGACGAAATGCAAAATACCTCGCACAACTTCGTTTAATGTAATCATCCATATAACGGCTTTTCAAAATAAAGCGCTATGTGGAAAGTGGAACAATTGCAATTTCACAAGTGCTTAATGAAAAATTGAAATAGAGTGAAAAATTACCAAAAAAACAGAAACATATTATTAACAAAAAAAGGGAAATACCGACTAAAATTGTATTTTGCAGAAAAAATTGCTATTGTTTGAATAAATGTAATATATATAGAGAAAGTGTAAGCAAGTGTACAAAAGAAAAAATTAAAAAAATGGGTCTATTCTAGAAGTTTCTAGAAGTTTCTCGCGTTGTGTTAAACATTTCTACTTTGACAAATAAAGTTAAGATTTTTTAGATTTTTATTCTTAACTTCAACTTCATCATTGACTTGCAAGTGAATTTTATAATTTAATATATTTAATTGTTTGCCTAGGAGACCTTTCAGAGCAATTTCAAGCAATTTCGTTTTCCACCATTTCGTCTACTGCCGCATTTTTGTAGGTGACACAGTTTTTCAGTACATGTCAGTTTAGTTTGGTGCATCGTTGGATTATTGAATGTGAGACTACCAGTAACATTACTTTTACAAATGATATGCCGTGTAAATGGCCGCAAGTTATTTCTAATATTAGATGATTAATTAGCTTCAATTTTATGCACAACTTAACTTGACCGAAAACATTCGCGATAAAGTTTCGTGTTGAAATGAAAAGCAAACTTATCACGGCAAGGCGCGTTCCAAAATGAATAGATACATTTTTTTTCGCTTTGATAGTCTGAAAATGGTATTTACTATTACGTCATTTTCATTCTTTTTATGTTTCGATCTTTAAAGAAATGATTATAAGACATATAATGTTTCAGCATTGTTGAGATATTTCTATTTATATGAAACGACTTCTAATTGTTTAGAAGCACATGCTTTTTACCTGCTCCCGTTTTCGAGATACCGACGACATACACCTGTTTCTACCGCAAAAAGGTAAATTTGATTCACTCTTTTTACGGGATTACTGCAGTCACGAGAACGAAGGCAGAAAATGCAAATTCGGAAAAAACGTTTCTTAATGAATTTGAAATTCGTGGTTAAAAACTGGCTGTGATTTAAGCACTTGCTCGTCCACAATAGAGAGATAAACTTTACACCAGCAAAACGCAATCTCTCAATGACTTTATTTTATTATTGTTGACATGAGAAAAATGCTTTAAAATTCGTGTTCCATTTGTATACCTTGTTAAATATATATTTGTTAAATTATTTTCTTTTAATTTAGGTCTAATATTTTCTTTGTGTTGTACAAGTTTAGGGGTATATAGAGTTATAGCAGCAGGATGATCGTCTAATTCTAATTATGCTTTATTAGGAGGTCTACGTGCAGTTGCTCAAAATATTTCATATGAAGTAAGATTAGCTTTAATTTTATTGAGATTAATTTTTTTAATTGCAACTTATAATATATTATTATTTTTTAAGTATCAATTATTTATTTGATTTTTTTTTTTATTATATTTCCTGTGTCTTTAGTATGATTTAGAATTTCATTGGCTGAAACTAATCGAACTCCATTTGATTTTGCTGAAGGAGAATCAGAATTAGTTTCAGGGTTTAATGTTGAGTATAGAAGAGGGCGTTTTGCTTTAATTTTTTAGCTGAATATGCTAGAATTTTATTTATAAGAATATTATTTTGTGATTATTTTGAGGTAGAGATGGTTTTTCCTTACTATTTCGGACTTCTTTTTGGACAAGATCAGAGACTGCAGAAATAGTTGTTGCAGTTCAATAAACCATTTCGGATCATATTCGCAAATTAGGATTCCAGAAAAGGGCATAACTTTTCGGTAGACGCAGAGTATGGAATGATCGTATCGTATAAAGCAAGCTTATAAAATATATAGCTTGATCGAAAGCCAATGAGAATGAGAATTACTTGCTTTTGCATTTTTGGAAGATTTTCTCTAAAACTTATTGGAAAGGTTTTAAAAACTTTGTCTTAAGTGCAGTGAAGCTTTGCTAATGTTAAAAAGCGACTTTTATGGGACGCAAACTTTCAGGCAGGCCACGAGATGGTTCTGAGATTTAAGAAAAATTAACGAGATGAAATATGTGATTGATGAGTAAAGAGTTTAGGCGGATAAGGCGGGGGCTTTTTAGTATTACTAGTGGTACTTTTATTCAGTAAATGTTGGGTGAAATTCTATAACGATATGATTATCGCTAATGCCGCCAGTCGTTCTAAAAAACCAAGCATATTAAAATCAAACACATTCATGTAACAGTTATATTCTACGTGTCACGCATACTCATACTTTTGTGCATAACTAGCCTAACGTCATCGTTTACTTTTAGCCATTCATAATTATCCTTATTCGTGCAAATCGCCGTTAAGACAATAATTATAGAGGACCTTGATGACGAGTATAAACGATAGAAAAAATTTGTTTTTATTGTATTTGTTTTTTTTGTGTAGATCTATCTTTTATTGTAACGATTAATTTAGCATCATGTTCTGAAGCATTTATCCATCTGTCCCTTTGACGCCTATCGATGTATTTTTGTTTCAAGTGGCAATTTTTGAGATTTTTTGACGAAATTTTGTACACAGACATACTTTCACCCAAGGACGAACGCTAGTGAAAATATTTAGGATCAGTTTTCGACCGCTCCTTGTATAACGCCCTATTTTGCAATTTTCAAAATTAGGTGTGATGCCTATTCGCCATCTGGTGAATTTCTCACCTTAGCCTTATTCAATTTTTTAGAGTATATACGTTTGATATACCTTTCATTATCTTGCTCTTCAGTATCCATATTGTGCCTTCTTCAATGTTTATATTGTGATTTAAATTGTAAACTCCTTGCGTACATAGGAATCTAATATATTCTCAATTGTTATGAAGTAAAATGATGCGTGTTTTATGTGAGATACAAGCGTCGCGGAATATTTTCGTATCCGGCGACTTGATCGTGCGTTCAAACCTTATCGAAACTGAATTAGTTCAATATACGTAACTTTTTTTACATAATATAATTTCTAAATTTAAAATAAATCGTTTGCTTTAAAGGGAACCTTCAAAGTTTGATGATAGCTCTGAAGTGTTCATTTTAAAGCAGAACTGTTTTATAGAGTTTGATGAAAGCTCTACAAAACAGCTCGCAGTATTTAAGAAATAAATAAAAAAATAAAAAATATAAAGACATCTAAAAATATCTAAAAACGAAGTGGATAACATTTACTTTGTTATGTTGTTATTAATTTGAAATTTAAATTCATCATTATAACAAATGTAAAATTATTAAATCAATAAATTAAAATTAAAAACATTGATCGTTGTATTTTTATAATAGCTATTATAACAAAAATAAATACTTTTAGTTGAATAGGAAAAATTACATTCGATGACTAATTAGTCTTTTTCAAATATTTAAGTGACATTTCAACAAATTTTCTTATTTTTTTATTTTATTCTTATATTATTTTGTTTTTTTCTTCTCAGGTTGTATTAATAAAATATTTTATACACATTTTATCTATTATACATATTATTATATTATATTATTATTATATTATTAGTATTATACTATTCTATATTTATTGTATTATGGCGTACATTACAGTTCGAGACAACTATTACCAATTATTTTCTATACTATTTTATATTCTATATTATTCCTCTCCTCATTACAGTTCGACGCAACTATTTTCTGTACTATATGAAATTATTTCTCTCCTCATTACAGTTCGACGCAACAACCGCGGATTATTTTCTATACTATATGAAATTACTTCTCTCCTCATTACAGTTCGACGCAACTACCACGGATTATTTTCTATGCTATATGAAATTATTTCTCTCCTCATTACAGTTCGACGCAACTATCACCAATTATTTTTTATACATGCCACAGGTGCTTCAAATTGTCACTCCTAACTTGAAAAATACAACTTTTGCGGTATCAATAAAACCTACACCAAACATTTATAAGAAACGTAGAACTGATTCCAACTTTTAAAATGCTTTTTCATTTTTTCGATGAGTTATAATATTCATGCCAACAATTGTGATTATATTAATGAACGGTTTTGTGGTGGCTATATGATGTGAGTATGGACAAAGGCAAAAGGTTTGTCGTGGTCGTGTGAAGGCTATACACTGAAGTATACAAATTTTCAGTCGTTACTTGTGCAAACGAGTCCAGAGTTTTGCAAAATTAAGAAGTCATAGACTGTTAGTCGATAAATTGCATCAACTTCGTTTTTCGAGCAGTTTGGTTCAATGGCTATGCCAGGCCGCATTCAACGGTTGTTGGTGAATTCCTATCGATCCAGAATAATTGTCGTCACTTCCGCTGTTTTTCAGGGCAGCCATGTTGGACCGCTTTTATTTATTTTATATGTGAATGACCTGAGTGTATCCACTAATTCCGTGTTTTAATGTTTGCAGACGACATTAAACTTTCCCTCTCTTTTGACTCAATACATGATAGTAAACTTCTTGAGTCTGGTCTTGAGAACCTGTGAAAAAATGTAAGAAAATGTGTTTTGCTTGGTGTATTCACAGCCCCAGTAGAGTCTCAAAACATTTTGTGCTCTTACAGCTATCACAATGCCGAACCAATTATAAGTTGTTCAACTCGTTTCAGGTAATGTGCACAGTTTTTAACGATCACTACCACTTACTTGATCTTTCCGTTTTGTCCGTTAATAAGGTTAGAAGCATTATATTGCATAACTAACTGCTAAACATTTTCGTACACGTAAATTAGATCAAAATATTCTTTTATTTTTGATTTTGTTGTTTTGTAATGAATATGTTTTGTAGTATACATCCCTGTATCTTAGCTTAGCGATTAGGTGAATGCCAGTGTATATTATATGTTGATCTTATGTTTAGTTTTATTTTTATTTTTTTCTTCTCTATACTATAGTTTAAGTTATTTTCTAGTTTCATTCGGCTAATAACTTGTTCTGCTACGGCGTTATTAATTGATAAAGTTACGTCAATCACATACCGCTGCATCCATATAACAAATTTTCTTTTCATCAGCTAAAGCATCGTCGACGTGATCGATGCCATATTAAAATGATCACCGCCGTCAAATTGGAAAATTTGCTTCCATCGGGACTGTCACGAAATTTATAATGAGTAAACACAACGAACAATTATTACTATAGTTCTCCTCCAAGAGGAGGATCACGTGAACGGGGTAACGAAGGAAAAAATTATCAAGAAGAAAGCAACAGAGAACGCTGGAGAAGATCACTACAGAGGAGAACGCGACGCAAACGGTTTTCGCAAAGGACGCCGAGAAAAATCGCAAATAAAATGAAGTGTTGCCTGAGGATGTCTACAAAGTAAAAATAAATCTGTGATAGATCTAAGCGATGGGCCATCAACTTTAAAAAACTGTCAATCAACTCCAAAAAAACGGTCAATCAATCACAAATAACGTTCAACCAATTTCCGCAGCCTTTCTCCCGGTAACTGTCTCATCGAATATATATTCAAACTTAAATGAAAATAACTCCTACTATTCAGAAGTTGCCATAATTAACAGAGAAGACTTAAACCAGCGTTGTCTATATAAAAAGCAACAATGTAGAAAATTAGTATTAATTGCAACTGATGTGTAGGGTATTGATGGGAGACCAATTGTTGGAAGTTCGCTGCCACTCTTATTAATAAGATAAACCATAATGTAACCATAGATGTCGTCCGATACAAGGTAAATGAAGTTAAAGGGGCGCTTAGAATGTTAGATAAGTCAAAGGGGATAGGACGAATAACATTGTGCGCGTATTAGTGGTACGCGCACAAATTAAAACTAAGTCACGCAGCGGAGAGAATAACAACACAGTTAATAGCAGACGGAAAAATACAAATCAAAATAGAGATTCCGACGCTTTCCTAGGATTTGACTAGACGGACGTAATGGACAAGCGATTCTTACCGCATTTACAGCAAATGACTAAGGAACTGATAGACAAAATGATTGAAAAACTGTTAGAGCAAATGACGGAGGAACTGATAGAGAAAATAACAGAGGAACTTATAAAGGAAATGACGGGGGAGCAGACGCCAATTAATCTACAAAGCCCTGCTAGTTATATTAGTCATAGTAGTAGTTATAGTATGTACGACGAGGCCGTCAACATCGGTGGAGGCGGCCCGGAGGCAGAGAAATAGGCGCATACCACCCATAGAAGATCAATGTGAAGTCCAGGAGGAAACTGAGAGTGAAACGGGTTGACTTTTCCCGAACAGGAGAATTCTGCAGCAGTGGAGAAAATCACCGAAGGAATGTGCTTGGATATGTAATACAATTGGTGCTAAGAGTAAAAATGTACTAATATTATTATTATTTTTGTTTATTTTTCTTATGCATCTTATCTTATCTTATGTCTATATTATCCACATTATACACATTTATGTTATATTTTTATATTATATTATATTAGATTAATGAGCGGGGCTTTACCTATGTTATATATGTCACTCATAAGTAAATAATTTTGTAAATGTAATGCATGATACATATATTAAATTCAATGCTATCTTATATTACCTCAACTATTATTATAATTAATATAATTTTATATATTTATTTTATATAATTAATATAATTAATATAATTTTAAAGTAAGTTTATAAAGGTATAGGTCGAAAGGGGAGTCAGCCATTTCAAATAATTGGCAACGCGGCTATCACGGCATGACGGTACCTCAAAGGTGGTACGGAAAACCGTGACAATAATCGACCATTTGGTGACGTATTTTCCTGTTTCATATGTTGGACAAGAGAACTGATGAGATATAAAAAGGAATTATTAGCATAGTTTTGAGACAATAAACATCAACGTTTGTTGTCCAGCTTCCACTCCTTGTCAAGCTAGCAATTTTCTGCGTTCATTTCGCATCGTTCCAGAAGCTTCAGCTTTGGGATTAATTCTATCCGATAACGGTGACATATATGTGCAGTTAGGAAGTCCACAAGTGAAATATCTACAGGTGAATATGGTACTTGGACTAACTACTAGTATAGTTTTAATTGTGAACACTCTTTTAGAAACTTTTGCAACAAATTGTGGCATCAAAATTCAAACGGAAACAACACAAGATGACTGTAGATGATCTGAAACGTTCAAATCCATAATGACTGGACTTTACGTTAATAGTTTTATTGTACAAAAATTCGAAAATCTTGACGCGATATACTAATTGAAAAAATAAAAAACAATTCAAATTGCAGATAGAAAAACTCATGTATGATATGGCAAATTAAATAAAATATGCCAAATAAATAAGTGGAAGCCAATAAAATTAATAAATATATAAATAAAGTAGAAGAAAAAAACAAATTATATGTGCTATATACATTACATATACACAGTTTGATTTGTTTCGTATGTACGTACTTGTGTGTATACCACAGCGCATATTAATTTAAAAACAAGGAGTTATATATGCTTCCGCTTTCGTTTGAGAGAAATCGTTTAGCAGAATCTGTGCCCATACAAATAATGAGAATGAAAGAGCAAGTTGTCAAAAGGCTGTTAATTAACAGCGTTACAACTGTTACTCATAACAGGAAGACAAAAAGGCCGTAATAATCTCCCCGTTTGAATTTTGAACCATCTGCATCTCTGGTCTGTTGTCTCTGGTAATACGCATATTATTTTATGTTAGCGCCTGAAAGTATGGCACACAATAGTAATAAATAATAATTCTTGTTGCGTACGTTGCGTGCTCTCGCATTTTTTCACCATAAATTCCAAGTAGAATATTTGTGCTGCTATATCAATTGTGGGCGACTTGCATTCCAAGGGAAGAAAAAAACTGCTTTTGTTTATGTATTTCAACTAAACTCATCTTTATTTCATTTCATAAACTTCTCTTTAAATGCAAATTTTCAATTGTATAAAAAAAAAATTTCTCCCGAACTTACAAGTATGCAAAGGTGAAAGAATCAAGTTAAATAATGTTTTATATTCAGGTTTAAATATCTTATATATATGCAAAAAGCCGAGGAAAAGAGCATAATGCTGTTATAGGAAATAACAACCACTTTAAGGTTAAAAAGTACAGGGAAATATTAAATGGGCTTAATAAATTTCAGTCAACGAACGTTCATTTCTCCAGGATTACTACTATTGAAATATTGGCAGGCAATATATAATCGGATTTTTGGTTATAAAAAAAAAAAAAGAACTAGCTACGTATTTAGACCGCTTTGTACACACGGACCGATTTAATGTCTCCAAGGGTAAGCGTCTGTGGATTAGAAGAGTAAATAAAGAAAAATCACATTTTTAAGCGATTTTTATAACATATTGAACATAATAACACTTACGGTAATTAACTCATCTTCTTTGAATACGCGTACTATTTTAGAAGGCTTATCACCTTTCTGCTCTTGTATTAATGTATTGCCGTCCATAGTACAAATAGATTTAACTTTGCGACCATCCAAAGTCTCCTCATCGAATTCCTCACCCAATTTAAACGTAATGGTCGAGGTCTTAAAGGTCGATGAGGTAGTTAGTGAATATTTTTCACCATCTAGCTTCAATTCAACGGTAGGACTAACGGTGTTGCCCATCTTGCGTAAAACCATGCCGACACCTTCACGTGAAAATATTAATGAAAAAAAATTAAAACGTTTAAAATGATTGAAAAGAAATTCAAGGTTAAACTTGATAAAAAACATATTTTCCACAGATATGTGATATTTTTCTAGTTAACTGAACGAATAGTAATTAACCTGAAAACCACAATTTATGACAATGCTTTTGTTTTTTATTCTTTACAATACATTATGTATTAGATTACAACCTGCGGTTAAACAAACGCAAAAAACATGATCTTACAAAAAATTATACCTTTTCACCCCACCTCTAAATCTTCCACATGGTTAATTTACGTAAAAGATATTTAAGACAACACTCTAAGTATGGTCTAAACAACGTTGATACTAATAATCGAAACAGGTCTAGATGGGCTCGATTAGCTCACTTCCTTTTAACCTTTGTGGGAAAATCGCGACTGCAAAATCGAACCCTTCGGTAGCATTTGCGAATTATTGAAAACTTGTTTAAGAAGTCACTGATTCAAAGTAATTTTATATGCGTCAGGTTGAGTTTTGCCTAAACTTCGGCTGAAATTGCCTCGACAAGTGAAAAATTAAGTTAAAATAACCAACAAATTGTCCTTTCCCCTTTCAGCTGGGATGCGTGGCTGAACTGGCATTGTGATGTATTTTGGAAATAAATTCACAAGATCGTATTGACGGCCAGCTAAAGTGACAAATTATTGAGAAGAAGTTAACTCGCCAATAAATCTATAGGAAGATAAGTTTGTTAAATTAAAGTCTCCAGTCGTGCATGTCATAGTGAAAGAATAAAACTGATATGTGTGCCTAAACGTTTAAGAACAACTCTCAAAGGAAGATAAAATCAAATTCAATTTAATTTAATTAAGGAAACGTTTTGATTTCAACGCCTTCTTTTTTACATTTTGACACATTTAATTGTATTAAATTACAATAAGAAGAAAAATAATAAATCAAATAAATTGCACATTCTCTGCACGAACCCCCCCTCCTCTTAATCATTTCTATTCATCGCAAAGACTACACTTGAAAGGAATTTTTTTTTTATTGTTGATTTCCTCTAACTATTATAATAAATATCATTCATAACGTGATCGCAAAAAACTTCAGTTTGACGGTTTTGCTTACATGCATAACAAATTCCTAAGACACTGCCGTTATTCAGATATTTATGGATATGTTTGTGTGTTCTTTGCATATCTATAAACCCATTATGCAAGCATATTTGCCTTAAAAAATACGGTGAATATGTACTAATGGGGAAAAATGACCTCCCTGCATAAGCGTATTAAAGCTTTTGAAATCTTCTTCTTTTTTTTTTTTGCAACAAAAAGTGCAACAGACACGACGACATTGTTCTAAAATTTTGCGAGAACAATAACAAAAAATACAAAAGATTTGTTTAGATAATTGACAACACGCCCAGTACTAATAGAAGGCTTGGCCAAATTTCCTCATTACTTATGCAAGTTTTTCACAGCAAAATTAGGCAAGAATCCATCCCCTCGGCACATCGAAGACAGGAAGAAGGAAAAGCTCTTGGCCTCATATGCGATTGCCTCACAATCAAATGAAATATCGATATTGTATAATATACTGTGGCCGCGGCCGTGCCCAATTTTTCCCATTTTTTTGCTGGTAAAGGGGAAAAGAATACTTTTTCTCACTTCACGTTGACATGAGTAATTTTTAATACTATAACATGCGTGCAAGAATTTCGGACATTTGTGGTAACTTTGAAGGCGATATCTTTATTTTTGCAATCAGGAGAATGTTTACCGTAGAATAAACTTAATATGACGACGTCAGAGTATATATTCTCTAGTATTTTAGCTATAACGAAAGGAACTTTCAAAATTTTGAAAATTGAACAAAGTTTTTGTAGATAAGCAAGAAACTCTGTGGATGGATAGTCTTGTCTGTCCGGATTGCTAATCTATACGTGTTTTGACAGGTCAAAAAATTGATAATAAACAATCTACATTTTTATTAAAAGTGAGGTCCATGTAAATTATGTGTGAAAAAGTAGTTATAGTAAAATATTAGCACGATTCTGAAAAATAGCCCTTTCATCTTAGCATTTTGAGAAATTAATCGCTCACATATCGAGCAATAAATAAATGGATAAATTTTACTGATAACCACGATACTGGACAAAGGTCTACTACTAAGTATACCGCATCACTGCGCTTAATGCAGTTATTTATAAAATGACCTTTTAAATTAAGACCCTATGTGGGAAATGTTCGAAAACGCGGTCCAGTCCAGTGTTTGCAATGGCATTCGTCCTTCGGCCGAATTCCGTCGTAATGCCCCAAAAACTGCGACCTGTGGTTTGAACAAAAGAAAACGAGACCGACAGACGTGCAGACAATCTTAAAAAGGAGGTCTATCTTAACGAATGCATGTAATTCGTACAACACGTAACATATCCGCGTACGGCATACCGTAAATGGTGTAAGGTACAGAGTAACCAAGAAACCCACTTAAGATATATTTTGGAACTTAATTCGTAAAATTTAATAGATGCGCACGGTTTTTTCCTTTTTTTTTTTAATAATTGTCTTGACTTTCAATAATGAGGTACAACCATTCTATCGAGATGCCAATTCTGGCAAAACTGGTAAAAAAATTAGTCGTACATATTAACGCATGTGTGACCAAGCGGATTGAAAATTCATCATTTTCTCTTCCCCGCACATAATCCGTTAGTGATTATGATATACGTATTTAACTCTTAAGAGACTTGGATTACAAAGTGACTAACTAAATTAAGCAACGATAAAAAACTTTAAAGATAACAAGAGAAGCGTTGTTGAATCGAACTTCTATCCGAATTTTACTTCAAGGCACGTGAAAACGCGCATAAAATTTTATTTTCAATTGAAATAATATTGAAAAAAAAATATAATGCGTAAAGTTTTTGGACAACTTATTGAGATCGAAATCCCGGTTCCAGCGCATGAACAGACCGACGCGAATTTGCAAACCAGCTTTGCCATTCGCTCTTGCCAATCACATTCCTTCACATGGCCAGCGTGCGACCAGTGAAATGTATTCTCGGAATGCAGGGAAACGAATTTCTTTGAAGACTAAATAAAAAATTCACAAGTTGATTTAATTTAACAGCTTTCTTGCACATGACTTCCTGTCTATTAATTAATATTTATGGGGAACTATTAACGTTTTACTATTAAATGTTTGAAGATAATAGAAAGAAAACACAAGGCTGAAGGAGAATTTTTTCCCGTCACTGTGTGGTTATGAACAACAGAACACGCTTTCATATCATATGACTTCTCCCGTCAAAATTGATTAAATAAATTAAGTTTTGATCTTATGCTTTTGATGCCCAACATAGCCAACAAACAGCGATGGTCAACTTCATTGTAAATAAATATAAATACAATACATGTATGTGTGCATAGGAGAATAGCAAGTAAGTGGGTATAATGAAATTATATATATATCACGTGATCTTTGCATTTCAGTTGTGAACTGAACTGCCCACTCTTGTCACCCCCTGACATTGCTATAATACTGATTTGTTGTCTCGTTTCCTTGTCAATAAAGGTGGGAACCGAAAAAAAAAAAAATAAATAAAGAAAAGAACTTAAATTAGTCACTTATCATGATGCCATTGATCATCAGTGGGTTCTCTACAGTCATCTTAATTGAATTTAAAAGACTTTCAATTGCCTGAAGTTGAAATAATTTTTTGTTCTTCTTTTTTTTTATACAAGATTGAAGAAAATTTGTGTTAATGTATCGGAATGAGTGCGAAATCTTTTTGCAGCGTCTTTTAAGTGTTGGTTTTTTCTTTCTTTTTTTTTTTTCTTGCTTCAATTTAAGAAAATATAGCACATACGAGCTGAGGCAAAAGGTTCTTATCAGCGTATTTCAGCTAAAGAAAATAATCATAAAAATTGTGCACACACACATATATATATATCCCATTAGTGTCATTAATTATCGCTTTTTCGGATTTGGTTCGATTTTGCGAAAACAATACCCTACGACAGGTCATAAAAAATATTTTAAAAATATATTGAAATATAGATAAGAAAGTTTTAAACTATTTGTATGTATGTGTTATGTATATAAGGAAATATATGGAATGAAAGTGTATTCATTGGAACGATAAAACATTTTCTATCATAAACCTATATTTTCACTAAGAGTAAGACCTTTGAATCCGTATCTTTCATTTTTTTTAGGTTTGCAGTTTATAACTTAATGTTAATAAATAAATGAGTAAATAAAACATTCGTCTTGCAATTATTTATTCGAAATATACGATTAAAGTTCAAGTGTATTATAAAGAATTGAAGATATAAAACCAACAAGGCGTAAAGTAAGTCCCTAAGTACAAAGTCCAAGGGAAAGAATTTTATCTTCGATTGAAACCAAATCTTTTAACGCTTATACCGCTTGCTTTCTACAAAACTCATTTAAAAAATGTATGCCATCATTAATAATATAAATAATGAATAAACGTAACCCTTAGTGCACGATGTAGATGATGTTTGACATAGTATTACTAATTGGTGATAACAAAATACGACGTAGGCCCCCGTAAATATTATACTCCATAATGGAAGACCCAAAATGCTCAATAAGATTATTACACATCTAAGGTAGAGTTAATTATTAAAAGTGGTTGTTAAAGCTTTGTCATCTAACTTTTTCGCTTTAATAGCGTACGTCGAAAGCAATGTATTGGATACGGGTAAGAAGCACAAATCTAATCCGCAAGTTGGAGCAGCAAAAGTTCTAAGGTAAACAAAATTTATAACTAAGTGATTCTCTGCATAGAGAACTCTTCGCGGACATTATGTCGACTACCTATAAGAAAATTGTATTCGGTTGCAACACAATCTTTGCTATCTGCCACCCTTATCTCATAAAAGATTGAAAAAAAGGAATAATATAAATTTGCATGCTCCATAATATTGGATGGGCATGGCTGATTTTTTTCTATTTTTGTAGAATAGTTTTGTGGAAGTTCGTATCGTCTATCTGTTATAGTTTATATGCAACGAACAAAAGACACGGAAAGCAAATGTGTTCTCAGTTTTGGTTGTATAGACGTGTGCGTGTTAAAGGCGCGTTCTTTGACCTGTTTGGTATTTTTTCTTCCTCTTTTTTTTGAGGACATGTATCACAGATATCAAGCAGTTGAGCAGACGGCAGATGGACGAACAGACGGACATGTTAACATGCATTCCGGATTTGAAATTAGCGAAGAATTTATATACTTTATAAAGGTTTTGACGCTTGCTTCTGAGCATTGGAAAGGTATTGAAAAAAGGTTTCTATTTTGATGCGCTATAATATTGGGCAGGCGTGGTCAATTGTTCCCATTTTTGTATAGCTACTAAAGCATCACCCATAGAATATGCGTTCAAATGTTTGTACATTTATCTACTATAACTTATGAGTGATGAACAAAACACCAATTTTTTATTACTTTTGAAAATAAAGGTATTTTCAGTTTACGTGGTAGGCATGCCTTTCGATCGAGTTGATCCATTTTCCATACCAACCTGAGTGCAACTACTTTCAATGTTTACGGCAAATTTTAAGTCGAAAGCTTCATTTTTGCGGCCAAGAAAATAATTACAACAGACATTATACGGATGGGAGGCCTTAGATCGATTAAGAATCTACTGGTGGTCAAGAATATATATACTTTGTGGGGTCTCTAAAGCTTCCCTCTGGGCTTTGCAAGCATTTGGATATACTCCTGATCCTCTGGTGTCCATCAACACCAAAATGGCAAACCTAAAACGCTAAAGCCTTCTTTACAAAATAACATACAAAAACACATCAATTGAAAGACACATTCAAATAATAAAAACATTTATGTCGAGGGAATCTCCAATAAGTTAGAATCATGCAGCGGTTTAACGCAATTTCGAAATTCTTCTACAGATTAATTTTAAAATCGATAGACATGAACAATAGAAAGAAGCTTACTAAAGAAGGAAAATATTGGATTTCGGATCACTACGTTTGAGTTATAAGATCTCAGAAAAAGTTTGCGAAGTTGTTTAACACAAATCAATGGGCTTTTTAGGATTTCAAAATGTATTTATCCATTCTATTCAAGCAATTTATGTGTATCCTTAGGCCGATCATTTCTTGCAACACTTTATACATACTTTTGATATAAATTCTGGTACATTGATTTAGCTGACCGTATATCTGTCGGTTAAGGATAATTCCAAAACCCACTCCTTGACTTGCTCAACTCAATGGTTCTGCTTTTTAATTTATTTTACGAAACTTTACGTTAAGACAGCTTCAACTATAAACTTTTTACGAGCTGTTGTCTCTTTTTTAAGTATCATTGTCATGTATATCTACAAAATAATTGCAAACCTTCCATTCCATGTGCAGTTTTATTTCTATGCTGTTGTCAACAATAATATTTTCTGATGAGTTCGTTTATTTTTATTAAAAAAAAAAAAAAATGTTCAATATAGAATTTAAAGTAAATGCACTTTGGAATTTTCGACACGCGTTGAATCTTGTTTAGTAGGCAATGCAAAGCAAAATCAACGACCCCATCCCTTTTCACTACAATTATTTTAATAACTAAACTCAACACACTGTACGGAATATCACTTGATAGAGAATATTAGTTGATCTAAAACAACGAGCATCACGGATCACGTACTCATAATTTAAAATAATAAGAATATTAAATGCGACTTCGGGAAAGCATATAACATGAAGCTAATTGTCCAGTGACTGCCTTTGGCCGACCTTTGTCTAAAATGTATTTAAACCAATTAAATAACGTTAATTAGTCCCAAACGCCAATAAACGTATGTGAATCGACGGAATCAAACGAACACGAAATGAATTTCAAATTAACCTTTTACATATTTCGGTAACACCTTTTCAGTGGCTATAAATGAAATTTTACTTTCAAAGTAAAAAAAAATACTTTTTACTATTCTTTGAATTAAAACTTTACAAAATTTTAACAATAGTTATCAAAGAAAAAAAAACGTGGAAGAAAAACTTTAAACAGGTTTTACTTTAAACGAAATATTTATATAAAAAAAAAACGGAAAAGATAAAAGCCGGCCGGCGTTGAGTTCTAATGCTTTTTGTAGCAGCAATAAACTTAAGACAGTAAAATATAAAGCAAGCTGTACCTGGAAATTTAAGACTTCTCGTGTGTGAACTTTAGATTTTGCAAATATAATGAAGGAAGGGTCAAGATAATCAATATAAAAAAAAGTAAACTACGACATATGCTTTTTTTCCCGACGTGTCTGCATTGTATACCTTGCGGTTTGTATTTTTAGTTTTTTTCGTTTAAAAAAAATAGCAGCGGTATAACGGTTTATAATAGTTCACGATTTTTGATCGGAAAGATGAAATGCTTAAACTTACCTAATTCTTTCATGTATTCATCAAAGTTTTCGCTTTTTTCTAATTTGTATTTTTTTCCTTCCCAGCAACTAGTCATCTTTTTAACAAATTCTATATAATTCCGAATAAAATTGACTGCAAAAAATACTTCTCGCCAACACTAACAACACTAGGAAAGTAAAACAGAAAAAGTCTTTTTTATACCAAAGTCTTTTTGTTATTGTAAAATTTTGTTTGCTCTGAGAGAGATTTCCTTGATGATTATATCAAACACACCACACTGTTATTTTTTCACCACACCAAAACTGTTTCTTGTCGCTCTGAGAGAATCACCACAATAAATTTTGCTGCTACATCAAAAACTGCTCAATTCTCTTCGCGTAGAATATGACAGAGTTGTTACGACTTTCTAAATCGCACAATAAATTTTAAAGATTTCTTCATTTCACTCGCAGGGAAATAGTTTTAAGCTATAATACAGAATCTAATAAAAAAAGATAGCCTGTTATTGTAAGAGATAGAGTTTTAACTAAACAGTTCATACGGAGAACACATATTATTGCAAAATGTAAAAGAAATGTAATAAGTTCTATAAAAATTAAAAAAATGTAATAATCATTTGCGCAAGAAATATCGTAAACGTGTGGTATTAAATAGAAAATCTTACCGGACAATATGACACCTTGTTCGCTAACTCAACATTTGTTGTTGTTAGAACGTACACAGAATATTATTCTGCTTTATCTTCCAATTATAGTTTATCTCTGTTTCGTATGCCGTGTTTACTTTTTTTCTTAACACAGTTTGACATTTGTATTTCAGTTTTAGTAAAAGCTAAGATTGTTTTTTTAGATTTTTTCTTCTTAAAAAGTAAATATTAATTGCTGACAAAAAGAAATTCTCGCGGATAAAAATTAATGATGGCAGATGATACGAACGAAGATAGTTGGTTATATGGCACATCAAATCCGGATTCGACAACAAATGAAGAAGAACGTGCTGGCGAAACAGTTGCCACAGTTGCCTCGGTAATTGGTAAGGCGGAGAACGAGGCTTTAGCTGCCGTGCAAGGTGGCGAAGTTAATAATGACAATGTGGATAATGGGGAAGATCAAGAGGAAGAAGAGGCGGATATGGGTGAATTTGAAGATCCTGCTCATGAAATGGAGGAGGATGAAGAAGCAGTGGCGGCTTCTACCGCTACTACCACTACTACTGATGAAGTGAAAGCAGAAGAGGATCAGGTAGTTTATTTTTACATTTATATGTACGAAACTTTTTTTATGAATATGATTATTAGGAAAAAACAGGCGCAGGATCGGATGATGATGTGGATGACGATGATGATTCAGATGATGATATTAATGTAGTCATCGGTGACACTAAAGCTGCTGCTAGCACTTATAATATCAAGCAACGTTCCAATTTATTAGCTGGTCCACCAGGTCAAGAGAAAACTAAACCCGTCCCTCAAGGCGGTAAATTTTCAATGGAAGACTTTGAAGGGGTTGGCTCTATAAATGGCGTTGCAGCACATGAGTTTAGTATAGACTCACTAGAAGAGAAGCCTTGGCGTAAACCCGGAGCTGATATAACGGATTACTTTAATTACGGCTTCAATGAGGAGACATGGCGAGCTTATTGTGAAAGACAAAAACGATTTCGCGTTGTGGAAAGTGGTGTTGGTTTGGCAAGCTTAACTCAAAATCTTAATCCACTTCCCGACAGACAACAACTATTGCAAGAGGCGCCACCACCTGTCGGACTGCAGCAAAGCATTACACCGCAAGGACCTCCAGGTCCTTTAAACGAGCACATCACAATGCCACTGCCAAGTTTAATGCCTCCGCCCAGTCCACATCAAGGACCTCCGTCTAGATTTGGTATAATGCCTCGTGTTCCCAGACCTATTAGTACAACTAGCACAAAAGAGAATGCTATTCAGGTAATGACTGCTGAATGTCGCGAATATTCACGACCGGGGCAAATGCCACTGAATTTTAATGGCCCAGGCCCGGCAGATGATCCTTTTTATCAAGAACCAGATCCATTTGATTATGGCTACGAACCCACTCAAGAATCGCAGTGGGGCAATGAAAATCCCAATTGGGTTCCAACTGGCATAAAGGAGCTAACCCCTGGTCCCAATGTTATACCGCCACCGCAAATGTCAGGACCACCGGGTGTTCCGCCGAATCAAATGAATGTTACTCCTACGCAAATGAGTGGTCCCCCTCCACAGATGCGTCCACCACACCCTCAAGCAATGATGCCAAACATGGTCATGCCCAATATGAATATGGGCCCACCGCCTCCGATGGGTATGATGATGGGCCCAGGCAATGGTCCGCCTTTGCGAATGCCTCCTATGGGTCCGCCACGCCTTATGGCGCCTAACGGTCCTCCAGATAGAGCTGAAGAAGAAAGAGATAGACGTCGTCGTGAAAGGGATTGGGAACGCGAAAAAGAACGGGAACGTGAAAGGTGAGCGGTTTTAAGACACGAAAATTTGCATTTTGAATGTTTAACGCATATTTTTATACATAATAAGTCTAAGGTCAAGACGTGAACGCTCGAGAAGCCGTGAGAAATCTCGGAGGCGGTCCAAATCGAGAGAAAAAGAAAGGGATAAAGATAGAGACAAGGAACGGAATGATAAAGATAGAGAACGTGAGCGCGAACGGGACCGAGAAAGAGATAGAGATCGAGAACGCGACAGAGATAGAGATAGAAATGAGAAAATTGATGTAAGTACACACACACGTTATTTTCATATTTCCATATATCTATTTTATTTGCACCCAAAGGATAACGAGCGCTCTGAAGAAGAGAGGGAACGACGGCGAAGAGAACGTGATCGTGAGAGAGAAAGAGACAGAGAAAGGTAAATATTAGAGTATTCAAGAATAAATTTATACTAATGTCAGCCGTCGTAGGTCAAGACGCGAGCGTTCTAGAAGTCGCGAAAAATCACGGCGTCGTTCAAAATCGCGTGAAAAAGAACGTGAACGCTCTAGTAAGACGACATCATCATCTTCTAGTCGGAGTGATAAGAAAAAATCGCATCGTAAAGAAGACGAAGAATAAAAAATAAAACTTAGTGTATATAAATAAACATTTGAAATGAAGTAAGAAGTTAATTCAAAAACATAGGAAAGCATAAAATATATGAGATTGCACAAAATATAAATAAAAGTGTACTATACAGTGAGTTGATAAAGTGGATGTGAAAAAAGAGAAAAGCCGGGAGAAGTTTTTGTTTATAAAAAAATAAATAAAATGCTATGAAAAATTAGCAATGTAAGATCTTATCATTTTTAGCATTTTTGTAAATTGTATTTGATAAAAACAGGGTGCAAAACAAGTCGAGCTAAAAACACCATTTTCCTCCGTATTGTAAAAACAATGAAAAAGCATGTATTAAGCAAAACGGGGACATAGTATCCATGAAAATATCGAAGTTTCTTTTTATCTTCTTGCTCATCATTTTTCACACAGAATAATAGCAAAAAAATCCTAAAAACATTAATAAAAACACTAAACAAAAGGCAAGAGTAATTTTAAAAAATGACGTCTTATTGATTTTCTTTTCTTTTACTTCATACCAATTTTTCTTTTTTTAATGATAGAAAATTTAAAGTGGATTTAAATAGAATTACTATAATCATTATTATAGATCAATACTGGAACTACCAAGTACGTCTTTTTGAACCTTTTTAACTTTCGATCTTCAAAAAAATGGTTATAAAGCATATAATATTCCAACACTAAATAAATAAAAGCATTGTTAACTATTTTATATAAAATTAATTATTTTATAATCAATGTGTCAAACTAACACTTTCCATTAAATAACTTTTATATTTGTTTTACTGCTTTGATTTACAACGATATTTTACTGACTTGATTTATAAACTGCTTAACGGCCACATCCGCATAGTAATGCATTTTGAATACCTGCATCTTGAACTGAACCTTTGTAAGATGTTCTCATTAAAGTTAATCCTAGTATTATGTCGGACGGACTGACAGTTGGCTAAGAGATCCCGTAATGATCGATCTCTTCATGTAAACTGTTTTCTCCCAAATAATGAAATGTATTTTTTAACTACCGCCCATACTACTTTAATGGAGCGGAAGAAAATCCTTCGCAGGTTGCGAGTTAGTCAAACACATTTATTGTTGTCTATATACTAATAAACTGGATTAATAAATTGCTCACGTAGAGCTTTTGTTCACTTTATTATACCTTCAATTTGATTTCTCACCTTAACTTAACGGCGATGGCTCTTCGAGTTATATATATATTCGATTTCACTCACTTTTGCAGCGATGGCCGTTCGATTTCTCACACACTTCAACAGAATCGAACTCTGTGCTCTCTCCATTTTCCACACATGGTACTTTTTATTATAGACCATGTAAAGGAAAAAACCAGCTAAGGGTTTGTGTGTGTATGTGTGATATAGAATGGAGAATGTGTAAGCTAAGCTTGCTCGATTTTCGCGAGACCATTTTCGCCGAAGTGGCTAAACTTTCAATTAATCCGTCTGCCGTTTCTTCAAAGGAAATATTGGAAAAGGATTTTGACATTCGTCTTGTTGTAGAAAAAATTCAAAGCAGAAAATTATTGGATTTGCTTTTCGATCCGATTGCTAACTCCAGCCACATCTATCTGACAAACACAACTCTTCATACAAAAGCTAAAAGTTTGCTAATAACATTATTGAAATTAAAGTCAGATCCTTTAAAATCTTATGCTTACAACAAGTTAGCAGGAGCTTTTAAGCGGCATATTGGTTGCCTAATGAATGGAGAGAATTATTCTATTGAATCTTCCAACGCTTTGCTCTTAGGAGCTCAAATAGTAGGAGTGCCAATATTTACAGAGTTATTGCTTCACCTTATTTTCGAGGCTTCAGAAAATCCAAATGAGAGCATTAAGGATAATTGTTTAGGTATTTTAACGCTTTTTCTTAAATCTGAAAGGCTTTTTGATATATATTGGAATAATCTTGTGGCGCTAATGGTGCCTCTGATGCCTTTGCTGATATGTTGTACATTCTCTGAGCAGTTAATGTGCATACTGCTTAAGCTTTATGATCCGGACTGTCAACACTTACCTCCTATCGCAATGTTACAAGGCAATATCGGATT
>KK500114.1:1239-13759 GCA_000688715.1 Glossina pallidipes
TTAAAAGTTGGAAAAATTGCTTAAAAGTTGGAAAAATTGCTTAAAAGTTGGAAAAATTGCTTAAAAGTTGGCAAAATTTCTTAAAAGTTGGCAAAATTGCTTAAAAGTTCGCAAAATTTCTTAAAAGTTGAAAAAATTTCTCAAAAGTTGTAAAAATTTCTTAAAAGTTGGAAAAATTGCTTAAAAGTTGGCAAAATTTCTTAAAAGTTGGAAAAATTTCTTAAAAGTTGGCGAAATTTCTTAAGTTTGCATTGGATGCCGAATTGATGTTTGCCTCCTTTATTTTTTTATTGCATTTAGATGCTATCATTAATATATTTTACATTCGTTCAATTCCGCCCGGTGTATTCTTTTTTCTGTGTTTTGGAAGAGTAAAGGAGTTATTTGTGTTCGTTTTGCAATTTTAATAAATAATTTAATTTTTTTTATTGTTTGCTATTAACAGATGTTTGCAAACATGACATTGCCATTTTACGTTTATTGCAATTTAAAACTAATCCATTTTTTTTAATTCTCAGAGAGAATGTGTATATGTGAATTTTTGACTGAGGAAAAGTGCACGCAATTTTTAGAAATTCTCAGAGAGTTTTTGACTGATGCAAAATGAAAGAAAAATAGGTCTCAAGAAGCCTCGAAATTGAATTTAAAAAAAACATTGTCCCGGCTTGTTTTTCACATAATTTCCAAGGAGAAAAGACACAAAATAAAAAGAAGAGGTTCAGGGTTGATGTGAGGTGTTAACGCAATTGAATCGTTCATAGAGGAGGCTTTGCCGTGTTTAATGGATAAATTCCAAAATGTTGCGTCGATGATAAAATTACGACGCCATTTTGAAAAAAGAAATTATTTTATTCAGGAGGTGGCTAATGAGGTTGAAAAATTTAAATCACTATATGAAGATATGGAGGCGCTCTCAAAATCAATTACTACTTTCTTTGTGGAAGTTCATTACACTTGGTAGAGACCACCAATTCAGCGCTATAAACGTTCTAAAGCAAAAAAAGAAAGAGTATTTAAGACTTAAGAAAGGGAGACTTAAGAGAATTTGATGCCTCTATTTGAACCTAAACAGAGGAAACGCGTAAAACGCGTTTTCGACTTACCAAGTTACTAAACCATTTATAGTAACATCTTCCATATCCTTGGGCGACAATTCACATAAATGAGTAAAACTGAAACATCCTTCATCGCAAACATTTAAATCTTTGTAGCTTTTATAACAATGTGGAGACTGATAAGATTTTGTGGCATTTTTTTTCTGAGGCTCTTTAAATAAGGAATGATGCAAGTAATCAGCTTTAAAAATCGAAAATCTGCAAATATTATAATGTGATATAAATGGATTTTTTTGAGCTAATAATCCTCTCCTACCGATATATAGTAAATGCCGTTTGCTGGGTATGGCTCTAATCAGCAAAATTTCATCATATACTAAGCGGGGTATAACATATTCCTGGCATTTGACCGCAAAAGGACTTTTAACATCACGTTTGTCAAATAGATTGCACACCTTACGAAATTGCGTTATTAAATTCATTAAATTTGAAGTGAAATTACGGTCTACGTGACCGTCAGTACTAGCGTCACTACCATGATGACTACCACGCGCTAAATTCAATAAATCTTCGATGCGTATCTTTTGTTTTAAAGCCATATAGAGTAATTTTTGGCGTACGGTTATTGGGCAATAAACCATTATTTCAATTTTATCCGACAATTCGTTCTCCACATCCTTTTTAATGCGTCGCAACATGAAGGTTTGTAAAATCATATGTAGTCTTGAAATTTGTTTCTCATCGATTCCTGTTTTGTTTTCTGCATGCGATTCTATATCTTTGGAAAACCATTCATTAAATTCATCGTGGGAATGAAAGAATGTGGGCGTTATGAAATGCAATAGTGCCCATAGTTCAGCCATACTATTTTGAATGGGAGTCCCTCCCGTTGAGCAATAAGCGATTGCGGCAGTTAAAACCTAGCATAAATGATTCGATTGAAAAAATATTAAAAGAAAGCAAAAATCGGTTTACAATTTTCACTGTTCAATCAACTGAAAAATTATTAAATTTTTAACAGTGAACAGTGAACAGTGTTATTGCTTTTGCTTATATCGTTAGTTGTTCCATTGTATAACTTTTTTGTTTTTTTAGCTACAATAACGGTTTTTATAAGTAAAGGTAAAAGAAATGCTTTTAATGAGTTATTGCTGCAAATTGATCACTTGGTGAAAATGTGTCTTTTTTTCTAATTTAATATTTAGCTTGGCTAAGATTTCCACAGTTAATGTTTAATATTTTGCTTAGGGGAAAGCGAATGAAATTATTTGCAAATTAACTGAAGAAATGAAGAGAAATAAAAACTTGCGTTCACATAAGACCGGCCGACTGCTATACATTTATAGCAGCATAAGTCGCTGATTAACAATGTAAGAGCACCATGATGATCCAAATTCAAACATCCATTTTTCATATTTTTCCAAATCGGCTCGTGATACGCTTTTATTGCAACGACTAATCGCTTCAGAGAAGTCTTGATTCGAAAGAGGCAAATCGACTTCCTCTGTGGCCAGTTCTCGTATCTCTTCGGGAGTAAGACCAGCAATTCGACGGCATATAGACATCATGCTAGCATCTCTAAAAAAACCAAAAAAAAGAGAGGAGAATATGAAACCAAAACATAATGCAAAGTTTTAGTTTGCTGCATATAATTTTCGTTGAACACACGCTTACCTGCAAACATTAGTGATATCTGCGCCGGAATAGCCTTCACTGATAAATTAACGCTCTCATCTACTTTAACTTCTCTTAGATTGATTTTTAATAACGCTTCCCATCTCTCGTCCGAACGACAACGGCATATGTTGCATTAACGAATTCGATCAAATGGATCCCCGCGACCAGGTAGCCATACATGAAGCTATGGAACAGCAGACTATCTCTTTAGCTAAAGCGGGGTTGAGAGCAACACTAAATGCGCGTACTTCTATATTGGCAGCCGCTGCCAAAAGCTTACAACAAAACATACAACTTTCAGCTACCATTATGTCGCGTTTCGACTTGTTTTTCGTACTTGTAGATGAGTGCAACGAAGTGGCGGATTATGCTATAGCTCGTAAAATAGTTGACCTATATTCTAACATAGAAGTAAATCAATGTGTTTTCAAAGTCATTTCTGCACACACACAAAAGCTCTATTCTTTTCTGCCTTGTCTTGTACAATGCGTATAAAAAGAAAATGGTTTTAACTTGCAATTGGCTCCAAAAAGTCTTATTAAATAAAAGCGAGGGACAGTTTCTGTGAAAAAAGAAAAAAAAAAGATTTTACTACACAAATGTTATAATATTTTTGCTAAGAAAAGCAAACCGGAAGAGTACATCGGCGGGCAATCCAAACATAGCGTAACACCTCTTCTCGAGAATAAACTCTTTCCATGGCATCTCTTTTGCTCTCCCTCTCTGTGCAACTTTACCTGATCATATAATTCTGCTGTCTAGCCATATCTTGATTTTAATTTGGCACGGCTTGCACGCCAAACGTTCCATTAGGTCAATTATGAATTGAATTTTTTTTGTTTTTCACTTTTAAGCAATTTTTTCATATCATCTCTTGAGTAATTTAAACCTTTTTACATAGGGCACAAGGACAAGAGAAATGGATTTGTTTTGACTTTTTTATAAACTAATGACTAACTAATGGTGTATAAAAGAAAGATTTATAAAAGGAATTATTTTTGTGTAATTTGCCTTAGTTGAGTTTTGTCTCTCTAAGTAATAATATAAGTGAATTGATGAAAAATACTTATGGATATTATAACCGAAAAAGAATTCGGCTCGGCTATGGATTTGTCTATGTTAACCGATTTTTTTAAACTGAGTTTCTAAATTTTTCCATAAAAATCCAAAAACTTGCAAAATTTCATAAAAATGCAAAAACTTATAAAATTTCATACAAATCCAAAATCTTGGAAATTTTTCCATAAAAATCAGAGCAAAAGAGATGCCATGGAAAGAGTTTATTCGCGAGAAGAGGTGTTACGCTATGTTTGGATTGCCAGCCGGTAAAATATATAATCCAACATTTGTCCTATTTATTATTATCCTTTCACATGGAATCGTTGTCGTCATGCAAGTGAAGGAAGGGTAGCATGTTTGTGTGTATTTGTAATAGCTGACATTGACGTAACGCACTAACCGATACTTACCATGATGTAGCACCTTTTACATAAGTCATTTCTTTTTCTTGTCATTCTTTTTAATTCTTCATACATTGCAATTCATCTTTTTTGTACATGTCAGCTGGGTAGCCAGGCAAAATAAAGACATATATCAGAACAATTAAATGAGCGAGTCTGAATTAGAACTTGTTGCATTACAGGTGCGTCTCTGAATTCGAAGCATCTGAGAGTAAAAATAACAAATATTTTTTTTGATTTGGTATAAAAATATAAATTTATGTATTATGTAAATAATTATCAATCAAATAATTAAATATATTGAAATTAAATTATTACTATTTGTTGTTTTATTATAAAGATAAATAAATAAATAAAAAATAATTATATATTTGAAATTGTTTGATTAATATTATATCAATTATTATTTAATTAATAAATTATATCAAAGTTTTTTATAAAGTTTTATTTTGGCTTAAAGATAAATAAGTTTTAAAAGCTTATAATGAAAACATAAAGAATTTGCGGTTTCCCCCACCACACTTGAGGTACCGTTATAGGCGCTTTGCCGATTGTTTTAAATAGCCAGCTCCCCTGTAGACCTACACCATTGAGCGGAGAGTATGGTGGGAGGATATTTATTCTGAAATAGAAGAAAGAAATTAGTGATTTATATATATATGTATATAATATTGCTTTCACCTGCACTTTTCAAAATGATGCCACATTGGTGACAGTCTCTTGCACGCAGACGTTTTCTCAATTTGAACGTATAAACGCAGACTTTCTCAATTTCAACGTATAACGCAGACTTTTTCTCAATTTGAACCCATAAACGCAGACTTTTTTTCAATTTGAACGTATAACGCAGACTTTTTTTCAATTTGAACGCATAAACGCAGACTTTTTCTCAACTTGATTGTACAAATTCAAACTTTTTCTCAATTTCAACGTATAACGCAGGCTTTTTCTCAATTTCATTTATTGAAAACGAATTGGAAGAATTGAAAAATAAAATTAAATTTAAATTCTTTGTCAACTTCGCATTTGCCGTTGGAAATTCGGCGTGTCCCTAAATTTTACAATAAAGCAATTTAATTTGCAAATTGAATTAAAAATACTGGCCTTTTTGGATATCTAATCAATACATAAATAAAATATGAAATAGTAAAATTTATTTACCACTCAATGTTAAAAAATCAAAACGTAATAATTATTTGAAAGCACTAAAGAAATTTTTTAATACACTAAACAAAGTTTAAATTTTTTTTTTAAAAATCTGTATATAATAACAAATTATTGGAATGCACTAAATAAATTTCTCACTATAATTTTATTAAATTATTTGAATTTCTGCAATCTCTTTTATGTAAAATATGTGTGTCCTTTGCGAACTTGGCAAATTAATTGATTGAATTGAAACAGCCGTTGGCTAGTTTTATACAAAATCATCCTTCGCGTGGCTTATAAAAAATTCACCGTCTATGGAGGATGAATAATGGTGAAAATAAAATGGCATCATTTGGTCGTTTACTTGCGAATCCAAATGTGTAGACTCATTGAATATGGAATACTGCCTGCCCGTATTAATGTAAAAAATTTTCCACAATTTATTCATTAGTATTTCATTTTGCTGTGTAAAACGCTAATGTATGTTTACACAGTCTCTACCCTTGTTGTGGAGAATCCAAAAATTTGAAAATACGTTTCTTAACCGCTTGATAATGCGATACAAATTTTTGTGTAATTTTATTCTTAAACTTATATTTATTTATTTATTTATTTATTTATTCCACTTATACAGAAACTCAACTAAAACAAACAACAGTTGAGTTCAAATGACTCTTAAAGTAAATTTTAAATTAATTATTATTAAAAACTTAGTATAAGTACAATAAAACAAATAAAAGGAAAAAAAGAAAAAAAAGAAAAAGAAAAAAAAGCATGTACACAATTAGCACAGAGCCACACCTACAACCGGTACAGAACCTAGTTGCAAATAAACCCCTAAGCCATCGCAAACATGCAGAAGCTTGGCAACCGATAATAGTTAACAACAATTAATTTTCGAATCATAGTGACTTTTTAGAATTAAGAGCTAGTTTAAGTACGACATTGGCAAATCTCGTGTATTAAGCAATGTTGCTTTAATGGACTTTAAAGTGTCCGATAATGAAAAAAGGTGCTTGCAAACAACTCTGAGCGGGTTAAACAGCTCATAATTATATTTACAATGATTAACCTTAACCAAGGTAAAATGCCTAGAGAGGCGGTTAGGAACATTAAAACTTATTTCTCCAAGTAATGACGACGAGTCAATAGCGCCGTTTATTAATTTGATTGCGAAGCAAACGCCAAGAACAAATCTACGTTTTTCAAGAGACGGCAAGGACAAAAGAAGCAACCTATTTTCATAGGGCGGAACAGAAGCAGACGGATCCCAATCCAAATTCTTAAGCGCAAACAACAGGGATTGCTTTTGAATAGATTTAATTGAGTCTACATAGCATCTATATGAAGGAGACCACACAATAGAAGCATACTCAAGTATAGGCCTAACCAAACACGTATACAGACTTTTGGTAATATACGGATCATCTAGCTCTTTGGACCACCTCTTGATGAAACCAAGAGCGGACCTAGCTTTGCTTATCGAGAACTCAACGTGCAAATTGAAACCTCACCTATTGAAGGAAGAAACATAACAAAACACAAATATTAGGCAGAATCGTCGGAAAGCGAATTTTGTGCAAAAGTTTTCATGTCAAAATATTCGCTTGCAAATTCGGCATTTTAAAGCAGGCAAATATAATTCATCTCTTAAAATTAAATAAAGACAGCCCCAGCTCTACACGTTGCAATCTCTGTTAATATCTCTTTGCCTAGCGCGAAGTTGGAAGCATCGGTGGTTAAAACGAAAGATTTTTCGAAATAACGGTCTTATAGGATTGGTGGTGGTATTCACCTATCCTTTAGTAGATTAAGGAGTTTTTGACATTTTTCGTTCCATTCAAATTTTTGTCTCTTTTTTTAACAAATTGTTGAGATTCTTTGCAATGCTTTCAAAACCTTCGATAAATTTTCTGTGTTAATTGCAGAATACGATAAATCTTCTTACTTTGTTATGGGTAGATGGTTTGGGGTAGTTATAATTTGGAGGGGCTTGGTTTTGTACCTTGAGTTATGATGAGGTGTCCTAAATATTTGAGTTTTGGTTTGAGCAAACAAAATTTTTCCGTGTTTGCCTTTAAATTGTACTTCTCCAATATTTTTAAACTTTTATTAAATTATGACTACATGCATGTATAATAATATCGTCAACATAAATAGGGACTTTTCCATCTAATCCTGCGAGGGCTATTGTAAGCATTCTTTGAAAGCCATTGGATGTGGAAAATCAGTTAAATGTCTTTCCTTATCTAACTCTATTTGGTGGAATGAGTTGGTCCTATTTAAAGTGGGAAAGTACTTAGCTCTTCCTAATTTGTCAAGGACGTCGTCAAATCTGGTTAAAGGAAATTTATCATTGACTATTTTTTCATAGAGTTTCATAAAGTTTTCTAAAAGCTGCAACTACTAATCTTCTAACTAATCTTCATTTATTTGTGCCGGTCTGATTTTTCTTTGATACCGGATTATAAGGCCTGGTGGAAGTATCTGTAAGGTTTTGTTGTAATAATTCTTCTTCTTGATTTTGTATTGTTTATGTTTGTGCGCGAGGGAGTTTGCAATTTTTCACTGTCCTCCAATACCTCCAGTATTTCTATTCATCATTGAAATAAAAATCCTATTATTTCTTGTTTAAGTAATCAAAACTTTCAGCTAAAAGAAAATTTAAATTAATTGCCTATGCTCAGCTAACGAGACCTATCGTCATAGTCCGGAGCGGTCGGTCTCCTGTCAAAATATCTCCGGTTCGGCATATATCGCGTAGAATCTCAGCGGTTGAATGCTGATTTGATTTCCGTGTTATGTTATCTCGACAGCAGGTCGGACAAGAGGAAAGAGTACGTCCGATCTTCTTCTTCATATTGTTACAAATTTCCGTTTTATGATACGGTCGGCATCACTGGATCGTGGATATTGAAAAAAAAATGCACTTCAAAGTTTTATTATGCTCCTAAATGTAGGGTTATTTACAATTTATTATTTATTTTGTTTTTAACGATACTTTTTGCTGCTCAACACAACTATTACTATTCTTTACTTGAATGTTCTCTTACGACTAAACTGTCTTCCTCAAATATTCTACTTATATACATTTTTACAAGCATGTCACTATCACCTAACTTCGTGGCTTCGTTTTTAAATCGTTAACCTGCTCCTCTGCTAATCGTTTTTCTTGGTCTGCATCTGTGTGACGCGCCGCGCACGTGCATCTGGGTTTTTCTCTGTCGATTTTCCTGCCAATCTTTTTCGTCGGCCGGCACCTGCATGACGCGCCGCGAATATGCACTAGGGAATTTATTACTTACGAAAATCAATTAGTTAGCATTAACTGGATGTGGGATTTTCGTAACAATATGTTCGAAAACGAATTGGCGTTGCCAATCGCTTAGTTGATCACATTCGAAGTATCTCAACCAAGATTCCGTTCTTACTTATATAGCTCTTATATAAAAGAAAATGAGTGGAAAGTAAAACATACTTATTGCGCTTTAAATAACTAAGAACAACCCACAACTACGTGTATGACCAAAACAAATTGCGTGACTTAGGTCTTTACAACTTTCAACTCCTTTTTTATATGATCTGTTTGTTTCTCAGTTTTCCTTTAAAAATACGTACACAGGTGGACATCATTTTTATAGGCATCCATTCAAACAGCCGATAACCAGTAGAACCACCATTGTTGTTAAGGACAGCTTCGATTCTTTTAGACATGGATGATATTAATTTACGATAGCTCCCTACTGAAATATGTAATGCGTAAAAAAACGCGTTGTCTGTAAATCTCAACTGTCTGTTTGATCAAACGAAGAACCGGAAACAGTCTTCCACAATTTATTTATGGCAACTTTTGTCACTTAATTAGGGTATGAGGCTGGGTAGACGGATGTACATGCCTTTGCTAAGCTAGCTAGTTTGGAAGACGTGGGGTGTTTTTGTTTCATGTCTCTGAGACGTGTCCGCCTAGAAAACGAAACCTATCTTCCCGAACGGGTAAAATAAGACTCCGAAGTTGGGTCCGAAGATCCCTAACCCTACCTTCCTCTCATAAAACAAAATTTAGTTGACGGACATTTTTACATTCTTGTTTCATTCTTTTCTTTTTTTTTTAAACAATAACAGAAATATACCTTCGAGTTCATACACGCAAACAAATTTACTTCGTCGCGTCAAAGTGGATTTCTTCACTTTTCTTCTCTTTCAGTTTTATTTTTTTTATTTATTTATTAAGAAACTATAAAGTCATAGGCTTATTACATACTTACTAGACACATTTCATGTGCAAAAATGAACTACAACATAAATGAATATGCACGTCAACCGGATGGCTGCAAATGTGATCACCCTGCTCCATAAACCCCATAATAATCAATTCCTATTATTATTATTATTATTACATAAATTTAGCCAGAGAATAAATTCTAAGACTAAAGTCTTAAAGCACTAGCATCTAAGGCGTTCGGCTTTTTTTTTTATTTATTTATTTATTTTTTTTTTTATTAATATTATTATTATTATTATTACATAAATTTAGCCAGAGAATAAATTCTAAGACTAAAGTCTTAAAGCACTAGCATCTAAGGCGTTCGGCTTTTTTTTTTATTTATTTATTTATTTTTTTTTTTATTAATATTATTATTATTATTATTAAAAACTCTACCGCACTTGAGGTCAATTCCTACTATCAATAAATTGTACATTATTAGTTTAACAATGTGATCAATTTTCTTTCGAATTTATTGTAACATTTGTTGCAAATATTCATGGCAGTCGTATAGTACAAAGTTGGCATGCTTGAAATATTGGCATGCCAACGAAAAAAAAACGAGAAATCAGGAGACGAATCAAGAAAAAACATAGTTCTATTCGTTCAGGTGATTAGTTACAAATATGTGACATTAATATGAAAGGGTTTCCATTCCATCTTAAAAACTATAGTCGCTGTATTGAAAGGCTGGGGGATCAAGAACGAATGATTTCGTAGAACTATATAAGCCATCTAAACTTTAGGCAAACTTTAGGTAAGGTACCCAGGAAAAGAGAATTTTAAAAAAGCATTAAAAACAGCAATTTGGCCACTTGTTGCGTCAAGAAATTTGCCTTTCTGAGAATATGGAATTTCGAGTTTTGCCTCTTCTGAAAATAAGCGTCAAAAATTACGGATGGAGAAAGAGATTTTCAGTCATTATAAATCAAGTAAGCAGAGCATAGTTTAAACCCTCAACAAGAGAGTGTGGATAGGACACTCAACCAGATTAATAACTTTTTTCTGTGCATTAATATGCTATGCATAAAATATACTCATATACCACATTGCATCTTGCACATCGGAATTTACTCCTTGCTCTTTTGTTCTATCCTACGTAACGGACGAGTAGTATGCGTGTATTAATAAAAACTATAGAAAAAAACATGGCGGACGTATAACATGCAAAATTAAATAAAAAAAAAGGCTTAATCAAATAATCACTAAAATAAATAAATAATAATATATTCCAAATCTAACCCCAAGTTTACTAAGGCCAAAATAAATGTTTTCTTTTGAATTCGCTATACCTCCTTTCGAATTCGCTATACCTACCTTTGATTTCATAGAAAGAGAATTCTGTGTTCACATGGGGCCTTTTTAACAAATGCAGCGAATTTTCTGTTATCAATTTGCTCAATAACAGAAGCAGAAGAAGATTTATTTATAAGTCGAGTAAACTTATTAATTCAATTATTAAACGTTGATTTTTCATACCTCTTTTTACACGACAAAGTGGCGACCCTGTACGGAATAGGACGCTTTCTTTTTCGGTGTAGAAAATTTTTGAAAAATTTCAAAAAAAAATATTTTTGCAAGAACTTTTATAATCTATTGAAAAAAACACAAAGCGAAGTGTCTAAACTTTTAATCAACCTGTTTAAAAATTAAAAAAAAAAACTCTAAGTCGATTTGCAAAAAACTCTATCAACAACCAGTGCGCAGCACCACCTGCCTCCCGCATCATCTCCCCAACAAACTTCACACTTTTACCTCACATACACTTGGACATCAAGTGGCGGCGATACTTGTGGAATTCATATTAACATAATAGTTTCTTTCTGACTTCCCTATCGCTGTCGGCTTAAACAGCACCCGCGGTTTCCCACATCTCTCCTTATTTATTTTTTTACAGTTGTTTTTTATCTTTCGCCGGAAATCCAACACGAAATTTAAAAAGTGCCCGCCCCACAAGGGGGCGAGGCGGATAAAGATGTTGTCTGATAATGAAGACTTCGAAAATTTTATGAAAACTAAGCACAATGAAGTTTCTCTTAAAAGAAAAATTCTATACCAAAACACTAATGTGAAAAAAATTATTAAAGATAAGTTTTCCAAAAAAAATATCATTGACGGGGATAGTCTACCCGCAGAAGACCTAACTGTGGATGTCAACACTTCTTCATCGAACTCTCCGACTGCTCCGTCCATCAGCAATTCAATTGCTATGGATACAAACTCTGACCCATCGTGTGCTAGTCCAAATCTCTACGGCGAGGACGAAACTGGCGAGTCTTTTGTTTTCGTTGAGGTGTCCCCCAACGACGCAAGCAAACCATTTCGTCTGAACTCAGACCTTTTTTTTCGAATTTATCAAAGACTTTAAGCTAAAAGGGCTAACCACAATCAAGACCGTTAGTAATGGTAAGGCTAAACTTAGTTTCGCCACTCCAGCAGAAGCGAATGACTTTGTCCTCAATAATGACTTTCGGACCAAACCTATCAAGGCTTTTATCCCAAAAACCTTTACCGAAAAGTATGGGATAGTAAAAAACATCCCATCAGCAATCAAAGATGAGGACTTCCTTAAGTCCGCCAATTCGGATAAACAAATTCTATCAGTAAAAAGACTACAAAGAAGGGACCCAAACAACAGAGAAATCTTTATCCCTACCAACAGTCTAAAAGTCGGCTTCAAAGGCAAAACAATTCCCAAATACATAAAACATAACTACTGCAATATTCCAGTAGAGTATTTTATCCCGTCAATTAAACTATGCTATAAGTGCGGCCGCTTTGCCCACATTGCAAAGGTTTGCAAAAGCAAGGAGGGCAGATGCCTCAATTGTGGAAAGACGCCAGCCTGCCCAAAAAACTCATGTTTGGAAACCAAATGTTTAGGAACATGAGTTTTTTGGGCAGGCTGGCGTCTT
>KK500114.1:14878-52695 GCA_000688715.1 Glossina pallidipes
TGCTACCTTCAAATGGGAAGTTAAAAAAGATTTATGCCTTGGAAACAGTCATCATTTTCCTATTCTTTTCAACGCCACTCCCTCCTAATGCTCCCAAAATAAATGACTTCATATCGAGGAAAAAACTCCTGAACAACCTAATGCATACATGTTTTGAGCCTCAAGTGGAGTGGAGTCCATCCAGTGCTCATTTCAACAAGAAATAGACAATGCCAAATCAAGTATTCCAATCTCCGAATCTTTCTCACCAAAACCCTGGTGGAACAAATCGCTTACTTCACTCTTCCGCAAACTGCAAGCGGCTAAACAAAAATTTACCAAATTCCCTAATATTTCAAATTTTAATGACTTCAAAGCATCTCAGAAAGTATGGAAAAAATCAACCAGAAAGGCCAAAAGAACTCACCGAGCCCTGGTTGTAGAAGAACTTTGCGCAAACGGCAACGCTAAACCTTTCTGGAAATTTCTAAATGGACATCGCACTGCCAAAAGGAAATGTAAACACGTCATCTGGGATGACCAGAACAATAGATTGTACCTAGAATGGCTAAAAGCCCAAGTTCCCTCGTCTAATGTTCTCCTAGCCCCCTCACTTAACTCTCAGTTTGACAATTTCTCCCCTTTCTCACTCAATGAACTCATGCACGTCCTTAATCTAAAAAAGAAATCCACAGCAGCGGGTTACGACAGAATCAAACATGATATGGTAAAGGCTCTCCCTTTAACAAGCCTCTAAACTCTTCACTTAGGGATAAATAATCGCTGGATGACCAACTCTTTTCCCACAGTTTGGCGCACCATCAAAATAGTACCCATCCCTAAACCTGGGAAAGATCTTGAAATCTTCAATAACTTCAGACCAATATCCCTTCTACCTGTACTTTTAAAAATAACAAACCTAATGATCAAAGAAAGACTCACAAACTTTCTGCACAACTCACTCCTACTCCCCTCAAGGTCCTTTGCCTATCAAAAACACATTTCCACCGGCATGTGTCTAAATGAAGGCCTTTTTACAATTGCAAGTGGGAAAGCAAACGGTAAACAGGTAGTTATGCTTTGTCTAGACATCAACAAAGCCTACGACTGCATCAATCTTGGGAAACTTGGTGAAATTCTAACAGACTTTAAAATACCGTCACAATTTAAACTGTGGATCCTAAACTTTCTCTCACCGCGAACCCTTGTTATGGGCTCTAATTCAGTTGAAGTTCGCGGAGGCCTACCCCAAGGCAGTTGTCTCAGTCCAATTCTTTTCAATTTATACACAGCCGGACTACATCAATTACAAGACAATACAACCCACGTATTTCAATATCCTGACGATGTCCTTATTATTTCTACCGGAAAATCTCTAGTAGAAGCAGTCTATAATCTCAACATCAAAGCCAATCTCTTTTATAAACTTTGTGCGGATCTAAATCTATTCTTCAACCCGGAAAAATCAGAACTTATCCGCTTTGCTAAGGGTCTCAAAAAAGTCTTCCACATCACAGTCAACGGTATGAAAATCAGACAATCCTCCTCTATCAAATTTCTGGGCAGAATAATTAACTCTAGTTTGACCACTCACGAGCATTACAGAGACATCCTCGAAAACTGCCATACAGGCTCAAATGTCATCAAACTCTTAACCAACCTCCACAACGGACTCCCACCTAGGAAAGCTCTAAATGTATACAAATCTACTGTGCGATCAAAAATCGAATACTCCTACTCCACATCGTGCAACGCTCCTGCATATACAATCAAAAAAATACAAACCTTTCAAAACTCAATTCTAAGACGCTGTACTGGACTGTCCCCCTCAACACCAATATCAATCCTATATTCCATCTCACATGAACTCCCCGCTGACAAGAGAATTCTTCTTGTAACTGCAAAAGAACCCCTCAAGGCAAAAATCTTTAAAACGACCTTTTTTGAAAAAGTTGTCTCCAAACATAATGACGTCTTTAGTAGCTACTCTACTTGTTTCAAAAAATTCAGTAACATCTTCAACAAAGTTAATTCAATACCCTCTTGGAACAGTATTTCTCACGATAAGTGCATAGTGCATCTAAACCTACTAAATTCAATCACCAATTCCAAAAAAAACCGGTCAAGGTCTTGTCTTCGGACCGCATGTCTGCAAAAACTCAACTACTTTATCGAAAATAACTTCAAAATTTACGCAACGGACGGATCCGTCAATCCAGACATTTCTAGTTTTTCAATCATAGAATATCCAAATCTTCTTCTAGAAAAAGTCAAAGTGTTGCAGGAACTATCATCCACGTTCATCGAACTTCTGGCCATTAGGCAGGCAATCCCCCGTGCAATTGAAAATAATTTAAAAAAATTTGTATGTTTCTCTGACAGCAAATCGGCTTTGACTTTAATCAAGAATAAAGACCCATATAACATGTATGTGTTTGACATTTACGACCTCTTAAAAGATCCAAGCATTGAAAAATGCCACCTCATCTGGATCCCATGTCACTGTGGTTTCGGCATCAATGAAAAAGCTGATTTTTATGCACGTGAAGCTCGGCTTGATGGCATAGTTTTATCTATAAACTACCCCCCCAGCGAAGCTCTTCTTTTAATCAAAAAACTCATCGCAAAAGAATGGAAGGATGAATATCATACCTTAGCTAGAGAAAAAAGCAACCGGCTTTTTTACAGAATCTACCCTATCCTTATACCCACACTTCTACCAGAAGGCAAATTTACAACATGGGAATTTAAAGTACTTCACAGACTCATGTGTAATCACACCTATGACAAGGTATATTTGAAAATGATAAGAGCCTCCTTCACTGATTTGTGTGAAGAATGTAACATCACCGAGTCCGCCGAGCATCTCATCTTTGAATGCAGGAAGTTTGATATCCCCAGACAATCTTTCACTATATTCAGCCTGTACAACAACTTATACGAAATTTTTCGTGCTGGAAACTTTAGACATTTAAAGCAACTGACTGCTTTCATAAAATCAGCTGATTTCTCTTTTTAAACTTTTTATACTCATAACTCAGTCTACCTACACAGATCGCCTATACTTCTATTTCTCGGGCACTCTCTGGCGGAATACCAACCAACCACACTAAACTAAAAACGCCGGAATGATTGCGGTGCATAACGTCGCACGTTCATCAAGCATAATCATCAAAAGTTTTTAAACTAAAAAATCACTCTTAAAAACGTGTTACACACACACCACAAAATCGAAGTCATAGCACCTACGCGTCTTAATCCATTGTCCCTCACAAACAAAAAAAAAAAAAAAAAACGTTGATTTTGCTTAAAAAAACTGAGCCAAGCTTTACGAAAAGATGGGTAGAAATCCTTTTAAAGCATCTCAAAAGGAACAACAGAAGAAACTTAATGCAAAAATTGAACAATGGGGTAAAGTGAAATTCAAGCCAATTGAATCCAACAACCAGCACAAAGAAAAATCGGATAAGTACAATAAATACAGAAGAGGAAAGCCCGAACCTACGGCTTGGACATACTTCAAAGATGAAATGTTTTCAAAAGAACGGGAGGAGAAACAACGATCTAAACAGTTGAAGATGGATAACGAAGAAGCGCGGGAGTGCTTAAAGCAACGTCAAATAAATTATCGCAAAGTGTTAATGCAAAAAAAAAAGGAAGAACCCATACAATGGGAGAGTTTTGAAGATGATGGGAAACACAGGCAACATAAGCAAATAGCAAACACTTTAAAGCATGATGTGACCACAGAAAAAAAATGTTCACATAATCATGAAGCTAAGCTTATACCAACGGAAATTTTGAAAGATTTCGACAGTAGAAATCTAAATTACCAGCAAAATGATAAATTACGTCGCTTACTAACAAAGAGTGTTATTAAACATAATGGTGCAACTTTCACACAAACCGTTAATGACCTTAAATATCAAAAACAACAAAAAAAAAGAAAAATGAAAAGAATAGTGTAGAAATGGATTAGTTTCACATGCACAAATGTTTGTTTCAATATATAATTTCGACATTACACTTCTTAGATGGCCTTTTTCTTTCACTATCACTCTCTTCTTACACTTGCCGCCGCTGCCCAAGCAGAAAAATATCAAACATAAGTTTTACAAAAAAAAAAAATTTATTTATTCTTTAAAGATCCAAATGAATTTTGAAACATTTGTTGTAATAACATTGAATTGTAGGCGCTAGAAGACGACGAACTACTAACGGGAAAATTTGGCATATTATTGAGTAAATTCGAGCAATTAGCAGGTGTAGATAAAAAATTAGGAAAGTTCAAACAACGTATTTCATTTCTCAACGCTTTTGTGTGTTTTCTGCTCAATTTCGATGTGGCCTCCGACATGCTGCTCTCTGAGCTGGAGGAACTGCAAGTACTGCTCGCGTCAATTGCGCGTTCATCATTACGAATTGTGCCGGTTTTTAACATGGTTTTAAGTTTCTTGGCAGTTTGCTCTTGTTTTGCGGCAAATTTTTTCAATTTCCTTTTGTTAGAAGAATTCTCATACATCGCAGGCTTGCTAACCAAAGGTATTGGAACGGTTGGAGCTTCGTTATTTAATAAATGTTGTAGCTGCTGTAAAGAAGCTTCCGGATTGGGCTGAAAGTGCTGCAATTGTTGCATGCAAAATTCCATAAACAGATGCAACATAGTGTTTAAATTAGGTAGCTGTGGACACGTGCGGAAACCATGATATGGTGTGGAACAATTTTTACATATCATTTGGCATTGGAATGAAGTATGACCCTATAAGAGAGTAACTTAGTAAATTATGCTTTTTTAAATTGTAACATTTTTACCTCCTTATCACAAAGCTTACATTGCTCAGAACATGGTGAATCTTTTTTGGATTTCTTGCACTTCTTAGATGGCGTTTTCCTTTCGCTATCTTCTTCGTCATCTAAATCAATTTGGTTGTTTAAATGTCCCATGCACACTATATCATCGTCACTTTGGCCTCTAGGAAATGACGACTTCGATTTTAGTTTTGGTTCTGAAATTTCTTGTTTTTTAGGAATTCGCGATTTTTTTAATGATGATGTAGATAATTTTTCGTCCGAGCTTGACGATGAAGGCACTTTGTTACACAACTTGAGATCATTGGATTTATCTTTTCCTTTAAAATCTTCGCTCTTTAGTGTGGATGATGGAGGTTTTATTTGTGATTTTGAAAACTGGTCTTCTTCAGAAGAAGAATTACTTGAAGACGAACTTGATGAAGATGTCTCACTCCTACTTTCAACTTTAATTTGTGGCTGCTCTTCCTGCATGTTTAAAGACAAATTCGAATTTTCAGTTTTTATATTTGCAACGGCACTACCCTCAAGGCACCTCGGCTCAAGTGTAGGTGCATTCATTGTATCTACCAAATCGATGCCCCTCTTTCCTTCTTTTTTTGGCGGAGATAAAGGAACACGAGCAACTTCTTTTTGTTCAATTTCAGTCCTCTGCTCGTTTCTTGTCATAGTATCATTAGAGTGCATGGTCTCCTGGTTGAAGAATACATGATTTTGGGGTACATTATTATTATAATGCCAATTCATTTGATAATCTCGTTCTCGATCCCGATGTTGTATGTCCATAAATTTTTCAAATTTTTTGTCGAACCTATTTCCTCGACTTCCCTGGGAAACACTTCCTTTAAATGGTTTATTGTACATCGAATTTTGTGGGCGCCTACCTCTGCGTTTTGTGTTGCGCGAATTCTTGTTACTGTTGTCGGAATTATTGTTACGATTTCGTTCTCTTCTGTGACCAGAATTATTTCTAAAATTAACCATCGTCCCAAAATACTCTGATGTATTTACGTTTATAAAAATTTTCTTTATTTACACGTGCTTAGCACGTAGTGTAATTAAGTTGCAGAAATATTCATTTCTCTTAAAATTCATTAATTAAAGTAAGGATGTTATTTATTTTCGAGTAAATCCATAACGAATTTATTGGTGCAGCGGCAACACTTTTTTTGTTGAAGTTCCCCCACAAAAGTTAACAACCTTAATATAAAATTTTTCAGGAATTGCGGACAAGTTATGCAAACCTGTTTCAATTTTACATGGAATTAAATTGAAGTAAATGCATCCAATACTGGTGAGGTTTATTTTGAAGAAGCGAAAGTTCCTGCTGAAAATTTGTTGGGTGAAGAGGGCGACGGCTTTAAGGCTGCTATGAATATATTGAATGACGGAAGATTAGGTATGGGCGCGAAGCTGGCAGGAACTACTCCATTATTAATAATATACATTATATCCTTGGCGGCCAAAATCGCAAGACGACGTTATGCAAATTCCTTCTTGTTCCTATGCACTCTCGGTTTATCTGAAAAATACTTTCGAAAAATTGTCACGTCACCTTTGGTTGCGAAGCCATCAAGAATGCTATGCAATGGTCTTGGAAAAAATGCTCAAAGATCCGTCAGAAACGGAAGATGATGGGGACTTAGATGAGGAGAACGGAGATGATGGCGATGAAGATTGCGATTAAGGCAACATAGAGATGAAGAAGATCATCATGACGATCATCATGACGACACCACTGAAGAGCTTGAAGATCACGAAGATTATATTGAAAATGCAATTGATGAAACAGCTTAGACAACGAGTCAAGACTTTGCCGCTAAGGTAGTCTTGCTTGTTACAAAAAACCAGTAAAAAATTATGCTGATCGTATTTTTACAGACCCTTACCACCAACGATTGCCTCTAATAAGAACGTAACTTCTAGCCTAACTCAAAAACCGCCTTCGCTACAAATGTTTGATTCGTTTAGAGATTCAGACAAATTGAAGGGTTTTATGGAAATCATTAATGTAGTAATTCTTGTTTAAAACGTTTCACTTTTTATACTTAAATGATCGAGTTTTTTTTATAATAATTTCAAGGTGGTGATTATTTATTGCTGTTAGTATTTACTGCTCTAAAGTGTGCTCATCTCACTCGATCATCGGCAGAAGCTTTGGAATTGGCTGTGGGTTTGTACCAAGAAACTGTAGATGATGCCATACAAACTAAACAAGAACGACGTATTACTAATTATCTCCTCATGCAACTGGGCTTACTGCGTTGTGAACAGCGGTAATTTAGCCAAAGATAGCATCGACTGAATACGAACCACAAAAGAAAACTGAACAAAATATTTCTTCTTCACATAAGTTATTTTTTTGCCCACCTTCTTCCTTTGCAAAAACTCTGCCTCACTCATTTACTCACTTTGTGCAAGCTGAAAGAGTATTTTGAGGACTTAATAAATAAAAGCCCCGCTAATATATCCATACATAACATACATATATAATCCATAAAAAAAATGTAAGTACGTAAGACCTGTGCCGGTGTGCTGACATCTGCAAAAGAAAAATGTTGATTAATATATTTTACATACGATAATGACCAGCACGTACCATAAATACAAACAATTTTTATTACACCAAGAATGACCCAAATTCATATTGCATATACACACAAACAATTTCTATTACACCAAGAATAACCCTAATTCATATTGCATATAAATACAAACAATTTCGATTACATTTTTTTCATTTTTTGCGTTAAGATTATACCCTTTGGTGGAAAGCAAATCGACTTCGATAAAGATGCTTGTCACATGATGGCGCATTTTGTAAATAATTGCAAGGATATATTTGCCTGTACTTGATCCTCTCTTTAGCATTATCTTTTTATGGAAAATAAATTAATATTATTGTATAGCGCATATTATCAAGAATATTATTTAGAAACATAAATTGCGTATTCATTTAAAAGTACATAAGTGCAAATACGAGGATATAAAAATGTCTGTATGTTTATACAAAGGTTTTCGGACGGCATTAAAGTGATGCATGTCTAGGGAAAATAACGCGACACCAAAAATTAATTAATTTATATTCAGCATTCTGAACTTTAACATCTAACATCTAAAGATGAGCTGGATTTTCGCGTCTGATACAGTGAAGCAGAAAATTGCAGGCTATGTTTGGGTCTCATGCTACACGGAATCTTACTCCAGCTTGCGTTGAAAGTTATTTACATGTCATGCATGCAAAGAATCATATAAAAGAACGTGTGGCGACCACGGATTGTTGCATATTCAATTCTTGATGCAAAACGGCCACAACTTTCTTACTTTTTTTTTACATAGATCTCTGTTTTTGATTATTTCCAATTTTTTTATTTCTCCTATAATTTATAAGCATATAAATTGAATTGAACCGTCTGGAATAAATATTTTTATATAAGAAGCAAAAGTTAATACTCTTTTGTCTCCCCCTTGTCTGCTATTTAGAACTATTCTTTCAAAGGCTTTAAGTAAATTTTAATTAAACTCTATTATTTATCGTAGATCTAAACTCGTTTTTTATATTTACAAAAAGTTAATTTGATACATTTAACAGAGATTTCAACTTAATATTGAATTTTAACAGAGACTCCGACGTAACTTGCAAACTTGGTACATTTAACAGGAATTCCAACTTAATTTGTATGTTTAACAGAGATTTCGAACTTATTTGGTGCATTTAACAGAAAGCTATTAAAAACAATTCAAACGTGTGACTAATTTCGTGTTCTTTTTCTTCATGTTCATTCAAAGCCATTTATTGAAAGCAACTCTGTTCTTTCTCTATTCTCAACAAATGGTACTTTTTTTTATAAGAAAAATCAGCTAACGGTTTTTAACAAGAAATCAAAGTTATTTTTACAAGGGCACAAAGTACTTAGAGCAAATCAAAAATAAAGTGAAAAATTGCTAAATAAATCGAAACATATCATAAAAAATTGGAAAAGAGAGAAAAAAAAAAGTGAAATGCCACCCAGACCCACCCTTCTAAACGTACTAAATGAAAAAAAAAATTAAAAAACTGCACAAATCAAAAAAAAAAAGCTAAAAAAATATTATATTGTATTAAAAATTATTATTGTGTTAAAAGAGTTAAAGAAATATAAAAAAATTGTAAGAAATTAACAGTAAGTACATTTATTTCGTGCGTTTATAATTGTATATATTTTATGTGTTGACAAGCAGACCCATCTGAGATTCATATAGTTTCCCTGGAAATCTCATTGGTGTCTTCTTAGTTCCTAGCAATTTTGCGCTACGAATAATTATTAAATTAAGAAAGGTTCTTCGTTAAAAATTACAAGAGTATACCGCCATATTAATTTGAAAATTTATCATTTCATTTATATGACATTCGCCATTGTTTCTCCTGTTTCTTTAGATATGTTTATATGTATATAACGTAAAAAATAGATGTGAATATTATGGCGGCAATCGTATTTGTTGCAAGCTGAAAGTTTTAAATATTCGTTTTCAAACACATTAGGGGGTTGGTGTGTGGAGAGGGGGCGAAGCAATTAAAAAGGGTGGATTGCAAGATATGGTTTTTTGATTTTTGCTTTTTGAGCGCATTGTTTTCCAAACTTGATTTATGATTGCCAGTGAAGATTATATATGGTAAGTTTCGCTCTATCTTAGTTCTTACGACATGATGATAATAAAAGAAGTGGTGGCAGGTGCGCTGAGGACAATATTTTGAATAAACCACTTTTTATGTTCCCCCTGCATATGGGCTTATAAGTTACAAAGATTTATAAATCTACCATAAACACAAATAAAAACACCATACTGGTGCAAGGCAGAAAATTGTACCTTATACCCACGTAAAGACAATGTTTTCATGGAAGCTGTCGTAAAGAAGGAGGCCCAAAATGTGGTCCAATGGGGTCCAAAGTTTGTATTAAAGATTTTATTATTCTTCAACTCGATTTATGATTACTAATTAACATTATATATGCTAAGTTTGCGTCCCGTGATGCGTTGGGTATCCTCCAATATGAAGTTTTTCTTGAAAATAATGTGTAATTTGCAGTGCCTCCACCTAGCTCCAATGGGATTTATAACGTAACAAGGTACCATAAAGAGAAGCTTTTCCAATAGTGTGCGAATGGCGACCGGACTTCACTTTACTACACTAAAACCCGGAAATTGGTGCACGATAAATAAATAAAATTTCAAGGCGCAATATAAAAGCGGAAGCAGTTGTTGTTGGGCTAAGGCATTGCGTTAAATTATTAGTGGACTGAGACAGACGATGGTATCGTTTATGCACTCTAATAGAAATTCATGCAGAGTTTATAAAGGTTTTTTTTATCTTTAATCTAACTTAACCTTAACAAACTGAAACTTACTCTTGCGCTGTAAATTTTATACGAATTATAGGAACTTGGTTACGTTTCTTTAACGACATTGTCAATTAGCATTCATTCCGAAATCCTTCGAAATATTTTAGTGGGCAGGGCGATTGCATTGGCCAGGTTTGTGGAAGCAAAGATTGCGTCCACACCGGCCGATAGCAGTAACCTTTGATTACTTACTAATTAATTGAAAGCATTTATGGCAAAGAAATTGTATTTGAGCTTTGGACTTTAAAAATATGAAAAAATGAGAGTGAGAAATTACACATCTATAGAATCTGGAATTTATCTATACATGTTTTTAATGTTTGCGGGCAATGCACCAAGAATGCTTTTAGAGTTATATGATTTCAACCCTAGAGTTAAACGCTTAGCGTTACCTAACTTTCCCATCTTTCTGCCTGGCTGCAATGCGATTGGAATCATTTTAATCCCGCAGCTTGAATGGATTTTGAAGTCTGATGCATTTTGACAAAATTATGTTGAAAAACATATATCGTTTTCTTCTTTGCTGCCATTTTTTATATCTCATATTCAAAACTAAGCCAAGAGCAAAAGTGGCAAAGTTTCGCACGCCCATTTCAATTTTCACAACTTTGAATTTTCTCAACAGATAATAGATGGAAGAATTTTATTAATCTTTGGTCATAAAAATATATGCAATTTTTAATATTTTATTTAATTTATAGGTGTTTGTGCAACACTTTTTAAGCCACTCCAGTATTTAATTTTGCTTTTTATATAATGTTCTTCAGTTTTCAAGTGAAATTCGCAAGAAGTACTAGCTGAGTTTACAATATTTTCTTGCGTTAAAGCGAAGTAAGAGATAATAAAAAAGTCCTTTGATGAAACTTGGAAATGCATGAGAAAGAAAACAAAAAAACATTGTATATTGCTCATTACTTTTAAGGCAAATCGAAAAAGAAAAATAATGCCCTCCAAAATTGCGGACACTTTTAAATTGTATTTAAATATTGTAGGTGAAAGTATACTGGCATTGATATGCCTAGCAGGTTGAGTGTTCACGTATAGTTGGGCATATAGCTTGCGTTGCGTCATTGCAGCAGTGTTAATTTTTGGCAACATTTTTTATTTCGTTCATACATTTGCAGTTATAAACAAATCTGAGAGTGAGAGTGAAAGATTTATGAAAGCAAAAAATCATATGATTAACATTTCAATATGGGTTTAAAATGGTGATTTGTAATAAAAAGAAACCGAGGCATTATCCCTCCGCCCTAATCTATCTACTCTCACACATTAATTTTGTATTATATTTTTAAATAACGTTAGCATAAGCAATCATTAGCGTAACCATTTTTATTTTGATATAAACATTTATTTAGAGATATAGCTCATAATACATTTAATGTCAACACAGGGATTTTTTAGTACTTTATTTTACTATATAAGAAACGCGTAAACAATAAAGGAAACACTTGAGATAATTAACATTTTGTAATAAGGTATTTTTTCACATTATTTCTTAATCATAAATCTATAATCTGTAATCCGCGAAATTCGCGAAACTAAATTTGCGTATTGCGCGAATGGCATGTATGCCGATAGGGTACTTTCATGCGTAATGCAAAATGAATTTTGCGTTTTTCTCTGCTTTCATTACTACACTTTGGGTCGTTTTTGAGTGGATGGACTTCCAAAATTGGCTCCGTATTGGCTTTCTGGCACGGTTTTCCACACCACCCTTGATGTACAATGATGGACGCGTTATCGATTGTTTTAGACGGCTGGTTCCTCTTTAGGCCTACACCATTATAAATCTAATTTTAAACTATAATATATTTATATAATATCTATAATAATAAAAAATAAGTCTAAGCGCCGTTAATACCTAATTTACATAAATATACACACATAAAAAATATATATATACACATATAAGGCTATATATATATATATAAGGCTCGCTAAAAGTGCGTTGACATCCGCAAAGGTAAATTAATATAATTACTTAATTTATTTATAATGATGGTCGCAAACTTACCATTGGCCTATTGGAAGTATCGCATTCTGCTGAAGCGATGCGTGAACGCGTGTGCTTGTTTGTTAATTTAAAATAAAATAAGGTATTAATAAATTGTAAATAATAATAAGTGAAGATAAACACAAACTTACATTTGGCGTACGGCGAATCTTACATTCTCATGAGGCGCATCGTTTCTTTTTAATCTAAACTAAAATTGAAGAAAGTAAATAAGTAATTTCTAACTATATTTATATAAAAATATATTTACCTTCACTTTTCTGTATTTAATGCTCGATTCTTTTATGTGGCATTATTAGCGGACCTTTTATATTCTGAAATAGAAAACAAAAAAAAAATTAGTAATTTGTAAGTTGATGTTATAAGAAATTTTAGTTACCTTTACTTTTGCAGTTTTTTCCGCACGATTCTTCTATGCGGCATTATTAGCGGACATTTAAAACGATGACACATTGGTAACTGTTGCTTGCAGCCAGTTCTTTCCTCGTAGTATCGATTGGATGATGAAACCGAGAAGATTTGTTCGATGGCATCTTCCGTTGGTGCTGCTGTTGGGCCTGCTTCCCCGAAGAAGGCAAGCCGTGCCACCATATGTTTCCGCATAATGGAGATGTAAAAGTCGCAGGCGTTATAAAATGCGTCATAGACTTGAGTAAGTGTGACGTTAGGTTCAAGATATTCGTGGTCGAGGATGACATAGTGTCTTTTGTCCTTGGCGACAATGCCATCGACCGTTTCTTCGCTGGCATCTTCTTTTCTCAGCTTTAGGTCGTTCAGGCATGCTTCGCTCCTAACTGCTCACGCATATGCTGAGCTTTTCCGTAGCCCGTGAGCATCCCGATGTAGTCCTCTTCCCTGTTAGTTAGTTGGCCGGTGATGTCGTCAAATACCACCCCATCCAGGCCGAATGGTAGAAACTCTTCTTCGGCCTGCTCTTGTGTTGTGTACTGCATCTCCTCTATGAGGTGGTAATCATCGGTGATTCTGGAGCCGCTTCCTCAAAAATCGATCTTTGATTTCATTAGACGTGTGACCAACTGCATTATTTCCACCGCCGTTCTGGTAGGTTTTTTGAGCGTTGGCGCAGAAGAATGTCTCCAAGCCCATCCATTAATTCCTCCTAAAAGTTTTCTATTGTTGTGATGGTTTCGGTCGCTAGCTGGTCCGCAACAAAAGTACACTTTAGATATTTTTTACCTCAGCTAGCACCGCTTTCTGGGCCTGCCATTTGGTGCTGCTGATCCTGCCTTCGTGAAATATTGTGCTAAATTTTGTTAATGCGGCGTAAACTTTATACGTCCGAATTTTTTTTTCGCCAGTAATGATTTATCTTCTGATGGATTTTTTCAACATTGCTGGCATTGCAGGAGTGAAAAATTGAATTGTTTCCTCAAAAAGACGAGGTGAGATAACTAACAAACTGGCGCCTCTCCTCTTCCAGTATTTCGAGATGGACACGTTCCGCATGGCTAACTTTGTGACAATTGTGGCGTCGTATCGTCGATTGTATTCTGTAACTTTTTTGTGGAATGCGCGCAAAATGTGTATATAATCGTACACCTGTACGATTGTATACACGTTGCCATCCGCTCGTTGTCTGCTGTGTTTGCCACCAACGAAATTCACCAGTATCAGGCGATTTTGGAGGATTTTATCCGGAGACCACCACGAAATCATTTGTGATTTTTAATTTTCTTCTAGTAAGTCTGGATCTCCTCCGAATCGGGTGATGAGATGGGCGCTGAGTAGCAGGTTGAATGCCGTCAACATGCTACGCACTCCAAAGACGAGGACCATCCGGTACTCCTCCGTCATCGGCAATTTTTTATCTAGAATGTAACCGCATCCATCCTCGGCCCTAGAATATGCTGACACTTCGTTTGTGTAAACTTCATCGAAGTGAAGTTGTACGATTTTGTCGTGAGGAGTTAATTTCCTCACGACCTCTCGCAGTGCCTCAATGTCTACTACGCAAGTCTTTCTTTTTATTTCTATTTACGGCTTGAACTCGTCGATTGCGCTCCCTTCGCGCTGACTCCGATGAAGTCGTCGGTCCCTCGTCGTATATATCCTTGGTGTTAATATTTAATAATATATAAAATACTGTATATAGTAATATAAATAAATTTATATAAAATATTAATATATCCAGAAAAGAAGAAAAGAAAAAAAACCATATGGTCAAAATGCAAATGCATAGATTATTATTAGTTAAATGAAATGAACATGGTCAAAGGAACTTGCAGTTGAATAACCGAGAAAAATAATATCATAATAGTGTAAAGAGGAATCAAACCCTTCCTAAGTCATGTCTCGCTATGTCTTCGTAGAAGAAAGCCTTCAGTTCTTTTGTGCTAAATTGAGTCGCAAAAGCGTAAATGGTCTTTAATATTTCGTCAACCTATCTATTCCTGAAAACTCATAAAACCTGAATTCATCAAAGTCTCAGCTCAAATGATAAACACTAATATTAAAAAAAACCTATAAATTTTTTCACTACTAAATGTTTATGGAGTGCAATTTGTTAATTACCAAAAGACCAAACCAAAGCATAAATGCAGTTGCAATCGTTTTCTTTAAGATGTGTATCCACACATGTCGAGGAGGTCAGTTTATTACCAGATTCAGTGCCGGGAGACGGTTTGGGTACTGATAAGGAAAGTGATTGTAGGATTACCGCTACAAATTACTTTATCTGCTTATCTGGGGATACGAAAAAGTCTTTAAACAGCCAGTCTAGGCCCTACTAGTCGAATCGAAATTCAAATATAGTTATATTTTAACCCTACAAATTAAACAAAACTTATTACCCGTAATAAATCATAATCTCCTAATTTCTATATAATTCCAGCTAAAATGATTGATCCAGAAACAGGGGCTTCTACATGAGCTTTCATACAACCAGCTTTCATACAACCAGAACCATCCGAGTATACAATTCCTTGAATAGTGTTTTTAACAAAGGCGATTCATTTATTGTAATAATGTTTGTATCAAACACAATTTTCTCATTCAATTGCAATAATGAATATATCGTGGCATCTTTGTCTCCGGCTTCAAAAGTTGCCTTCACAACGTCCAATTCAATATTAGGGAACATTTCCTTAATCTATTTATAAACTTTTTTCAATTTTTTTTCGCATTTATCCACTTTGTTAAACTTCTTGTGTGCACTTTGACTTTTCGCTAAAATCCTTTAGCTGGTTTTTGCTTTACATGATTTATAAAAGCAAATACTATAAGTTAAGAATGGAGAGAGCGCAGAGTTGTTTTTAATAAACGCTTCGAATGAAAAAACGTATATGCTTCTGCAATAATTAGTTGGACTTGATTATAGTGATTTAAATTTCACCCTCCGCAATTACTTTCGAAAATCGTTTAACGTAAGATCAATTAAAAAGAAGGTACCTTAATTTAGGAAACATCCTGTTTTCAATTTAAAAAATTATTTAATACAAAAATCACCTTTCTAATACAAGAAATATTATTTCTTTAATTAATGGAATTTATTATTTTTTTTTTATTTATTTGCGGTTTCATAATACGTTTTGCTCTCTACACTTGTGTCTCCTGGAATTCAGAAACGAATTTACTTAAAATTGCAATATAATATCCTAGCAAACAAACTCTTCGTCTAGATTGGGCTGAATGCTATTAAAGCGGTAGAAATTACTGACGAAAATCTGTTAAAGTGGCAGAAACTATCGCAAACTGACCCAATTGCGCAAAATTAATCGAAAATTCCAAAATGCTACTAAGCTCTTCCAAAATTTTATTTTCTTATAAAATAATTGATTACTCTATATTTTTTACTTTAAGAACTTGCTAAAGAAGTGAACACATTTTTATTTGTTTGGCCAGTGCTGCTGTCGCTTCGACTTCGACTGCGGGAAAATTCTGAATTCAGAATTGCAATTGAATTTTACAAATTTGAGAAAAAGTGCCCGCATTTTTTAGAAATTCTGCGAAAGAATGTTTATATGAGAAGAAGTCATATGGTAACATCTGAGAGTAATTAAACGAGCGAGCGTAAATTTGGTGATAATTAAGAGTCTGAATTTGAAAAGTAATGAAAAGGTGGTAATGAGAAGGTAACATGTGAGAGTAATTATATTATATATGCTTCAAAACCAAAGTGCTTTACTCCGAAATTCTGGTTTTCGCTTTTAAGAAATTCTGGTTTTTGTGTTCAGGAAAGTCATCCATCGTAACGCTAAAAGTCAATTCTTCCACAGCTTTCATCCGTAGAGGCAAATATATAGCCAGAATAATGATATACAAATATTTGATACCTTGAAAATTATGTAAAATATTTACGATTAACGAGAAAAAAGACTTGATCCAAAAAAGATAAAGTTTGATGATTAGCACAAAAAGCTCAATTGTTTTCTTTTTTTATTTGTACAAAACTTTTTATTATTTCTATGAACTCATTAATTACGAATTTCCATTTCAAACTCGTAAAAACTCTTCAGTTTTAAAATATAAGCTTGCAGCTTAACTTACATTAATAATTTCGTCGATTATTAAAACTTTCTGCTGCTCTATATCATAACCGAAATATACAACACGTTTATCTTCTTGTGTGTTCTTGATATTTCACAATATTCAGCTCGGCATTAATCGTCTCCAGTTGCAATGACAAGTCCGAGTCGGCAGCTGCAAAAGAAATCTCACACGGTGTACAATATGAAAAGTTGCTGTTTTGCATTTTGCATGGCAGAGAAAGAAACCAATAGAGAATGTTTATACGAAGAATACATACAATAAAGTGTTTTTGAATCAATTAGATGTTTGATTGACCTTTGAATGAGTGTTAATCCAATAAAGTGTGTCAAAATATTTATATAAAGGCAATGAAAGTAAAAGCAATAAAGGAAACCTTTTATATTTCTTAAATATAAATATTTTATAATTCGTTTTCGAATTCAATCTCAAAATGCGGCGTCGGGTCTAAACATTCAACATAATTGTTACATCATATTTAACAACATATTATTACTATGTTCGTCGTTAGTTGAACAATAGGGGATTTTATTAGATGATCATTGCAAAGCATTTTTTACTCCAAAAATATCCTAAATAATTATAAGAAACAAATAAATCATTAAAAAAAAGCAGATTCTTTTCATGGTCAAGGTCACATGTGTATCTGACATTGAAACATTCTTCACTCTCCATTGAAGCATTTTTTGAACTTAAGGAGGAATGAAAGCGTGACATCACTGAGAACATTTTCTACTGTCAGTTTACTGAAAACTTACCCACAATCATAAGTGGTGAATCTTTTGTCTTTTTAGGAAGTTTGCTACTATCCTCGCCTGGTTCTTCAAAGTACGATTTACTGCTTATTTCTACTTTTATTTACAACAAGTACACTGGGACATCGATGTTATCACGTTTGAACATGTTTACGTACATGAAAAAAATTTAAATTTTTTTTAAAGTGTAGACTGTAACGCTGTTCTTCGTTTTATATGTACTTTTCCATCGAAAGATTTTGCGAGTCATGCCTTAAATAACGTGAAAAATATGAGTGAATAGTATAAGTGAATGAATCGTATTCTACCCAAAGCAGAGACTGATAACGATTTAAATTAACACAACATTCAAAACAACGCAAAACCTCTTGACATTTTTCCCATAAAATCAGGGGACTGCGAAAAAAAACCAAATAAATAAATTGATTCATTTCAAGAACATATTCACATACCTAAACCGTGAAATTTACTTTCTATTTCACTAGTCTTTGAGAGAGCAATTCCAGCCCAAGAATCAAATCTAACAGGCGATATTGCCAAATCAAGAATGTAGTATTTTATGGTTTTGGAAAATTCGCTGCTTTTAGAGTAAAAATCAGACAGCACATAAAATATGATCTCATAATATTGATCTCATAAGGCCGTTTAAACGCTTTAGCTTCTTCTGGCAAACTTTCTAATTGGCCCTCAATGAACTTTGTTATATGCTCAACAGATTCCGATAAATCTAAATCCTTTATTATTTTTAATAGCAGTTGTTCCATATCTGACGATATCGATTCCAGTTTATATGATTGAATTCTGGCAATTTTTCTGGGCGATGTAGATCAAACACTTGCACAGCTCTTAGCCAGCTAAGCTTTAGTTGTGTAATTTCTAAATGCCTTCATGATCTTCCAAATGCCTAAATCCAGCCTTTTTTTGCGGGTACTAAAGTAAGCAGTAGGTGACCTATAATATAAAAATTCTGATTTCCTTCAAATGGTGGTCTAATTAATTTAATTACCTGTTCGATATGTTCGTACAATAAATCTCTGCATCCATCGTATATTGGAGCTTTAAGATTCAATGCAATAGCATCTAATATGTATTGCAGAAATTTTCCGTTATCCTTTGAACACCATTATCTTTTCCACTAAAATTCATATGCTGTAAATAATATCGACAATTATTTTGGAATCAGTTTGTTAGCGTCTCCATTTTCGCCAATTGCTACGTTGCCATTCTCGTCCTTGTAAAAGAATGAAAAATTTTAAAATTTTGAGACTATGAGTACCAAAAGTTCCAATAGCAAACAACAGACGAGCATGTATCATAACTATATATATATATATGTGCCCATCCAAACTCAAAACACCCATTAGAAAACAGGGGCCGTAGATAGGGTAGGATATGAATGGTCCAGAGATTATTATCTACCTGTTTAGTAAATAGGTTTCGTCCGTCCGTTTTTTGCTATAAGGGGAAAGCACAATTCACGATAAGCTCTTATTGAAAAAGAAGCATTGTAAAAAGATTAATTTATTAATGACTTTCGGCAACCGGAGCTGTATTGCGCTTCAATTTTTTTGAAAGAAAATTCCAAAATGTGGGTCGTAAGTACGTTCACTTCCTTAGAAGTAGTTATTCAGAAGAGAACATAATAAATAGACTGATTTATCAGTAACTTTCGACAGCGAATTTCGGAAAATGGAATTGTATTCTCTTCACTTTTTTGCCATTTTTAAAATGTACCTGATCGCAGATGAGCCAATTCCTAGAGGCATTTTATTGACAAGAGAATATTATAAAAGTATTAATGTACTTATCTTCAGAGACGATAATTGCTGTGAAGAAGAACGATTAATCAAATCAATTATAGGTGAACTTGAGCTTATCGCATCACATACCGACTTTAAGATGACGCAATTCTTCCACTTTGAAAATTATAACGAATTCAAGTTTCTTATTAAATGAAATTTAATATTTTATTTTTAATAGAGGCGAAATTCGAAGAAACATAAGAAACATAAGAAATCTAGCAAAAGTGATTAAGCACATAAAAAACATAAGAAAGCAAAAAGAAGCCATCAACATTCGACATGCTCTTCTGAAATTTTTCTCTCGTCAATAATTGCAAATAATTGAACAGACGATCTAAACTCCATCGGCATCCGGTTTCATTAATTTCGTTGCACCAAGTTCACAAATCAATGCAGCGCTGCTTTAAGTCGTCTAGTTTCATTTCAGGGAAATCTCTAGCCAGCTTTTGGAATCCAAAAACTTAGAAAATTTCATAAAAATCCAAAAACTTAGAAAATTTCATAACAATCCAAAAACTTGGAAATTTTCATAAAAATCCAAAAGCTGTTATTATTACATTCAGTCAATGCTGCGAAAGACGTTGAGTTTACATAATAACGAAAGTGGCAGTAGTATATATAGGGGGAAACGTAGACTAGAATTTCAACACGCAGGAAGGATGAGCTTCTTTTTTATATTGCTTGCCAGAATTGCGTTTTTTCCGGACAGTGGCATGTATATACGGGAACAACGGCTCACACGCTGCCTCACTACAAACTTTTCACAATTGTATCAAGCAAACGGGTGCATTGACTTACAGCGATTTCCTCAAAAGAGTTAAATTGTGTTGGGCTACAAAAGGGCGGGGAGAAAGTTGTCAGGATACATTTAAAGGAGTAATGCTACCAGAATTTCAGCAAAATGCAAAAGAAGGGAACATGGCGTATCAAAAATTTATGGAGAAAGCCCTTGGCCAGGATCACAGAGTCGAACTAATGAGTAGGAAGACAAAGATGGAATTTAAGGACCTAGATAAGGTGGTTTTGGCGTAGGATTTAATACCAGCTGTTAACACGTTGTTCAGCAGTCTGAGTATCAAGAACGAAGCCGTAGTGTCAATCAGGAAAGCCGGCAGGCAAATCGCAACTCTGTCAGTCCCAACAAAAAGCTCTAAAGTGTTATTTGAAGCAAGAAAGATTGAAGTTGACTGGGTAGTAAGCAAGATTAGAGAAAAATTTACAGACCATAAATGCTATAGATGCTTGGAAAAGGGCCACAATGCTAGGAATTCCAAGAGAGCCAAAGTTAGAAGCAAGTGCTGCCTAAAGTGCAGCGAAGCGGGTTATTGACCAAGAGATTGCACTAAGAACCCGTATTGTGATATCCGTAAACGAGAAGCTGACCTATAGCCACCGCTTTGCCGCCACAAATAGCCAGATGAGTACAAGTTTCGTTACTAACAAAAAGCAGGTATGAACTTGATGCAACTAAATATAAATAAATAGTACCCGAAAAAAATTCGCGAAAAAAATTCGGTCCTTAATGTAGGTGGCTTTAATGGCTGGGCGACTGGTTGGGATAGCAAACGGCCAAACGCTAAAGATAGAGTCATACTTGAATCCTTAGTCTCGCTTGGGATGACCGACAACACTTTCAACAGAGGCGGTCGTGTTTCATTTAGTTATTTATTTATTTACACATGAAACTCAGCTAAAATGAATTAAAAACCGAATTCAATTGACTCTTAGCGATAAAATCTTATACTAGTTATTATTAAAAACTAATTCAAAGTATATAAGAAGTGAAGAAAAAAAAAAGAAGATAATTCATGTAAAAATCATATACACAACCATACACAGAACCCGGGGCTCCGTTTTATAGCTGGGATCGGCATTAGTCCCCCTCTATGTTTGGTATAATCTGGACGCTCTGCTGCATTGATTTCTTAGTTCACCTATCTCGTCGGTCCACAAGAACATCGGGTCTTTCCGTTTATAAAACCAACGTTTTGCCGTTGATCCATCGCAAGCTATTATAATTCACTGCAACGAAGGCCTCCTTATCTAGCGATTTTGATTTTCATTTGGAGGTCTGAGAGGCCGCTTCACATTCTTCACAAGTTGGTTCCGTTGCAGGTCACAAATTATTGCTAATTGATCGCTGTGGATATAGCCATTGCTAATACTCCACACCATCCACGAAACCAGCGCGGTTCTAGCCATGGTAATGTCGATCGCGGGCTCTCTGTCATTCAGCACTTGAGAAACATAGAATTATTCTATGTGTTTCTTTCTTAATTAAGTTAATTAATCGTACTATCGATCATAGAAAACAAATCCTCTTCCATTTCCTCCAGCCAGAGCTTTTATATCCGATTAATAAACTACAGAAATGATAAGGCTTTACGCAGCCAACAATAGACGATTTTGGTGCGAAAATGTAGTTAACAAGACTAGCATAAATGATTTATTACTTCTAGAGAAAGCAGAGATGAGTCCGACAAATTGAAAACTCATTTATAGGCTTATAACGGTCTCAAAAAAATTACTCGCCAATTTAATATACAGAGTTTTCAAACAATTCTTTGATATCTATCCTTCCTTGCGCGTCGACACCAACAGAAGCAGGATGGCGAGTGAACAGCTGACCATGGCTACCAGGAATTCATCTTTGGATATACCTAACATGTTATTTTTTAGTAAACACATGCAAGGATCAATGCTGTAAGAAGAAGTGGTTCCAATGAGATCATGTGTTTCTGTCTTGTTATATTTGGTCTAGAAAATAAACGGAAATGTATATGTATATATAACGAATACGAAATTTACTCATATTATATATAACATATTTATTTATTACTTATTATTTATTATATCTTCATGCTCCACACATATCAAATCTTCGACCCAGCTTTTGGCTGAAATCAGGCAAGGCAAAGGGGTTTAATTTTCAATAGAAAAATTGTAAACGTCTTTTAATTGCACAGCAAACTCAAGTACATGATAGTTTATATCGGCTTCCTGGGACAGTTTTCCACGCCACCCTTGAGGTACCGTGATAGCCGCGTTGCCAATTGTTTGAAATGGCTAGCTCCCCTTTAGTGCTACACCATTATAAACTTACTTTAAAATTAATTATATTAATTATATAAAATAAATATATAAAATTATATTAATTATAATAATATTTGAGGTAATATAAGATAGCATTGAATTTAAGATATGTATCATGCATTAAAATTACAAAATTATGTACGTATGAGTAACATATATAATATAGATAAAGCCACACTCATTAATATAATATAATATAAATATATAATGTAAATGTGTATAATGCGTATAATATAGACATAAGATAAGATAAAATACATAAGATAAATAAATAAAAACAATAATAATATTAATACGTTTGTACTATATTCTAATTATTTTCTGATAGCTTTGAAAGATGACACATTGCGGACCGATGACTCCCGCCAATTTTTTCCTCTTAGCACCAATTGTATTATATATCCAAGCACATTCCTACGGTGATTTTCTGCACTACTGCAGGATCCTCTTGTCCGGAAAAAGTCAACCCATTCCACAATGGTCGCCTGTATTGCTTTCCCTATTTTCGGATCCGGCATATGCTGTTTCATAATGGCGTATAAGACGTCGAAGGCGCTGTGGAATGCTGCATGTACTTCTTCTTCGGGGAATTCCGCCTCTACGTAATCATATGTCAGGATGTCATTGTCTTTTTTGTTCTTGCTGACTATGTTATCGTCCACTTCCTTGCACGCGTCTTCCTACCTTATGGTCAAGTCGTCGAGGCATGGCTGGCATCTTAGCTGCTCACGGATGTATTGGGCTATTCCATATCCCGTGAGCAGCCGAAAGTAGTCCTCATGTTTTGTGTTGAGTCGGCCAGTCACCAGATCGCGGTACACCACCCCACCCAGGCCGAATGGTCGGAACTCTTCTTCGGCCTGTTCTTGTATCCGGTAATTCAAGTTCTCTATTACGTGGTAATCGTCAGTTGTCGAGTCTCCACTTCCCCAAAATTGCGTCTGTGAGTAAACCAATCGTTTGGAAAGTTTTTGTATCCCCATCTCCGATTTTGTCTTTTTTCTATACGTGGGCGCCATATTGCAAAAAAACCGCTCGAGCACGTCCTGGTTTACCCTGTATCCCCAGATCGATACGCCAGGGTAATCCTGCAGCAACTCCTCCATTAATGTTATAAAGTTTTTAAGCCGCGTCTCCACTGACAGCAATTCCGCGACGAACTTCTTCCGGAAATAGTCCTTCTCTTCATTTTTCCCATCGTTTATACTCGTCATCAAGGTTCTCGATAATTATTGTCTTAACGGCGATTTGCACGAATAATTATGAATGGCCAGAAGTAAACGATGACGTTAGGCTAGTTATACACAAAAGGCAATTAGATATAGAAATATGATAATCAATGAGTATGCGTGACACGTAGAATATAATTGTTACATGAATGTGCTTGATTTTAATATGAATATTTGTTTAGAACGACTGACGGCATTAGCGTTATGGAATTTCACCCAACATTTATTGAATAAAATTACCACTGGTAATACTAAAAAACCTTTCGCCTTATCCGCTTAAATTTTTTACTCATCTATCACATATTTTATCTCGTTAATTTTTCTTAAATCTGAGAACTATCTCGTGGCCTGCCCGAAACTTTGTGCCCCATAAACGTCGCTTTTCAGCATTAGCAAGGCCTCACTGCACTTAATGTTCGTTTTAAGACAAAGTTTTTAAAACACTTCTAATAGGTTTTAGAGAAAATCTTCCATAAATACAAAAGAAGACCTTGTTTATTCGCTTGCAAACTAATCGTACCAATTGCATATAGACTGTTACATATATTACTGGCAGTCATAGCACATTGGAATAGAAAGAAACAGCTTAAAAAGTCAAAGCAAAACCCCTCTTCTACACTCAACATTAAATCCCTGATACTAATTCTGGTTCTTCTTCAGCAAAATCAAATCGAGTTCGGTTAGTTTCAGTCAATGAAAGTCTAAATCATACTAGATACAGGAAATATAATGAAAAAAAATTTAATAAATAATTGATACGTATAAAATTATAATGTATTATAACTTCCAATTATAAAAATTAATCTCAATAATATTAAAGTTAATCTTACTTCATAGCAATATTTTGGGCAACTGCACGTAAACCTCCTAATAAAGCATAACTAGAATTAGACGATCATCCTGCTACTATAACTCTATATACCTGAACTTGTACAACACAAAAAAAATATTAAACCTAGATTAAAAGAAAATAATTTAACAAATGGAACATCAATTTTAAAACATGTTTCTTATGTCAATAATAATAAAATAAATTCATTGAGAGGTTGCGTTTTGCAAGTGTAAAGCTTATCTCTCTATTTTGGGCGAGCAGGTGGATAGATCACAGAAACAGTTGTCATCAGCATCTCGAAAACGAGAGCAGGTAAAAAGCATGTGCTTGTAAACAATTAGAATTCGGTTCATATAAATAGAAATATCTCAACAATGCTGAAACATTACATGTCTTATAATCATTTCTTTTGGAACGCATCTTGCCGTGATAAGTTAGCTTTTCATTTCAACACAAAGCTTTATTGCAAATGTTTTCGGTCAAATTAATTTGTGGATAAAATTCAAACTACTTAATCATCTTATACCAGAAATAACGAGTATTGTTACTGGTAGTCGCACATTCAATAATTGAGCGATGCACTAAATTAAAATGACATTTAACATTTTTTTGACACATAAAGAGTTCACCGCTTCCAATTCCAGATCTATCACATCCTACTTGGCGGAGTTTTCTGATCAATTTGATTTTCACTAGGATATGGACATAAACATTGACCCATTAAAAAAGAAGTGAACTATAAAAAATAATTCACTAAGTAAAACGTAATGTAAATAATGTAGTAAAACATAATGAAGAACGAAACACCTGCAACAACTTCTTGTTAAAATTTAGAAATATTTTCGGTTATCCGATTTTTGCACTATCTCTCGAAGAAAATTCATAAATTTAATTTATTGGAGCACCATCTCGAATGTGATTAACTAATGGCATCTTCTTCATTTCGTAGAGTATACAATAATGTGTTTCTTCCAAACAAAACATAATGTGAAGGCATATATAAAAAGAAATTATTAATTTTTGTGCCATGTTAATTATTGTGCAAATTCGTTTTAAAAAAAATGAAGTTGAAAAACGTAAAAGAAAATATGAGACAAATGCGCCATGGCAAAAAATTAAATATATTAAATTATAAAATTCACTTACAAGTCAAAGATAAAGTTGAAGTTAAGAATAAAAATTTACCAGCAGAAATTTTTAACACAACACGAAATCGAAAGTTCTAGAAACTTCTAGAATAGACGCTTTTTTTATAATACAATTTTTTTTTTTAATATTTTGCAATTTTTTGTATAATTTTTCAATTGAAATCACTTCTTTAAAAACTAAACTACTTTCAACAATTTTTTCCCTATTTTTTACTAATTTTTTCTTATATATTTTCTTTTATTTAATAATTTAGCAACTTTATGTAGTAAAGCAGAAATTTTTAACACAACGCGAAATCCACTATTTTTTGCATATTTTTTTGTAATTTTTAACGCAATATTCAATTTTATTCGGTAGTTCACTTTTTTATTAATAATAGGGTTCTATTTTTTGGGTAATTTTTCACTCTATTTCAATTTTTCATTAAGCACTTGTGAAATGGCAATTGTTTCACTGTTCCACATAGCGCTTCATTTTAAAAAGTCGTTATATGGATGACTACATTAAACGAATTGATGCAGGGTATTTCGTATTTCGTCTCTCACTCTCAATACGGGTTAACAACATCTTTCCTGTAATAAGCTTACTTTTACTGGTGAATAGGTTAAAATGAAAATTCAGCTAACTCCACTATTACCAAAGTACGGAAAACCGTTCTCTTTTTCGTCGATTAAAATCTTAAGACAGTCTTCAGAGCTCGCTGAACTTACTTATTAAAATTTTCCCATCGAACACTTTACTCGAGGCAGCGGCCCAGGAGGTCAGTCAGTTAATAAAACTTCGAATTGTGTACTTTTACGCCATATACCCGCGAATTTAGTTGTGAATTAACGTACTCTCTCATAATATAATATCCTTGAAAAAAATCCTTAAAATATCATAAAATCATATTTTCATGAGTCTGATAAAAAAAAGAATTTCTTCTTGTTGTTATATTAACCATTGCAAAGAATTTTAAAAGTTGGAATCAGTTGTTCCTTTTTTTATCAAAGTGAAATATAGATGAGAAATGAGATCGACCACCTGTTGGAATGAATTTTGGGTTTTACGTTAATCTTTTTTATCAAACTACAATATAAATGAGAAATGAGTTCGATCACCTGTTGGAATGAGTTTTGATTTTACGTAAATTCGATTCCCTTCAAGCAGTAACTAATAAAATCACAAGCAGAAAAGAAAAAAAAAGAACTACGTCGCGTCATGTTTTGTTTTGTTTGATCTTTCGCTAAGAACCGTTAGCTAGTTTTTTTTATATGGTTTATAAAAAAACTATCATATCTGGAGAATAGAAAGACAACAGAGTCGCTTTTAATAAATAAGAAAAATGGTCATTAGAAAATATTAATCTATCATCTGATAAATAGCAAAAAGTGGCAAGGCAGTCGTACGGCTTCACGAATTCTGTTAAAGTGGCAGAGCAGCTTCGCGAATTCAGTTTGAGTGGCAAACCTTCACGAATTCCGTTAAAGTGGTAAAGCTTCACGAATTGTGTTTAAGTGGCAACGCTTCACGAATTCTGTTCAAGTGGCAGAGCAGCTTCACGAATTCTGTCAAATGATGGTACGCTGAATGATTTGATGCCCTCCAATTCAACTAATCAACAATTTTTAGATGAAATTAATGATATTATGCAAAAGCCGAGCAAAGAAAGCTTACACAAAGTACAAATGAAACATTGTATTAGTAAAACAGTCGATCAGGCAAATAACAGGTACAGTTTGGCAAAAAGCTAAACGAATGCATACAGGGAAAAATTGCACAAATGAATATGCTTCACTTCTTCCGAGTCAACGCATTTTCACTTAATCTTATCCAAAGTATATGTTCTAACTCTAGCTAGCCATGTCCGTTTGTAAGTCTATGTGCTCTGCTGAAGGCGAGCAGTATTTTCGCCAAGAAAGAAAACATAGCTATTTTCTTTCAAAAATTCATAGTCGCGATAAACTTTTTTTGTTATTCACTTCTCTGAATAATAGAGAAATTGTACAAATAAATATATAACCCAAAAATAGTCATGTTCATTTTTTATAAAGAAAAGTATTACGGACGATTTCATTGCATTCTTTATAGACAATAAATTAATGAACACCTATTTTTATAAGACTTTTATTTACGATTCTTGTTCGATTGTGAAATATTTGTAAGGAAACAATAAAATGCGTCCATTCATGAGGAAATAAAAAATTGGTAAAGTTACGATTTCTTCTACATACGGTAAACTGTAATGTGTTTGAAAAGTTGGTTTCCCTATTGTTGTTACACCAGGACGGACTTCGCTTGCTTCGAGGACAAGGTTGGTTGCTCGAAACGGATGCAGAAATAGCTAGGTTTAGTACATTATAGAACGATGGCAGTAAGGTCTGAATATTTTCAGCAGATAAATCGAGCGTAATGTGTGAAAGATGAGATTTAAGCAGTAAGATATTAGTTTTATTGAAATCAATAATATTTATTTTACAAAGTTGGATTTGACACATTAGAATGGTTCAGGGGACGATAATGCCTGTAATGAAATAAAATGCAAATTGCTGGATGATACGGCTCCTCAGATAAACTAAAAGGTGAGCAGCGATTTACAGCTATCTCCGAGAAATTGGCAAAGCCAAGATCAAGCAGAGCAACATTACAATTACGGTTGTATTGAAATAAATTACGATCAAATAATTCATTAAAGAACACAATAGCTCTACCAGATGTTAAAGTGGGGACCATACAGACAGAATTATCACCATAACAACAAGTGACTTATTGAAAATTGAACCCAACGCTATAACTATACCAGTAAGTTTACACTTTTCGACCATATGAGGGCTGTATGTTTCTTATAAATAGAAATGTCTTCATGTAGGGGAGGAGCAAGCTACATATAGCTGTTTGCTAGCAATTTTCGCTCGAATGGCAATAAATTCAACGTCGGGAGGAGTAGGAAATTCAATTGAATAGGACGGGCCAAAGCATAGCTGGCGATTAAAACACCACCACCAGTGCGATCCAATTGATCCTTTCTGGAAGTCTGGAAAGAATTGCGAAAAGTTCTGGCGAATGTGAATCCTGATTGACAGCCTGCTTTAAAGCCTGCTTTAACCAGATTTCAGTGAACGGCAAACAAAAACACTCCGTGCTCAATAAATTTAGGAAAGCAGAGCGAACTTTGAGTTTGCCGCCGTACTTTTTTGTAAATGAAAGTTACTGAGCCTGACGAAACATTTAGTTTGTTGAGGGGGAAGAACTAACGAATTAGTATTACGGAGACGATCCTGAGGAACGAATTCCTTTATTAATGATCCAACTAAGCACAACGATTTATTTAACAAAATTCCCATGTTTTCAGTCGGAACTAACACCTCAAAAGACGAGATAGCTCTCTATTGAGATGGAGACAATTTGCGAATGCCAACACTCTTCAAATTGACGGATAGGACGTTGGCAGCAAGGTAAGTTTTTACGCTTTCCTCTAAGGTGTCAGGCGCGAGTATTGACACGAATGTTGCCTTTCTAGCGCGTACTGTCGTCAAGCAGACGTCATCCCTACTAGAAACGGGGGTGACCACACTTGCACATGCAGTCCTTGCGGCTTGGGCACGATAGCGGAAACATTCAACGTTCTTTGTAGGCAAGGACGGAGAACTCACATGAGTCAACGAATAAAATTTTGGCAAAGGCGGAGGTGAAGTACCTGGCATTACACTCCAAGTTGGTCTTTTACAGGCTGGGGGAGAAGATGAGTGCTCTAGAGCGACACTCAACGGACTTTGTCGTGTTTTTTTCGAACTTTCCACATAAAAAGAAAGAGGCTTATTGACGAGAGTACCAAGCGCTAATCATAGAAACCAAAACGAACATCGCGAAAAAAATTTAATATATTTCAATTAATATAAACAGTTTCACACTTTTGTACTTAGTTAGGTTTTAAACGCCTAAAAAGCTATGAAGCAATAATATAAAAAACAAGACATTGCCTAATTTCGTCACACAAAGTAAAACAGCACGACCGCGTACGCGCAGAGTTGTCAAACTGTTCGGAATGTTGGGGTGTGAAAGAGGACTGGCCTATATCTGCGTCGGGGTGGAGGGTTGTTGCTTTGGGTGGTGTTATAAGCTATTAGACATTTTTTGTGTATAAAGCTGTTTGAAACGACTTCGATTTTTTGTAAGTCGTTTGCTTGCCTAAGATATTTCTTTTAAGATTTTTATGTAATGAATATGCAGCAAGGACTAAGTGAACGGCACTTCATATTGCTGGATTAGTATTAAATATTGCAAATACTGTAATTGTGGAGTATGGTCTGTACATTGTTAATGATGTTTTCGTTTGGATTATCAATTTGTGATTGTTTGCCTCCCGTGTTAAAAAAAGTGTTAGTTGTGGGTTTTTGCATTATAAAACTAAAGACTGCTTTTATATTATTTAGTGTGGGTTGTTTAAATTTAATTTTTTTTGCTTTAAAAGTCTTCTGCATTTTTCTTTGTGGTCACCGCTGGAGATGTTGATCATCATGTAGATTATCGCGAACCTTTTTTAGGTACTGGACGCGTCGGTTGGGGCTGTGGAACTTGTGTCCGCCTTCAATATTCTTCACACGCAGGATTAACATTGATAAACTATAAAACGGATAAATTGCAATTTGTGTCCTGTAAAATTGCAGGATAAGGTGACGGTCATCATGTAGTATAAAAAACACAACGTATGTACAAATTTATTGCCTATCTTTAAATATAGCCATTATTATTATTGTATCGTACATATTGGATGGTACTTTGGTTGTTGTACCTTGAAGATCTATTGCATTCACCCGAGCCCATAGCCCCGCAGTTTTAGGATTCTTATGAATTCCGCCACCTTTTTTTGGCTTGGAGGATCATAGTGTATCAGGAATAATAAAGTGAGTTGAATGTAATGGGCTGTTGCACTCGTTCCTTGACAGAATCTGCATAAACCGGAATCGAAGATAAACATATATCTGCACGTGATTGTGTTTGCCTAGCATTCTCGCATTGTCTTGTTAAGCATTCACAGGCACATGCATAGATCGCCACTTGGAATACGGAGGGAGTATATCCCAGTGGTATGGCTTATAATAGCACCGCACAATTCACAATATTGATGATCTGGCAACGAGACCTCGCTGGATACATCCCATACTGAGATAAAAAAACTTAGGTAGGAAAGCGTGAGGGTGAAAGTGGCTTCCTTACCCCGATTTAGAATAATAACATTGTTTTCTAAGAAACATTCAAGAAGGCGCTCACCTCAGAATTGCCGTTTGAGCTGCCCCAACTGTATGGTGGGCGCTGGCAGCCGATTAGCCAGTCTAGTCTACACGGCTGGAAATACTAGGCAAGGCACTGCAAGTCGGTTGCAGGTAATCCTGTTTCGCCCGTCGGGTGCTATTACTACTCTAATTCTCATCGGGGAATGGCATCATAGCCCGAACGGCTACCAGATCCCCCGCGTAAATTCTAAAAGTGAAAAGAAAGTTATATTGTCTCTTATTGCGCAGACTTTGAATAGCGTCCGCATTTATCCAGGCCTCCTACACGGGAACTACGTGCAGACTCTCCTTCGTGAGCATTCTACTAAGAACCGAAGGGGTGGCTTCAGTATGGTGGCGTTTGGATGCTAAGAGCGCACAAAGACAACCATCAAAGGGCGTCTCTCAACATTGTTGCGCCTATGGTTGCCGCGGAGTACAACTTGCTCCCCTGCTGAGTTCACCAATCGTTGGCCTTGTAATGTATAACGTAATGTTAAATGTTGTAATGTGAAATGTTTTGGACGGAAAGATCGCCATGTATTGTGAAATGTTATGGGTAGCAAATTGACAATGTATAATTTTACTACTATGAAGCGCGTCGGAGTGCACTTATTTTAGTTGCACACACAGGTAGGAGCAACTGTAACTGCTTTAAACAATAGCGTTTGTACGGCCAGATAATTAGAGAAATAATGACCAACTTTGTTGAAAAATGTATGACTTATATGTTAATATTTTAACGTATTAAATTCTTATGGTTTTTCAGTGCGTCAGTCAGTCAGTACTTGACCACATTGTAATTAAAAAGGTTAAATTGCATTTTACAGAAATCAGAAATCACAGAAGAAAGAAATTTGACAAGAAATGCAATTGCACCGAAATGCAATTTAGTTCTTTTAGAGTGCAGTTGTTCAAATGATTTTGGGTTATATATTAGAAGATAAAAAGATATTAAATTATTATTCTAAAGTGGGTGTTAAGTATTAAGGCGATACTTTGCATGGTCCTCAGTTGGGCTTCCTTTCAAGATGTCTTGACGTCAATTCTGCCACTTCCTTATAGGTGGAAGTAGCGCCCGGTACCTGCGCTGTAGTACTTCTTGTGGTTCCACCAGGAGCGCGGCAGTTTCAGACGCCGGGGGTTTTGGCGGATGTAAATTGCCGAAGTCCAATCTACCAATCACCGCTTCAAAGGGTGCACAAGTCACTTATAAGCGCGCGAGTGCGTCCTCATCTCGAAGGGGCGATTTTGCAGTCTTACAGGTACATTCCGTCTGTCGTTCCGCAGTCTTCTCTACGCTTGTAGAGAAGAGGAAAGCTCCCTAGACCTCGCCACCTTCTTATATTCTTTATTTATTTTAAAGATTAGTTGCATACATTCTGTTCAACTTCTATTGGTATTTTCTAATCAATGTTTGCATTCTTTGCAGGGAGGAAACAAGCTTTTTGTCGTGGAGCGGAATGCGTTTTTTCTCCTTTAATTGGTAGAGATTTTATCTAGTGGTTAGTTAGTAGTTGTTTACATTAAGTCTTATTATTAATGTAATTCTGATATTGACTTATATGTATTTATATATATCTACTTTTATTTTTAATCGTCTAAAGCGAAGGATATTCTGCTCTATAATTCCTTAATGGTTTTTCGGTAGTCGACATAGGACATGTCGTCGCCATAAATTTGCGGATGGTCTGCCTCGGAAGACTTTGGGGTGAAAATTACTTTCGGTAGTGTTGATTCAGTTGCATTATGTTGTTTCCCAAGAGGGGCCATCAAAATATTGAAATCTTTTTTGGATTTTTTTACATATGTTTTCTGTTTTTCTTATCCTTTTGTTTTTGTTAATTTATAAAGGTTGTAATGTAATCTTCCAATATAGAGAAGGAATTTTTTTTTTTTCTATAGGTGCTTTAGTCCCTGTAGATGTGTACTCGTTCGGACTACGTTAATACAGTTAAACTATTACACTTATGTTCTTTAATAACACTTCGCAGTATTTTTATGTTAAATTGTACTTTTACACCAAAAAAGTAGGAAGATAAAAAAAATGATGTTGCTGATAACTAAATGATGTTGACGCTTGCTAAATGCAGTGTTATTGGCTTTCGCTTATTACCACACGTTCATGCATTCCCTTAACGGCATCTCTTTATTTTTTGTTGTTTTTTCCTTATTTCTTCTTATATATTTTATATTAGTTTTTAATATTTAATTAATTATTTAATTTAATATTTATTAGAGTTTTTAGTAATAATATTAATAATAACAATAATAATAATAATATTAATAAAAATAAAAGCCGAAAGCCTAAGATGCTAGTGCTTTAAGACTTTAGTCTTAGAATTTATTCTCAGGCTAAATTTATATAATAATAATAATAATAATAATATTAATTAGAATTAGATTTTCTCCTAAGAGTCATTGAATTCGACTGTTAATTTATTTTAGTGCGGTTTCATGTGTAAGTAAGTAAAATAACATAAATAAATAAATAAAGTGCTTGAAAGACAAAAGAAATGAACTAGCAGATGAGCCAGAGTTGCAAGCCACCAATAATGTCGTCTTACGATTCGTCAGAGTAAACAAAGAATAAGGAGTCATATAGTGTTTTTGGATCATTTTTACACATCCTTCTCCTCTCATATTATTTGTCGAAACAAGGGATCCATTGTGTCGGAACTATTCAACAGAATAATTGCCTAATTTTCGACTCGCGGACAGAAAGGATCTAATAAAGACGACGATTCCTGGGAGAAGTTATGAGTAAAGAATTTCCCATAATGATGGTGTTGGCTTTTCAGCGACTGTGTGGAAAAACAACAAGGTTGTCACTTTGTTGTCTACTTATATTAATTTGCAGCCCACAGGCAATATCTATCGACATAATAAGCGACCAAAACCAAAACAGTGCAGTAGCCTAATATACACATGAGAGGAGTGGACTTGATGAATAGCTACTTAGGTCGCTAACATACAGGATTCAAAGGCCGCAAATAGTACCTCCGGCTATTCTACTGTCTATTGGAAATTGCCGGAGTAAACTTGCGGATACCTATAACAAAAAAACTCTATTGCAGACAGACTACTACCAGATTTTAGTCAGTTTCGCAATAATTTGGCTGATGCTCTAACGTGCGATCTCATATAAACGGCAATAATGACTCATTACAGTAAAATCTATAGTCGAAAGAACCTAGAAGGCCATGTCATCCTTGCCGTCTATAGATGAACGGATAGATGGTCAGTGGTCTACATTTTCAAATAAGTTAAGATGTAAAATTGCAGTATGTAAGAGTGTCACGCAATGGTCCTTTATGTTTAACCGCTAAAAATAGTTGTTTCATGGATTTTCATGTTTTGTAATATAATCTACGTAGTAAATTTGAAGAATTCAAGGATTAATTTTGCTTGATGACATCCGTATGTTTTTTTGAAAATTAAAGGAAAATCGTATGCCGTTTTTTTTACCGTTCCTGTTAACTATACCCATTTTCCAGTTGCTTTCAAATTTTTTTTTTTTTTTTTAATAAAACTTTATGCATTTAGGGGTTAACTTACTACCTGTGTTCCTTATTAAAATGTTTAACATTATGTGTGCTACAGCCAATTTTTTTCTACCTGTCAAATGAAAATTTGCAAATATAAGAATATGTAATTGGTTTTTGGTCTATCTTTCTGTTATAAGTTTGTTTTGCACCATTGAGGGAAAAGGGTGTTGAGATTTTTGCAATCATGATTTGAAACTGTTTACTTTTCAAAAATTGTACTAAACTTTCGTAGTTATTGATTTTTCTTTAATGTGATCGCACGATAGCAAAAGCAAATGTTATATGCGTTAAATATGGAAAACTTAGTATAGTTTGGCGCAAGCGTTATGTTCGTATAATCGCGAAAGATTACAACAATAAACAGAATAAAGAAGAGCTGTTCCTGCATTTCAACTATATGAGTCGATTATTGTCTAGTTTTTTTCGAGATGTGTGATAAGAAATAAGAAGATACCACAAATAGAGCTATGATCGTAAGTTTGGCTACATAGGTAAAATAAAACAACAAGTCATTATGCCGTATTTGTGTTATATGGCCTTAAATGGAGCACACAGCTAACCGTAATTATTATTTATTATTGATGAATGTTACTATGTGATAGCAGAATCCTGGAAATTTTCGTTTATGCTTTGGTATTTTGCGTTCGATTACAACAGCTTTGGGTTTGGCGTTTATTGGCAGGCAATAAAGTGTATATAACTGATGGTTTTCATATCATATCAAGTTTGGCAACTGATCGCGCCGTGATCGTGTGATTTTGTGTGAGGAGTTATTGCACTGTGTTCAATTTCTTATTGCTTTATATCTTTTTACACGTTTGAAGCCTAAATAAAGATGTATAAAGAGCTTTTCTCTTGCTCTTTGTTTACCGTTGCCTTCAGTAGTGTGAAATTTTCGTCTAATTTGAGAGAAATTTTTGTGATTTTTTTTTTTTTTTTTTTTGTGGTATTTGCAGGTTGGTTTTGCTTTCTCTTGTTCTTTTGCTCTCTTGTTCCAGTGTCAACGTAACGGAGAAGTTTTCTTAAATTTTAAGATAAATTTAGTGTTGTGGATCCTTTTGAATTTGCTCTTTTTTTTCTCCTCATAATCCTCCACTATCTTTTTGACTTGACATGGAGTGTCTACATACATCATGCCGTGCAAAAACTGGCCCGGAATCGCAGTCGTTGACCCCTCGAAAGGCTTGCGATGGTCATGTCCCGACTGTAGAAAGCGGGACATTGACTTCTACAGACTGTTCACGGAGACGAGAAATGATTTTTCAAAATTAAGTAAAAATCTCGGCTCCATGTGGAAAATGTTTGAGGAAATTAAGTCTAGGTTTGATGAGTGTCGCTACAGTGAGCACTCATCTCCTTCCCATGCCTCGAAAATAGAAACTCGTAGCGTAGGGACGTCACCTCTGATCCCCTCTAAACCTGAATCGCTTATACAAGTTAGTGCTCCTACTAACTCCACGTCGAAAGTCATCGATTCCGACACTGTCGATTTGGTCGATAACAAAATTGTTACAAACAAGTCGGCAAGTCCGTCTGCTTTAAGCTATGCTGAGGTGGCAAGGGAATCTACTCCCAGCGCCGTCGCTCGTTCTAATCAGACGTCATCGCCTAAAAATAAAAATAATAAGGAGCAAAGTAAGTCTTCTTCTCCACCTTGCTGTTCGAGTGTGAACACTACTCAACAAACAGGGCAGGTCACTCAAGCTGCTCGTGGAAGTGTGGTAACCCCTCAATATTCTCTCCATCTCGTAACTCCCAAGCCGTGCTCCCTACTGTTCCTAGTAGTGATGACATTTGCTTGACGGCAGTTCCTCCAAGGAAAGCAATATTTGTGTCAAGACTGGCACTGAAACATCGGTGGATAACATAAAAAGCTACCTAGCGGCGAAAGCCGTCAACTTAAAACGCGTTAGCATTCTCAAATTGGCTCCTTCTCAATCTACAGCAATATCTTCTTTTAAAACGCTAGTTCCGACTGAAAACAGTGATATGTTGTTAAATAAACCACTGTGGCCAGTAGGATCCTTAATTAAAAAATTTATTCCCCGAGATCGACCCCATAATACCAAAGCAGTAGTCCTGTCGCCTTCAAAAAACTAAATGTTTCTTCAGGCCCATTATATCTCATTTATTAAAATGTTAGGGGACTAAATTCAAAAATTCCTTCTAAATTCAGTAAACACGGAGTTTTTTTATTTGGCCTTCACTGAAAATTGGTTAAGACCTGATCTACATTCTTCGGAACTTTTCCATAATTCTTTCCAGGTTTTCAGAAATGATCAATTGAATCGCATTGGTCGTATATTATCTGCCATATCTACGTCAGTCCTGTCCAATTCCTTTTCCTACTACTCCTGAGGTTGAATTTATCGCCATTCGAACGGAAATGCTTAATAAACAGCTATTTATAACCTGCTCCTACATTCCCCCCAAATTCTGATATCCATATACAAGAAACAGGCTGCCCTCATTTGTGAAGTGGCTAAGCAGTCTAGACCCACCGATTTGGTCGTAGCGTTGGGAGACTTCAACCTGCCTCAAGTCACTCGGTGTAACAGTGATAATTCTCCTGTTGTGTTCTTTAACGAATTATTTGACCCCAATTTAATGCACTATAACCGTACGCTTAATTGTAAAGGTAGACTGCTTGATCTTTGCTTTGCCAATTTTCCTGAGATTAGTGTAAATCGTTGTCCACCTTTCAGTTTATCTGAGGATTCTTATCATTCAGCAATGTGCATTTCCTTTCATCACATGTATGATGGTTCAGTGAGCTGCCTTAATGTTCCAAATCCAACCTCTTCAAGAAAATATTATGATTTTCATAAAATCAATATTGCATTGCTAAAATATCATCTTTGACATATGAGGCTTGATTTCTCAACCGGAAGTATTGAAAGCTTATTGTCATCGCTCTACAATACATTAAATCTAGCTATTGCTGCATCTGTTCCGATCAAGCAGTGCCGACTTCGAAGCAGGTGTTCCCCGTGGTTTAGTAAGACAATTAAATATTACAAGAATAGAAAAAACATGCTATTCAAAAAATAATCTAAAAGTGGCTCTGCTCTCCACTATTTCGCTTACTCGGTGGCAAGGCATACATTTATCTCCCTCAACCACCATTATTATTGCAGATACCTTCAGTTCATTAAATCTTCTCTGTTTGCTAATCCTAAATACTTTTTTAAATTTATTAATTCAAAAAGAAATATTTCCACACATCCCTCGCATGTTTCTTTTAATGGCTCTGATTTCTCGGATGATTTTCAAATCTCAAATCTTTTTTCTGAGTACTTCCAACGAAACTTTTCGTCTGCTAATTATGATTTATCAGCGAACTATCCATATCCAACAAATAATTTGGTTTCAATACCTAATTTTGTGTTTTCTGAAGATGACGTTTTTAAAGGATTGAGTTCTCTAAAATATAGTTGTGCGCCTGGACCTAATGGAATTCCATTA
>KK500114.1:53888-73911 GCA_000688715.1 Glossina pallidipes
CTTTGTCGCACTTAAACTAGTATTTAAGCCTAAAAAGCCATTACGATTCGAAAATTAATTGCTGGTAACTATTATCGGTTGCCAAGCTTATGCATGTTTGTGATGGCTTAGGGGTTCATTTGCAATTTGATCCTGTACCGGTTGTGGTTGTGGCTCTATGCTAGTTGTGTACATGCTTCTTTTCTTTTTTCCTTTTTATTTGTTTTATTGTACTTATACTAAGTTTTAATTTTAATTAATTTAAGATTTACTTTAAGAGTCAATTGAACTCGACTGGCATTTGTCGAGTTTCATGTATAAGTGGAATAAAGAAATAAATAAATAAATAAATAAATTGAATAAATAAATAAATACTGTTTAAGAAAACATAAGAAACATAAAAATTTACAAGTCATCTGTAACTATCCACATTTTCTTAAAAAATTCCCTGAAGAAACGAAATTTAAGAAAATCAGATTTTAAAATGAAAAATAAAAGTGTGGAAATGGCCACCGCATTGGAAGATAAATCAATATGGGAAGGTGGTGAAGAATTGGGCGAAGAAGTTTTACGTATGCCAACTGATGAAATAGTAACCAGGAGCCGTTTAAGGGATAATGAAATCACAATAATGAAGAGTGAGTGACGTTATGCGTATAACTGATGAAATGAAATCCACGCTCAAAAGGAGAAAATTAAGGATAATACCGAAAAAATTAAGGTAAAGAAGTGTGAAAGGACATTCATATCTATATATAGTCGATAGTAAAAATATTTATTATTCAGGTCAATAAAACCCTGCCGTATTTAGTGTCACATGTCATTGAACTTTTAGATATGGTGGTTCCAGAAGAAAGGAAAGGCAAATGTGCCGTTATTAACATATCAACACGTCAAGCATTGGTTTAGTTGATGCCGACAAATTGAAACCAGGCGACTTAGTAGGTGTTAATAAGGGTTCATATTTGATATCGAAACTTTACCTCCTGAATACGATGCCCCCGTAAAACTTGTAGGAAAATGAGTAGACGATTGTTTTTTTTTTTTGTGATTGGTTTTTTTTTGTGAAGGCAGTTCTGATTTGAGTTTCGAGTGTTCTGTTTCAGTATTTTGAGTATTTTTTTTTTCCTTTGGAATTTTCTTTTAAAAAAAAAAAGGTCGACTATCATTGATTTTTCCATGAAAAAAAGTAGTGTAGCATTATCGATATGTCGCGCTCTACCGTGATTTACAATTTACGCTAAGTTTACATTTTAACATAATATGACACCTAACCTAGTTAAGATAGCCTAATTTAGTTGTAACCCACATAGTCATAATTCTACCAATAACCTAGTTTTCGTATTAATTGCTTACGTTATCATTATTGTAATAACCTACCTTAATTATATCAATTGCTTAAGTTAGCATATAATAATTTATTATGTAAGCTACTGACGTAAAATTAATAAGTTTAATAAAGAGAGAATTAAAAAGAACCTTTAATTGTGTTTGTCACTACAGCAGTTTTGCAATAAACTTCTAATATATTCAGATAGAAAAACGGGAAAAAAACTTTTACAAAATTTGAAAATTTTCATTGATGGCGGCAATCAAAATTTTATCAAAAGGGAAACAGATTCTTACTAAAATTGAAATTCGAATAAATAAGAACAATTTGTCCAAAAAAAAGGCAACAACAAAAATTTTTATATAAAAATCTCATTATGTTCAAATCCTTCAATAAGTCTCGGATTGTGAGCGAAGTGCCAGCGGAATGTACATTTGCGACACCATTTAATTTCAGTTTCGATTACGGTAACTATTCAAATCAATGCTGTTGACGTTAAATTATTTAGAGCCACAACAAAGCCCAGTGTAACTGTTTATTTAATGAAACGAAGACAAGAGAGAGGCATCGTAGTTCCGAAGCCCATGATGGTAGTTTAAAATCTTTAAAGATGATTGGAAAAATTGGTCCTTAAAGCCATGTAATTATTTCAGTTGCTAAAGTGTGAGTGGACCACTGGACAGAATTGGAATTTTTTCGTATTTTCTGTTTTTGAATTATAACTTACGTATTGTTGCGGTCGAAGTTCGTAGTATAGATTTATTCATAACATAGCTATATAATTTTTCACTTTTTGTAGTTTTTTTTTTTGCAATAAGTTTCTGTTATTTTTTCCTTTTTTCTTGAAAAAACTTAAATGAAATGATAGTTCTCTTTAAATTGATAGGAAAAACCCAAATTTTCAAAATCTCCAAAACTGCCGAATCAAAACTGAATTTTTCACCACTTCAAGCGTGCAATTCGCTGTTCGTTCCGAAACTTGAGAGAATGTGCGCTCATATTAAAAGACTATTACTAGACAATGAAAGAGCAGTCAGTCAAATTGCTGCAAATTAACACATCACTACTGTTATTGTCAACAGAAACACAAAAGTCCATAATACTCTCCTAATTTGAATTTTGAATAAAATATTGGACTATCTTGCCACTTGTTTGTCTCAAGCAAAACAGCTGTTGCAAACAGATTGTTACACTACAAATACAATCGGCGAAAATATATAAAAAAATCGTACATATGTATGTACGCATGCCTTTGCACAATTATTCTCAATTTACGCATGCCTTTGCACAATTATTCTCTGTGAAGAAAAAAACTAATACTCTCAAATTTGAATAAATTTAATACTCTCAAATTTGAACAGCTTATTTCACAATACTCTCAAATTTGAACAGCTTTTTTCACATACTCTCAAATTTGAATAAATATATAAAGAAGCTACAAAAATAATCTAAATAAAATTTTTTTTTAATCCCTTCAACTGCCCAAATTTTTCTCGTTTTTTTTCTATCCGCCAGGAAAGCTCAAATATTTCTTTTTATGTTTTCTCTGACAAAAACGTACTTTTTTTTTTTTCATTTTTTTTTTTACTACAGTGCCTGCACTACATACTACCATTACCGAGAAATATTCACATATAGGTGGTTTGGACAAACACAGGCAAGAACTGATTGAAGCAGTCGTCTTGTCTATGACACACAAAGTTCAAAATTTTGGGTACACAATCTCCAAGAGGTGTTCTGTTGTACGGACCTCCCGGAACAGGGAAAACACTATTGGCTCGCGCTTGCGCGGCACAAACGAAATCAATCTTTTTAAAATTAGCCGGCGAAGGAGATCGTGAAGTACAGCGAACTATGTTGGAATTATTAAATCAACTGGATCGGTGTGATCGCTGCTACAAATCGCGTACATATTTTAGATCCAGCGCTTCTTCGTCCAAGTCGCTTACATCGCAAAATAGAATTTCCTCATCCCAATGAATTTTTGATTTTTAAACGAACTACAACTGGCATTTTATTATGTTATTGTCTTTCAACCCTCTTTATATATTTTTTGCGGCTAATAATTTAATGTTTAGTAACAATCCTCCTCTCCTGCTCTTTTCGCCATAAACCGGCAAATGTCCCTCTTGGCTATTTTTATTCTTGTTATTTGTAAATGTAAACAAGCAATCAGCTGATTTTAGTACCGAATTTTGAACCGGCGCAACTTCAAAGCAAAGAAGAAGCAACCTACACCAAAAAACAACAAGAAGGAGATCGATTCGATCATTTAAATTATTTTATCGAAGTATGCGTTATAAATTTTGCCAACTGGCACGATGTTATATATATATATATATACATCTTTTGTGCAAATATAGTTTGAATACGACCTTTCCAAGGCCTTGGAAAGAAGCAGCAGTGGACCAGCTAATAGCAGGCTATCACAAGAATTCACAGACAGTGGAACTCGCTCTTACACTGGAACAATGTCTTGCGCCAAAGGCTTTTATTGCAAGTATTGAGCTAAAACTAAGTGCTTATATACTGAGTGGGTCATAACGGTTTTGTGGTATATTTGTGAAAGGGCTCGTGTGACAAAGAAAAAATTTTCGCTTTAGAGGCGAGATAATAGTAACAATAATATATTTATTACTTTCTTTGTGAAAGGGTTTTCAGATGTTTGTGGAAAGTATTTCTTTCTTTAAGTTTTTATCTGAAATGTTGTTTCTTAATGCTTGCCCGCTTGGCATTAAATACATTAACTAATCTTTAAGATATGTTTGCAATTTATTTTTACTTTTATCTCGGAATGATGAAGTTCATAATAGTTCTCTTGTTTCTCTTATGATTCGTTATTTGTCGAAACCTATACCGCTACGGCCATTTTTATTAAATTAAAATTGATAATTAAAAGTTTACCTCATGTTCATTTCGCGCTCATTCGTAGTAGACGATCGCAGTTTCTGCTTTTACATCATAACGAACACGTATGCTTGATTGATAGCTTAAGATCGACTTAAGTATGCTCTTTGGCATTTGTGCAATTGATAGTAGGTTTCTCTTCCCTATTTTGTGACTTTTTTCGTACTCCTCGACAGATCTCTAACCAAAAAGGATATGCATGCACGCCATTTAAGGTTAACAATATTGAGACCCTTTAAGCTCACCCAAGTTATAAAAAGGAAAAAGTATATCAACTTGTTTATTTTCGGGCCTGTAAAACAACTTGATATGTTCCGGGTTGACGACGTCGATCATTAAGTACTCTACACCACTTCGCCTAATGCTGTCAAAAATTGTTGCCAAATAATTACTGTGGGAGCTCTAAAAGTTCCTAGCTAACATCAACGAAACTAACAAATAAACCACCTAATGAGAAAAAAGTGTGTACTGAAAACGCGATTTGTTTTGTCTTTTCTTTCAGTTCTACCGCCTTAAAGATTTATGCAAGGTGGTGTAAATGATCTCCTTGACTATGTTTTGTGTCGTCTTCCCTCTTAGAAATTAACATGAAACAACTCTCCAGTGAATTTTAACTATTGTGGTTTAATAATAATGCATTCAGTTAATTTGCAAACGGTAAGAATACCGTCCATTGGTTTGAAAATTTTTCTTAAATAATACATGGTTCCGCTTTTTGTTCCAGTTCAATACCAGCAATTCTTATTCGCTGAAGTCACTGTTAATTTTTGGTTGAAAACATCTAGTCTAATTTGGCTAATTATGGGAGAAATTATCGACAAAGCATACGTAATAAGTGTACATTAAAGCATTACAAATTTATAGACATTATTATCATTATTTAGTAGAAACGTATAATCAATCATAAAATTTCATCAGTCGCTGCTAGATAACAAACAGGGGTTATACGACTGGGAAATACCAAAAATTATACGAAATTATAAGTAATAAAGAATAATATAAATATATATAAAAACAATAATAAAGGAAAAAATATATATATAAAACAAATATATATATTATAATATATTTTATGCGTACATATATTTATTTGCATTATAAAATGTGCTAATAAAATAGAAATAAGTCCATTACAATTTCGAGTGCGATCTTTTCTTACATATCAAACCCTTTAATGCTTAGGCTTAAATATGATGAAAAGGGGGGTGAAGTGATCGCTCCCCATTGCTAATAACGAACTTAGTGCGAACTCTGCGATTTTTCTTAGTACGAACCCTTCAATTTTTCTGGACGACTTTACTTTCACTTTTACTTCGATCTTGCTACTATTCATTTTCAGCTTGCAGTTCTTTATTCTTTTTATATTTGTTTACTTTTTTCTCGGTTTTTACATTATTGTATTTATATTAATTTTACCTGGGTGTACCTAAATAGATAGGCATGCAGGCTTTTCTTCCCTTCTACCTTTTCTTCCATAGTGCCCTGAAATTAAAATATGAAAATGTAGCAAATGAATGTAGCAAATGAAGCAATTATATTCGCCGTAGCCACCGCCGCTATAAGTATGGTTAATATCGGTTAGTAGAAGCTATTGGTGTGGTTAAGTCGGTTAGTAGAATCTATTAGTGGGAAAAATCTGCCAGGTCACCACTTTATGAACATCTGGCAATGCTGCAATTTGCTCTTCTACAGTTTTACTTTGTTACCACATACTCTAACACTTTCTTTAGTACAGATTATTTAGGCTCGTCTTTGGATAAAAAAATTGATTTGACATCATTTCGAGTATTGATTTCAGTACTACCGTCGATCAGTAGACATGTCAATGTTCAATCTCCTAATTATCGAAATATTTTGATGAAATTTGATGAAATGAAACGATAAACATTATTAAATATATTGTTACGAATTTCCCTGCTCCTCAATACGGTTCGTATCACTAGACCGTGAATATTGAAAAGAAAATGCGCTTCAAAGTTTTTTTGTGTTCCTAAATGTAGGATTATTTACAATTTATTCTTTATTGTGTTTTTAACGATACTTTCTGCTGCTCAACACAACTATTATTATTCTTTAGAGGAATGTTCTCGTACGACTCGATGTTCTCTTCCTACTAAAAACTGCCTTCCGCAAATTTTGCACGTGGGTTTTTCCCTGACTGTTTTCCTGTTAATCTCTTTCGTCGGCCGGCAGCTGCATGAGGCACCGCGAATATGCACTAGGGAATTTATTACTTACGGAAATCGACTAGTAAGCATTCCCTGGATTTGGGATTTTCGTAACAATATATTGGACTAAAGCATTTTTACGATCATTCCCGTTTCTTTAAAAAAAAATCATCACAAAAAGTTCGCTTATTTAACATTTCGCGGTAAAAATGTGCGAAAAATCATATATAGACAAATCAAAAAGCTTGAGCCATTGGACCATTTGAAATTCGTACAAAGATAAACCTTCGGTATTTTTTATTCAAAATCGGTTCGGGAATAGCGATTTGATTTAAATATTTATTGCGTTAAGCGTGAATCATGTTAACCACTTTAAGTATCCGTTTACATATAGAAACAATGTATAATGTTTGCCGTCTTATGATGAAGATATTACACTTATAACACTAAGAAGTACGCATTAGTAATTCAATAAAGTATGTACCTATTCACAAGTTTTGTTTATCCCAGAATTCGGGAAAATTTAGCAAATAAATTTTTGAGACTGAATATACGCGCTGGGTGGATGCACCTAAAGGATTCTTCCATGATGCTGAAACCTTCAAGCAGCTCCAAGAAAAACGAAAATTTTCAAGATATTTCTAACCTTTTACATAAATTAACAGGGCCCTGAAACCTGAAAGGCACTTATCGTCTATTCTTAATAAAAGTTTATGCTTATTTATAAGTTATGTACGAGACTTCTCACTGTAAGATAAATATAACTTTAATTTCAATTTAGGGCTCACTTTGATTTGCCCGCTTGGAATCAATTAACTTCAAAGAACTTTGAAAAAAAAATGTTAATATTCACTTATTTTGGAAAATCTATTCAAGCACCTCATAAGCTGCACCAAGAAACGTTGCATTTTATCCTTTATAAATTTCGCCGGTTTTTGGGAGTGCTCTCTTATTTTGGCGTATAGTACCAACTAAAGAAGTTTTTTCTGTAAAAGTTTAGTGACCACGGAAGAACTAGTAAAAAAATATCTGTAGTAACATTTCTGTCTCTTCAAGTAAATGATTCAATTTTTTTCCAAACTGTACCATCTATAGCAATTTCAATATTCTCCTCTTCATTATTTTCTTCAGTTGCAGTTCATTTAAAAATAAAACATGCTACTTGCAGTTCGTTTAAAAATAGAGCGGCCACAAATTAAAGTGCATAGTAAATCAAAGATCTTCATCAAGTTCTTCTTCAAGTGATTCTTCCTCTGAAGAAGAGCAGTTTTCAAAATCACAAATAAAACCTCTATAATCAATAGTAAAGAGCGAAGATTTTAAAAGAAAAGATAAATCCAATGATCTCAAGTTATGTAACAAAGTGCCGTCAAGCTCGGACGAAAAACTACCTACATCATCACTAAAGAAATCGCGAATTCTTAAAAAACAGGAAATTTCGGAGCCAAAACTGAAATCGAAGTTATTATTTCCTAGAGGCCAAAGTGACGATGATATAGTGTGCATGGGACATTTAAACAACGAAATTGATTTAGACGACGAAGAAGAGTGTGATAGTGAAAGGAACAGGCCATCTAAGAAGTGCAAGAAATCCCAAAAAGATTCACCATGCTCTGAGCAACGTAAACTTTGTGATAAGGATGTAAAAATGTTACAAATTAAAAAAGGATAAATTACTAAGTTACTCTCTTATAGGGTCATACTTCATTCCAAGGCCAAATGATATGTAAAAATTGTTCAACACCATATCATGGTTTCCGCACGTGTCCATAGCCACCTAATTTAAACACTATGTGGCATCTATTTAATACGCATCACGCAAGAAATCGGAAGGTGATGGAATTGACGTAAACCTTAATATTATTGTATTGACGTAATTGATATATTAATAGTTATTTACGGAAGCGATTTTCAAAGCATACAAAGTGAGTGGAACATAAACGAGAAGTACGTTAATATTTTGCAAAACTTTTCAGAAAAATGTCCTTGAATAACTGGCCATTCCGAGATAGTGCGGAAGAAATTGGAGAGCAAATTACTGAATTTGAATGTAGCCATTTCAGTATTGTTTACGCGAAAGAAACGCGAAACAAAAACACAAGATGAATTTGAACGCTCTTTGGAAAAAATCCATTAGTCTTTAACTTTAAAAATATGTTTTAAAATCTTATTTGACACTCCAGGTGGCATTTATATTCATTCAATTATTCTGCGAACTGGCCTTTCATTTTTCCTATTAATTTTTCAGCAAAAGCACACAAATTAATGCATCTCGCATTAAACTAGTTGAAGTGTATGTTGTTATATTAGAATATAACAATTCCTGATCCAGTAAAATATCTGTATGTGGATATATTTGAAATATATACATAGGTTATTTTATACAAATGTTTAAACATATAAGCAAAACATGTTTATTGATGGTCTCTTGTTAAACTTATTATTATTATTATTATTATCTAAATTTAGCCAGAGAATAAATTCTAAGACTAAAGTCTTAAAAGCACTAGCATCTAAGGCTTTCGGCTTTTATTTATTTATTTATTTATTTTTTTTATTAATATTATTATTATTTTTATTATTAAAAACTCTACCGCACTTGAGGTTTGAACCCACGACCATTGAATTGCTAGTCGAGACTCTTGCCTACTCGGCCACTCAGGCGGATCTAGTTAAACTTAATATAATTATTATGTTCAGCAAAACATATTTGTAACAATATTTTTAGTATTTTAGTTGATTTCGGTTTCAATCTATAACTTTCTATTTCTATTCTTTCAGGCTCTACCTCAGGGGTCATCTTAACAAGGGGAATATTTGTCTTGATGTCTTCCTTGATCAAACAAAAGCGTTTGACAAGGTCGCACATATTAAATTCATAACAAAGTTGTATTAGGAAGTTGCAAAATGTTGGCCAGCGACTACTACAGGTGAAAATGATAAACATATATAACCAGATATATAAATCCCAAAATTGCATTTTCCGCATTCATTTTTGTTGTTGTTTAATTCGAAAAACTCTGCTGTTGTGACAAAATTACTGAGTTAAAAAAAATGTTGAAGAGTAACACCACTCTAAGTTTTTCATTTTTTCTATAACACCACTCTAAGTTTTTTATATGTTCTAAAGAACGGTGAAAACTGTCAGAAGAGGAAAAAGAAATCAGAATCAAGAGAAACTAGTGTGGTGTCGAGAATAACCATGCAACGCACACCCACAAATGAAATATTAATATCGAGGAACATATCAAGATTTACTTCCATCTTGACTTACTTTGCAAGCTTGTATATTCTGGCAAAGTGTTTCTATCCAGTTGTTATTTGCTGAGTAAGTCTTTCAGTTACGAATTCAGCAGGGAAATGAACTGCGAATCCCAAGTAGTACTAGTCGCGAAGCATCTGTCCATTTTGAATTTTGAGGGTGATATGATGTTATACCGATGACTTTGGAATCAAGAATTTTGTCGAATATTTGGAATAAGGGGGATGCAAACTATTTGCCTTGATTGGCTGTAACTTGGTTGGTTTTTGAAATAGGATGTGACAAGTTATGCATAACATCAAATATTTGTTTGGGAAATTTTTGTGTCACGAATGGACGTATATCAGATGTAGAGAAAGTCAAGTAAATTTTCTAATTCTTTATCAGATCCTTGATCTTTTGCCAATCACTCATAATTAATACCTCTTGGCATAGAAACAGCTTGAATTCGTCACAGTAAATCAGCTGTTACGTTATTTTCTCCCTTGATGTATCTAATGCTGGTACTTTGTTGTCTAATACAGTCCAATTGACGTACTTGCGAAGTTTTGTCCAATTCTTGACAGAAAGCAAGCATAAAAGGTTTGTGTTCTGCATAGATGATAAATGTGGCTCCTTCCAAAAAGTATCGGGATTGCTTAAGATAGAAGATCAGCTTGTGGTTCGCAATCGTAAGTGCTATAAAGGAGTTGTATGTATGTACATTTTTGTACATTTGGACATTTAATGATTTCTACAGCGTGTTCTGAGTATAACAGGATGGTTGCGCGAGTGGCTGCTCGACACTAATATGGCTCTACTCCTACTACAATATAACTGCAACAGCAGTTATCATGCAATGTCTGAGTTTGGCCATAATACGCCTGAGATGGGCAGTGATTTTGTACAGCTGCAAGAACCCTGCGCGTCCATATGTATGCTTAGAGGTTTGCCAATGCACATGAGAGTATTTCTTGACATTAGTAGCCATGCTTTTGATGTGCATTGCACGCTGCATTGTGAATGATGTGAATGTGGAAGCCACACTAGTAGCCATGGTGTCTGTGTGTCCGTTGAAGGCCCTTATGGGAGATTGCTTCTTGCAAACCTATGCTGTAAGTTTAATCAGGAACTAGATGGTTACCTTAGGTATATGGATTCGGGGTTACTGCTTGCTAGTCGCGCCCAATTGATCCTGGAACTGGATGCTAATACTCGCTAAGCCTTACAAGTTATCAAGTTCCCAGAACGGAGTTGTGGATTACGCAACCAAAGAAGAGGTGTCCGAATGATGCATAACCATCAGTGTCCAGTTGTTAAATAAACCGAGTGAATGGCTCACTTTTCACTTCTACTGATAGAAGTTAGTGAAATTGATGTTACTATTGCGAATATGGCAGCATTAGGATTTTTGTGATCACAATTTAATTAAATTGTTCGCTAACTACTGCCGTTCCGAGTCCACTCATCCAAACGTCAAATGTTTGCCCTCTTATGGGGTTAATTGGGGTATATACGGGATCCATACAAGGAGAACGGCTTCTATGGTAACGCACAGGGTTTTCGAGAGCAGACCTTTGGATGACCAAGTTGATCATATCACTAAATCGGTCTGGAGTGTTACCGACTTCCTTCTGAAGAAATGTCGTAATACAAGTGGAAAGGAAGTCAAACGTTCAACACGCTCTCTGTGAGACAAACAAAGAGCGGTGCGCACACTTAGGAAGCAATTCTAGCGTGCGGGAAGAACCAATGCAGCAAATGTGTTGCGGCTTAGGACTGAATTCAGACAGTGTCCTAACGAATAGAAGCGTTTGCTTGTCAAGATGAACGAGGACGAATAGAGAGCTTTTGTTTCTAACTATCGTAATGACCCTTGGGGTCAGGTATACAGAGGCAAAAAGTCGCCAAAAATCAATGATACTCGTACAGGTAATACCTGTAGTTGTTGTTGCAAGTCCTGATGAATTCATTCTTTTCTGGACAAGTCGATATTGACTGTCTTAATATTAGGATGGAAATCGCGCCTCCTCCCTTGGAAGAAGCGTAATTTGGATATGCTATGTCTAAAATTATTTCCAAAAGATCGCCGGGTATAGATGGAATAACTGGAGAGAAGGTTATTCTGCATGTCAATGAAAAATGGCCGAACTTGTAGTTCTCCTAAAGTTGCCTGATAAGGTGGAAAAGTGTTGAAGAGAGTGATGGTTAAAAGGCTTGTGGAGAATTCTGTTTTGAGTCTGTCTGACAGGCTGTTTGGAGTCCACAAGAGACTCTGCACCGATGGTGCTTGGATACATGTGCGCGCATGTGTGAGGGCATGCAATACGCAATATGTGCTAAGCATTTTCGTGTAGGTTAAGTAAAAGGGAACGATAAAAGCTGATAATGGAACGTGTTTGTGCCTTATGGAAATCTCTTTGGGATAGTTGTAGGTATGATAAAGTTATATATAACTTTACCCGCGGTGTCTCTTTCGTTAGCTTTGGCTTTGGCTTATATGAAGGGTTTCTGCTTACGGCCCACGAATCTCTTAATGCATTTGTGCATAAAAGAGGTCATCTTATTAGGGAGTACCTGCCTGGACATCCGTCTGAAGATTGGAAACATGTGGATAAAGAAATTTAGAGGGAACGGATATAAGATAAACGAACGATAAATTGGATTTTAGTCTGGCGCTCTCAAATACGGAGAAGGGGGTGGCAATGAAAACATTCGCCCCGTATGTTTTCGCTAACCTGAGACACTGGATGGCTTCGAGGAAAATCGATAAACTCTAGTCTGCATTAGTTACTCGTGCGGTGAGGGGGTTAGTTACATGGGGCTCTTAAGGCTTGCCAGAGAATTCTCTTCTTTCTAGTACGGTACTGTAGTGGAAACCAGTTTCCGCGTTTTTCTCCTAGGGCGTCGTTTCCCTTAATAAACAAAAGAGGCCGGGATAGGACTCCTCCGCCCATTGAGAACACAATGTCCGTGCGCATTGTGTTGACTGGTTCCACATTATAGTCTCATCTGCAGACTCTATCTCACACCGAGTCTCAGGTTGTATGATACCTTATCCAATCGTCCGATCGAAGGTTTTTATTAATTATTTTTCGTACGGAAATGCGAATGAAATGAAATACACCTACGAAATGAAGCAAAGAAAGTAGGTGGCCAAGGTACCAAAATGGTCAAGCAGACGAGATGTTGACGTAAAGTATTGCCTCACACATTTGCTAACTTATCATAATTGCGTTGGAAGTTGCCTACACATGTTCAAACGTGGTTGTTTGTCAGCATGTCGGAAAGAACAGACAAGACAGAAGAAAGAAGATGTGGAACGTGCGATGGTAAATTGCCCAAAGTATGTGCGTCCTTCGTGGGATGCGTACGAGAAAGATAGAGGGCGTGGCCGAAAACACTGAAGCGTAGGTCTCTGTGACCAGCTTCGTGACGAAGGTGCTCAAGAAATCAACGTGGCTAAAGAGGCAGTCGGTGGAGAGAAGATCCAATGAAAATGAATAAGAGAATCCATCGCGTTAACGGGCACTAGCGTTAACTACAACCAGTTTGCGCGAAGTAATACCTAACAGTGGTATCGTGAAAAAGTGCGGCCGGGGAAATGTGTGTGAGGGTACATAGAGTTAGTACATGGCCATGGATGACGACTTGTTTATGCTGCTGGTACTAGCCATGAGTGTTTTTGAATACGTACTGTTATATCCCCTGTTTTCCTCATTAACAGGAGCTTTATACTTTTGGTTCGCGTAGTCGAATCATTTCTTCAGTCGTTGGGGCCTGCATTCGTATTCGTCGTCCAAGCTTATTATAAGGGCTTGTAACGAGACGTGTCTGTCTATGACACTTACTTTTATGCAGTAGCGCAGTTGGGCGCCACTTTTGTGGAACCACCCTACGCCGCCTTTAATTAACCAATAAGTAAGCAAGTCTTTGTCCTCTTGTCTCTAAACGTATTATTTAAATAAAGTTTAGCGCAACCTTGCAGCGCCACTGAAAGGGGAATAGAAGTCTACGCGTTAACCGTACGTGCTACAGCTGAGCTAGCTAGTTCGTAAGATGTGGGAGGGGTTCTATAGTTTTGCCCACAAACAGTGCTATGATGGTTATGCCAAAGAAATTGCACGTACTTGCCTCTTATTTAATTACCCAAACGGACACCTGAGCCTATCTCAACCCACCCTGCCCACGATCTCGCTTCTGGCTATCAAAAATTGTACTGGGAGAAGTTGGAAAGTTAGGTCTGAAGACCTCTTTCAATCCACCTTTCTCTCATTATAAAAAAAAAGTTTGTACGTTTTTAAGGTTAACTGTATATAATATAGAATGTTTTTAGGTAAAATTATCTACATAAACAACCAAAAATAAATTCTAATTTTCTTCGCGCTTATAGGACATGTCAGTACAAATATATTCCGAAGGCGGTGCAAACACAAAAATAAAGTCAAATTAGTACAGGTAATCGACATCTGCAAGTCAATGTCGAGATCTGAATAATCTTTAGCAACTTAACAGCAACCAGCTCTCACTGATTTGCACAACCTTACCTTGACAGTATCGACGATATTACGGCGATTATTACTTCGTTTAGTTCCTTATCATTTAAGGCTTAAATGTTGATGTCTTCGGTTTTTCAGTATAAACGTTTTCTATTTCTATTATTTCTCTGATTCTGCCCTCAGCTATATTCTGGTCAAATTAAACGCTGAAAACAATTCGTAGGAGTAGGCTGTTTTTGATGCACATTGTCCAAGTTTTTGACCCCGTCATAATAAAAGTGTGTAAACGGTGAAGAACCGCGAATAACGTGAGAAGTTTATTGGCATTCGTTTCACACAACTTTCACAATTTGTTTATTAGAAAATAGTTTTTAACTTACAATAACACCTAATAGAGTATGTCCGTTTAATAGAAGCACATTTCATCTAATTTCTTCTTATTTAATGCTTAAGCCTCTACTTTGTTGAGTATTTAAGTATGAAAGCTTTTTTCTATTCTAATGTTTTTGTGTTGTTATTTTTATCACCGCATATTTTACAAAATGTATTAATAACACACAATTTGCATGGAAATTGAATTGCAGCAATTTTTTGTTATTTTCGAGACTTCGTTTAGTGTCTTGTTTTCTTAAGTAATTAATTAATAGACGTTTTTTTCTTTTTTTTACCTTATGTAAATGGCTTGTATTTTTATTTAAATAAATTAATATTGATAGTACATTATTCTGTTAATATTATTATAGTACGCCCTAGCCGGTGTAATTTTTCGAAATCGAACTTTCTTTACCTTATATTATTTTGGAAATTTATTTAGTTTCGCAATTTAATACATTTCTTTTAATCCGCTTCAGCGACAATCAAACATGATCGACCAAAATAAAAAAAATGTCTTCTTTATTTTACGATTTCTTTAAGCAACGTGTACCATGAAAAAGCCTTTTCAAATTTTTTTTTTTTTTTGGGTTTAGCACAATTTTTAAATCTTCTATTTGTTAGTTTCATTGTAAAAATAGAAACTAAAGACATTTCTTCTATTTAATCTATCTTTTATATGAAAGAGATACATTTTATTTTTTTTCCCTAAAATTTTCCGTTCTTACTTTCTGACGCCAGAAAAAATTTCTTTATTTGTTGATCGCTGTTCTTCTTCCCCCATACCGAATATCTAGACCATCCAAAAAAGTCACAAAAATGGCATCAAAACATCTCCCGCCATTACATTCTTTCTCCCACGAGAAATTAATAATCTCGTCAATGCATAGTTGCATTCTTTTTTAAGAAAAAAGAAAGGAAACAAGAGTGCTAAGCTACGACCTCATATTACAGGGACGAGTGGCGCGATCATATTACTGGACCTGTGTACTTGCAATCTCCTAATAAACTTCTTCGGGTCACAATCTGACCTTGTGCTCCTGAGTTATCCGACTCGATGTTGTCGTTATATTTTTTTTGGCTCTCAACTATTCATCTAGTAGGGGCATATCCAGCGTTTTGAGGTTTTTCGAAATGGGTATAGAGACTTCAAGGACGTATGCTAACTTTTCCCTTATAATTATCTCATGCCGGAATGGTGTCCCAGATGTCATGAGTCTTTCATCCGAAATTACGAATATTTCCGGGTCCGACTTTGTAAAACTGTCGAAGTTTTTATATAGCAACCTTCTGCCGTGGAATATGGCAATAACTTCGAAGGGGTTTGGCTTCGATATACGTGCCTGCATTTCTGGAGGTGTACCAATTGTCGGAGTTCTACACTTTCTGACGCGATTTCGTTTTCTTGCACTTGCCACACGTCGCCATCGGAATCGGCCCGAAATACACCTTCTACCTCGACTTAGCCCCAATTAACTTCACACAACAAAAGATTGATACAGCAAAAAGGGATATCTACTTCCCAAAAGCACTGAAATTGGGATACATCCGCGTCTTCTTTATCTATAAATAAAAAAGTTTGAAGCATCACAATTTTAAGTGTTTTCAGCAGTTAGTCGAGAGTAATGAAAGCCACCACGTTGGAGACACTCATTAGATACATATTGCCGCTCGTCTTTTCCGGTTGCACCGCTAAATCTGCAGTATGAGCTTTCCCACTCGCCTTATGACCCTATAACTCCGCAACTGAAGAAATAAAGCGAACGACCGCCTAAGGTCCAATAAATCGGGGTCCCACCTTCGCGCCAAAATTATTACCAAAAGGTTGGCTTTTACAAAGGTACATGGCGGATTATAATGCCTGCCATGGTCCTGCGCGGACCGTTCGAGGTTCTTCTTACCTGAAAAATTTCTTGCATGACCTCAACTCTATTCTATGGTTCTGGCGTTGACTAACCTGAACGGGGAAATTTTCATCATATAATGACTTGGCTTATTGCGACGTACAGATATATTAACAGCTAATGATATATAATCTTCGACAAATTACTTGGGCTCAGTACCGATTGTAACCATTTTATTTGAATTATGTTTTTTGTTAAAATTGCTTCAATATTGCTTACTTGTAAAATTATTTTGCCCTATAAGACTTTTAATTTTTTTCACATTACATTTTTTATTAGTTTGTACACTAGTACTTTTGGTATGTTTAAAATTTATTGCTCTGGTGTCAGTCAATAGTTTCAATTGTGAAAATCTATAAAATAATAATTCGACAAAAAAAAAATAATAAAAGAATTTGGTCAGACTTTGCGCCAAGTCCAATATCACCTGAAACTCGGTATAAGATAGAATATGCAAATAAATATTTATGTTCTTCCAAAAAAATACTTTTACTAGTGCCTGACTTATGTCAGCTCACTAGATTTATGGAATAATAAATATACGGAATAAAAAAGACTTGTTTTGTGCTTGGATGATATTTATTTATTAACTTCCTTGTTAGATAACAAGGAAGAAATTCAGATACTTTACCTCAAGTTGTCTTTCTTTATTTATAATTACCTTACTGAGCGATTGGCCATAGGAACAATCACGATATTCTATATTTTACATATTTCCTTATCTGGTGAAGTATGTACAATGTTATATTCGTGGAAACTCTTATGTTCACGTTTTCCGTTATTTATTGCGACGGCTTCGCTTTACCAGAAATTTTGTCTAGCCGAATCAATCCAAACAGTTATGCATTAGTTCACAATAGATGTCCAGATGTTTAAAGATATGTAAATATATGTATGTTTCTAAAGATATTTATGGATATACAAACATGTGTAGTCATAATACTGCTTACAAAGATGTTTAAATATTTATATTCTATATAACGTGGAGGTATGTTGCGGTAACACCCCTACTGCTAGATTGGGGTTTCGTAGTATTTACTACCGATACTATATATCGTTTGTATATTAGGATTATTAGTAATATTAAAATCGCGAGAACGATTATATTAATGCTTGTACTAATTACACTGGATATTGTAGTGTGATCGCATATCGGTATATGCATCCACTTTGAAGTGCAGACAGAATTATGCTGAATTTGCATAGTTCTTAAGCAAAAAGAAAAACAAAAATTATGTCGCACTTCAACTGGCCGAGTATTGCGTTACGAAATGCAATACGATGCTAGACGCCCTAATTAAAATAATTATGATTACGTTAGCATAATCATATAAATAGTACATGTCTCTTAATAAGAATTTAATTGTTATTAACAATTCAAACTAGCGTTTTACTCGCTTAAACCTAAAGGCGTTCCATCCGCCTATTAGCTAGGGACTGCTTCCTGCCGATCTGATTGGCGTTATAAGAAGCAGATTGACTTGGTGGTCTGACATCCTTACATGGCGGTAAAATAAGATATCACCACATGCATATTATATGAATAGAACAACAAATTTATTACATGGCGATCCTGCCCAACACGATCCTGTGACCGATCCTACCACCTTAACAAAAAAAAAATTTTTTTTCTACGCACGATCTTGCGACCAATCTTACACACTATGCGAGCCTCCTATAAAACCCGCCCAGACAATAATCCCTCCCGAAGAAATCACTCCAACATGCGAAGCAGAATAACGAATATCTTCTTTCACCCCTTTCGACTTCGAACAGGCCCACCCATTGTTTTTCGGCAACGACGTCGAAACTGTTGATTATGAAGACGTAATCAAGGAACACGTATATAGGCGTCAGTTCCGTGCCAAGCAGGCAAAAAACAACGTCGACCCCACCCTAAATTAAAAATACAAACATATATAGAATATTAAAAATAAAAAAAAATATATGAAGAACATATAAGGAATGTTGAAATAAAGATAAATACAAAGAATAAAGAAAGAATATGAAGAATATATAAAAATTATTAAAGAATATATGAAGATTATTTAAGAAATATTAAAATTAAGAAATAATATTTGAACAAGAGGATATAGCTACATAAATGAAAAGCATTGAAAACTTAAATATATTATTTTTACTGCTTTAATGGAAAGGGTAGATGAAATCAACATCTCTATAGATAGGATAATTTCTAACATCAAAAAACTAGGCAGCAAAACCTACAATAAAGTAACGATTGAAAGGAAACTAGAAGAGATAGAAAATTATAGAACTACAGTCTACCAGATTTATTAGTTTGGCAACTGCATTGTTTTTCAATTTCTCATTGCGTTATTTCTATTTATTTTTGCGCGTTTGAACCGTAATTATTCGTAAAGGCATAAAGTTAAAAGGTGTAAGAATTATAAAAAAGAATTATAATTATCTTAAAATTATATTAACATTTTTGTTGATTTTCATTTTTGTTTCTTGCATTCAGCACAAGTGTTTTTGATACTAGATATCTTTCGTGGTTTATTTTTCTTTTGGTGCTATTACAGTTTTTCTCTTGCTCTTTATTTACCGTTGCTTACTAGTGTAAAATCTTCGTCTAATTTATGAGAAAATTTTGATGATTTTGTTTTCTCTCTTTTTTTATAGTCTTTGCTGGTTGGTTTTGATTTTTCTTATACTCGTTCTCTTGTTACAGTGTCAACGTAACGGAGAAATTTTCTTAAATTTTTAGACTTATTTAGTGTTGTGACCCTCTTGATTTGGCTCTTTTTTTTCTTTTCTCCTCCTCATAATCCATCTCTATCTTCTTGACTTGACACGGAGTGTCTATATACTTCATGTCGTGCCAAATCTGGTCCGGAATCTGATAGGTTCATTATGTGTTGGCTTTGCGATCGCTTTGGGCATGCAAAGTGTGCCGGCATTATAGGCCGTACTGCTGACGCAGTCATTGATCCCTCCAAAGGATTACGTTGGTCATGTCCCGAATGTAGAAAGCGGGACATTGACTTCTACAGACTGTTCACGGAGACGAGAAATGATTTTTCAAAATTAAGTAAAAATCTCGGCTCCATGTGGAAAATGTTTGAGGAAATTAAGTCTAGGTTTGATGAGTGTCGCTACATTGAGCACTCATCTCCTTCCCAGGCCTCCAAAATAGCAACTCGTAGCGTAGGGATGTCACCTTTGATCCCCTCTAAACCTGACTCGCTTATACAAGTTAGTGGTCCTTCTAACTCCACGTCGAAAGTCATCGATTCCGACACTGTCGATTTGGTCGATAACAAAATTGTTACAAATAAGTCGGCAAGTCCGTCTGCTTTAAGCTATGCTAAGGTGGCAAGGGAATCTCCTCTCAGCGCCGTCGCTCGTTCTAATCAGACGTCATCGCCTAAAAATAAAAACAATAAGGAGCAAAGTAAGTCTTCTTCTCCCCCTTGCTGTTCGAGTGTGAACACTAGTCAACAAACAGGGCAGGTCACTCAAGCTGCTCGTGGAAGTGTGGTAACCCCCTCAATATTCTCTCCATCTAATAACTCCCTAGCCGTGATCCCTGCTGTTCCTTCTAGTGACGACATTTGCTTGACGGCAGTTCCTCCAAGGAAAGCTGTATTTGTGTCAAGACA
>KK500114.1:102562-199995 GCA_000688715.1 Glossina pallidipes
TTTTCAACGATAATTGTTGGAAAACGTGAGCCCGAGGAAAAGGAGCGACAGCAAGATTTTTACTGGTAAGTCGTTAATATGCATCAGTATATTTCCAGCAGCACACATCTGTTTTCGACACATGTGCATTTTTTTCGATTTTTGTATAGAAATTTTAGCTCCTGACGAGTTAGCCCATGTGGAGATCTCTCTTCCAATAGATTCGAGGATATTGATTGCAGACTAAAAACATAAACAAATTGGGTTCAAGCAAAAAACATCTGGTTTTGTTTTTACAAAGGCGAGGGCCTATTCTTTTTCAACTGTTTTCACAAGAACGTGACGTTCAAGGAAAAAAATTTAAACAGTTAATTTTTGAATTTTAAAAACAAGTGTCTTTTCGGAATACGGACTACGAAGTTTCAATATCTGATTCCGAACTGGCCGAGATGCCTTTATTTTTGTGGTCGATGCCAATTTATACACGAAGTCGTCTCGCGTAAAACACGCTTTAAACAATATACGCGGTGCTTTTCTTCCTGGATTATTGTTTAATGATAAAGATGTTACGGGTTTGGTGTTTGCCAATACCAACGGAGGTCCTCAGCTGTACGAATCGAACTGCGAGGTTATTGAAAGGCTAGACAATTGTACCGTGTTCATTCCGGTACGTCAACTTACTGAAGGCGTAGTTGATCATTATTTACGCATTTTAGAAACCATGTCGGAAAGTTTTGTGCAAACGTATTGTGTTGCTAAGGATGATAGTGTGGTCAATTTTTCTTATTTGAGTTTTTGGGTTTAGTGGGTATATGTTACTATGCCGTCGATTATTCCACTATTGTTTATCTTACCGATAAATAGCAACCACATCCTACAAATTCAGACAACTATACGTAAGCTTTGCATAAAGCTGTCGATTTAAAAGATAAAAAGATGGATTTTAAATTAATACCCATGGTGGATGAATTTGATTATAAAAGCTTTTATAATCAGTATCTTTCGTTGGTAAAAGAAGAAGATATGGAAAGTTTTGTATCTGTTGTTCCAGAATAATTGCGCGGGGTGTTGGTTGATCGTAAAGTACAACAAAGTTTCGCCAGTCGTGCTTTAGGACGTTTCTTGATCTTGATCTTGCTCTTTCGGCGCAATATTTGAATTTTTTCCAAAAAGATAAGAAATCGCGCAAAACATTAGCGGAGCGCAGCGCAGCGATAGTGCTATAGTAAAACGTAAACGTTTTTCGTAAAATCGATCCGGAAACTAATGAGCTGAAAGATCCGCGGGCAGTTAATATAACCAACGCTTGGTATGGGATACATTAAGGCGACCATTTGTTACGTTTAACATTCGAACAAATTAATCAAGTACGTGACTTACACTTTCCTGGCATGATGCTTTTGGATTTCCAATCAAAAAGTGAACTCACAAGAATTGTTTACTGCAAACCATGCAATTTTATGTATCCGGATTTTCAAAAACACTTTTCGGACCCTTAATTAACGATATTTATAATGCATGTATATATTACAATATATACTAATGTTATAATATAATGAAATTAAATTATATAATGATAAAATAATAACTGATTTAAATGCAGTTAAATTATATAATCGTTTTGTAACTATATTTATATAATGGTAGTATAATAATTGAAGAAGTTTTGTCATAACAGTTATGATAATATGATATTAATTTACATGAAGTTATATCATATAATACAGGTGCCAGTAGGCTTTTGGGAGGCAAAATGAGGGGTACCCGATTTTGCACGTCACAAGGGCTTGCTTATCGTGGGAGCCGATATACAGGACAGAATCTAAAAATTAGACCTTCCTAAAAGACTTATGATTCATGAGAACCCTTATAAGAAATGCCATCCAAAATTAAGTTTAAATTTGATCCAGTTGATTCTTATGCCTAATTATTCTTATGGACAACTTTGCATCATAAAATATCAAAAATTGCATATTTTTGCCATGTAAAAGTCAAACTTTCGTAAGAACGTTTATATGGCAGGGGCTCAAAAAATTACCCCATCCCGTCCAAATGTTTCATATCAATTTAGAACGCCAAAATCCGCGAAGTTCTGAAAATTGCAATATCTTTTCATCCTAGGTCCTTAGAGCAAAGGATGTCGCTGTGCCAAATTTCGTGAAAATATTTCAAAAATTGGATCCTGTACGGGGAACAAAAAATACATGAACAAACATCAGAAGGACAGGCAGACACCCCTAAAAAGTGATTTTGAATCGATCCATTTAGGCAGTGGTGAGTCTACCTTAAGTTCTTCTTCTCCGCACGAACTTAACATAGTCTGTACCACAAGTGTTATGGGGTATAATGAATTTGATGAAAATATCGCTTTTTCCAATCTTTGAAAATTTGTGACTGCAGTTAGTAGAAGTTTTGTATTCTTTTTAAAAAATGCAAAGTCGTCTAGAAAATATAATATTGAACCTACGCAAGGAAGTGGTGAAAATAAATGTACATTCATGTCATTCATTCATACTCACGCCATACCTCCGGATTGGTGATTAATATTTGAATTTATTATTATTTGACAGTGATTTTTCTTTTATTTTCTATATTTGAAATTTTCTTTGTTTAACAGCGATTTTTCTTTTTAAGGGGGGTGGAGAAACCAGCGTGATGACCCGACTTCCGTTTAACGTGTTTTTTTTGAACGATCGTTATTATATATATTTTCTACTGTCTTCCGTATCGCGACATTTTCTCTGAAAACAAAAGCAATACGTCGCGGGTGTTATAGCAGCCAACCTCGGCCTGTAGGACCACTCGTCCGTCCCTAACCGTTTCATGTCGCTGAAGGGAGTGTCTATCAGTTATTCAGGGATGACGACTAAGCTAAGCTTGCCATCCCCTATCCGTAAAGTCAAAAGTCTTCTTAGTTATTCAGGGATGACGACTAAGCTAAGCCTGCTATCCCCTCTCCGTAAAGTCAAAAAAAAACCCTATCGGTACCGTCACTAATTATGCAGTTCGTGTTTACTTACCTCTGGCTGCTATAACACGACTGAAAAGATGAATGCGATGCGGGTCGCGATCACCATCACTGTCTCGTTACATCGATGTTTTGCCTATAGTTACGTTACAACCTTAATACCTCCTTGCATGTGTGTTGTAACGATATTCTTATGCTATCTTCTATTACGTAGGCTAGCTGAGGTTTGATCAAACCTGTTGCTTGCAAACAAGTTATCATCTCAGCTTTCCTTATGTAAGTATTCTAATGCTATCCTTATGTATATTTTATTATTATAACTACCTTGCGTGCCAACTCGTGTGATTGTTGGTGCTGGCTTAGGTATCAAATCGGGTGATTTTATAAGCCGCAGAACCGTTAAGCATGTCTTCATATGATGCGTATCATATCGACATGTATACTTTTATAAGCTCTTTTTTTTTTAAATGTTTGCTTGTATGCCTATCTTGATGTTTGTCTTATTGCTGTACCGAATTGTATGATTTTATAAACCGTTGAGTATAATTTTTGCGAAACCACAAAGCCGTTAGGTTAGTGGTTTTGCAAAATGTGAGTGATTCAGTAGCTTGTTGATAATTAAGAGTGAGTTATTGGCATGTTGCTCAACGGATTATAACTTGTTTCTCTACAATGTTTTTAAGGCCCTACTTATATTAACGTTGGGCAATGTACAGTGTTTATCTATGTGCTACTTAAGAATATATTTTATTTGTATACATTTTATTTATATACATTTGTGGTCACTAGCGTGTGTGGGAGAAAGATGATATGTTGACGTAAGGAGAGCAGGCACGTAAGGGGTATTTATTTTCTAGTGCGGAGAGTCAATTCAGACTGACTGTTATTGGGGTCTAAGGGTAGACATTTGCGCGGACAGATTTATTTTTGGTAAGGAAGCGAAACGCTTTCTTAATATTTAAGTTATGTATAAATTTCCAACGACATAGCATTTTAGTGGACGGGCAAGTATATAAAAATAAAGTCGAATATAATAATTTTCATTGTTTATTCTTGTAGACTAAATGCCAGTGAAAGAACAAACAATTCGTAACTAATATTGATGCCAATTAAACTATTTCCACAGCACATTTTAATTGTTTATGGACCGAGAGAGAAGTAAAAAAATCTGTTAGAAAGTTTTAAAAAAAAAATTTTTTATATTTTTTTTGTATATTATTTTAAATGAAAACCAATGTTCTCTTTTGGTTAAATTCTTTGTAACTTTATGTTAAGAAATCCATTATTTTTCGATTTATGATAAACTTCATTTTCGCTGAAAATATTTACTTATATGCCTACTATATCTTATAATTTTGCAAGAATATCAAAGAGGTTCCGAATTTGCACTTATGTAGAATACTCTCTAAGTTCTTTGCTATTGCAAGTGCGAAACTTGATGCATTTACATTTTAATTTTCGATTTTAAAAACATCGGAATTACTGCGCAGACATAAACAATTAAGCCGGAAAGCTGAGGAGCATTAAAAAAGAAATCCGAAAATATTAGAAGTTTATAGAAGTGCTACCATTTCTGCTACGTCGGAAGTAAAAACACCCACCAAACCTAGAAAGTATATGTATATATTTAATCTTTTTGGGCAATTATACCACACCTACTGTTCGAACTATGAAAGTCACAAGAATTTGAATATAAGTCTAACACAAGTCTAACAAGTCTAACTGGTAACTGCTGATCTAATATTAGTCGAAAAAACAATTTATGGTGATGCGCAATTTGTGTAGTTCGTTCAAGAATAGTTTTTTCTCTTTGAAAAGATTGTACGCTTTTTGTCAGTTTTAAGTGTCATCTGGCAGTTTGCGTACAACGCTTGTTAACAATACTGAGCCGGATGTGTGATTAGAAATTCCTTATTCTCAAACTTGATAATTTACACACTATTATCTCATAATGCCCTTGCCGTGTTCCTTGCTACTGTTCCTAGTAGTAATGACATTTACTTGACGGCAGTTCCTCCAAGGAAAGCAATATTTATGTCAAAACTGGCACCTGAGACATCGGTGGTTAACATAAAAAGCTATACGGCGGAAGTTCCATCAGTCAACTTAAAGCGCGTTAGCATTTTCAAATTGGCTCCCTCTCAATCTAAAGCAATATGTTCTTTTAAAATCTTAATTCCGACTGAAAACAGTGATATGTTGTTAAATAAACCACTGTGGCAAGTAGGATGCTTAATTAGGGATTTATTCCTCGAGATTGACCCCGTAATACCAAAGCAGTAGTCGCCTTCAAAAAACTAAATGTTTCTTCAGGCTCATTATATCTCATTTAATAAAATGTTAGGGACCTAAATTCAAAAATTCGTTTTGCTTTCCTAAATTCAGTAAGCACGGAGTTTTTCTGTTTGGCCTTCACTGTAACTTGGTTAAAACCTGAGCGACATTCTTCGCAACTTTTCCATTTTCCAGGTTTTCAGGAATGATCGATTGAATCGCATTGGTGGCGGTGTATTAATTGCCATATCTGCGTCAGTCCCTTCCAATTCAATAGAATTTCCCACTTCTTCTGACGTTGAATTTATCGCCATTCGGGCTAAAATGCCTAATAAACAGCTATCTATAACCTGCTCCTACATTCCCCCAAATTCTGATATCTCCATATATAAGAAACAGGCTGCCCTCATTTGTGAAGTGGCCAAGCAGTCTAGACACACCGATTTGGTCGTTGCGTTGGGAGACTTCAACCTGCCTCAAGTTACTTGGTGTAACAATGATAATTCTGGCTGTTTGATTCCTACTTCAACGTCTGATAGAGCTGTTGTGTTCTTTAACGAATTATTTGATCATAATTTAGTTCAATATAACCTTACCTCTAACTGCAATGGTAGACTGCTTGATCTTTGCTTTGCCAATTTTCCTGAGATTAGTGTTAATCGTTGTCTACCGTTTAGTTTACCTGAGGATACTTATCACCCTGCAATGTGTATATCCTTTCTTTACAAGCATGATGGTTCGTTGAACTTCTCTAACATTCCAAATTCAACTTTTTCAAATAAATATTATGATTTGCATAAAATCAATATTTCGATGCTAAATCCACATCTTTCAGATATTAAGCTTGATTTCTCAGTTGGAAGTATGGATAGCTTCCTGTCATTGTTCTACAATATATTAAATCTAGGTATTTCTGCATCCGTTCCAATCAAGCAGTTTAATAAGACAATTAGATATTTTAAGAATAGGAAAAATAAGCTTTTGAAGAAATGTTCGAAAAGTGGCTTTTCTTTACACTATTTCGCTTACTCAGCCGCAAGGCATAGATTTAATTCCCTCAACCACCAATTTTATGGCGGATACCTTCAGTTCATTAAATCCTCTCTGTTTGCTAATCCTAAATACTTTTTTAAATTTGTTAAGTCCAAGAGAAAAATTTCTCTTAATCCCTCGCATGTTCCTTTTAAAGGCTCTGAGTCCTCGGATGACATTGAAACCTCAAATGTCTTTGCTGATTACTTTTAAAGAAACTTTTCGTCTGCTAAATCTGATTTATCAGCAAACTATCCATGTCCGATAGCTAATTTAATTTCATTTCATTCTGAAAGTGACTTGTTTGAAGGGTTGAGTTCTCTAAAATACAGCTGGTCGCCTGGACCTGGTGGAATTCCATTATGTGTACTTAAACCTTGCGCTGTCGAGCTATATAGTTTTGTCTCAAAGATTTTTAATCAGTCGTTGAATTTAGGTGTTTTCCTTTTGTGTTGGAAGAATAGTTTTCTTATTCCGTTTTCATAAAAGTGGGAGTAGACAACTTGTTGAGAACTACAGAGGCATAGCCAAGTTGAGTGTCTTGCCTAAGCTGTTAGAGCGAATTGTTATTCAGCATCTAGGTTTTGCTATCAAATCTTATATTTCTCCACACAAGCATGGCTTTCGAAAAGGAAGATCTACGGTCACCAATCTTATAGAGTTTACTTGTCATGTTTTCAAGGCTTTTTCTAGTGGCTCTCGCACTGATGTCATATACACTGATTTTAGCAAAGCGTTTGATTTGGTCAAACATAAATTACTTATCTTTAAACTTCAAGTCTCTGGCTTCCCTTCCCATTTAGTGAAATGGATAAGCTCTTATCTGCATAATAGGTCATTCAGGGTTTTGTTTAACTTCACCACCTCGTATGAATTCCCCGTTACGTCGGGCGTACCTCAAGGCAGCCACTTAGGACTCATTTTATTTAATCTATACATTAATGATTTGCCTTCGGTGATTAAATCCAGCCAGATCTTATTGTATGCTGATGATGTGAAACTATTTTCTTCCTTTTCCATACAATCGCAACCACTTCAGCTTCAAATTGACCTGAATAACTTGGTTGCATCGTGCTCTTTGAATTATATGACACTAAACCTAAATAAATGTAAGAAGCTTTCTTTCTCAAGAAGGAAGTCATTCATTACCCAATATTTCATAGATTCGCACAAGTTGGAGGACGTCGAATCGTTCTTAGACTTAGGCGTTCTTTTTGATCATAGGTTACGTTTTAACTTGTACATTGAGCTCTCGTTAAGCAAAGCTAGGGACGCGCTTGGTTCTATAAAAAGGTGGTCCAAAGAGCTTGATGATCCTTACATTTCGAAAAGGCTATACGTGTGTTTGGTTAGACCTACACTCGAGTATGCCTCTTTTGTGTGGTCTCCTTCATATAGGTGCTATGTAGATTCAATTGAATCTGTTCAAAAGCAATTCTTGCTGTTTGCCCTTAGGAATTTGGCTTGGGATCCGGTTGCCTCTCTTCGCCACTACGAAAATAAGTTGCTTTTGCTGTCCTTACCGTCTCTTGAGACACGTAGATTTGTTCTCGGCGTTCCCTTCGTACTCAAAGCAATAAATGGTGCTATTGACTCGCCGTCATTACTTGGAGAAATAAGTTTTAATGTCCCTAACCGCTTCTCTACGCACTTTATCTTGGTTAAGCTTAGTCAATGTAAATATAATTATGAGTTGTTTAACCCGCTCAGAGTTGTTTGCAAGAACCTAAATGACCACTATCGGACTCTTTAAAGTCCATTAAAGCAACATTGCCTAATATGTGCGATTTACCTTTGTCGTACTTAAACTAGTATTTAAGCCTAAAAAGTCATTACGATTCGAAAATTAATTGTTGTTAACTATTATCCGTTGCCAAGCTTGTGCATGTTTGCGATGGCTTAGGGGTTCATTTGCAATTTGGTCCTGTACCAGTTGTGGGTGTGGCTCTATGCTAGTTGTGTATATGCTTTTTTCCTTCTTATTTGTTTTATTGTACTTATAGTAAGTTTTAATATTAATTAATTTAAGGTTTACTTCAAGAGTCAATTGAACTCGACTGTCACTTGTTTTAGTCGAGTTTCATGTATAAGTGGAATAAGCAAATAAATAAACAAAAAAATAAATAAAATCACGCTATTTCATATTACAAATCATAAGTCTGTTGTTAGGTAATATAAGAAAAACTGATTCTCATTTGCGTTCTAAAAAATTTTTTACAAATCACGTAATTTTCTGACAATATTATTAAGTGGTTGTATTTCGTTATATTTTCGGTATTTATAAATTTAAAAAAAACAAGTAACGACGAATCTCGTATATCCACCGCTACGTTTTCACATCCTACGCTCCAAGTTTTTTATTTGGTACCCATATCGCTGCTATTATTAAGAAAAAATTAATCGCCGTGTTTACCATGTTTATTTTAAAATTTAACCATTTTTAAGCGGATAATATATCTTTATTTGAGAAATGTAGCAAATGGTTTTGAGCATTCTGACTTCTTTGCTTTAAGATACGTAAGCATAAAACCTCAAAAAAATGAAAAAATAAAATTTACTTGTAACTTTGTGTAAGCATGGCCGATTGTTTCCATTTTTTGAAAATTTATAATAATTTTTATTTGATTGTTTTGTTTGGCAAAAGCAATCTACATTTTACTTTATCAACGGCTGTTTCCCCCAAAGAATTAGAAGCGATCTTGAGCGGCATTGTCTCACAGGCGTAAGCTAATTGTTCGAACATCTAACTACATAGTTACCGACCTTAGGCTAATATATACTGTCGAAACTATCGTACATAAACTGAGTGATCAACGTAGTCTTATCAACACTGATCTATGCTAGGGCTTATATCATGCCGACAGTACAACCAAGAACACCAATTGATTTTTTTTTTTTTTCAAGAAAAAGATGGATGTAAAAGATTGGGTCACAGGCGAATATAATTTTCTTATTTGTTAAGTGTCCTGGCCGTTTAATAAATTTTTATATATCCCGGGAAACACACTGTACATGTAAATTAGAAATTAAGATTTGCAACTTTAAAAAGGTCCGCCGGAGAGGACTTGGGTATTGTAGCATGTTATCAAAATTATTGCCATAAAGTTGGTGCGCAAAGAGCGACGTACGGTTCTGTCATTTGACGAAAAACGTCATACGATTTCTTAATAAACTATGTGTTTTGCTATAAAGAATATGCTTTCAAAACGATAAGTGGATATTTGGAAAATCAGATAAATTTTTGAAGCACTGAGACGTTACTTTCTCTTTACCTGAAATAAAGAGATTGAGTCTGTACTTTCCCTTTACTACTCAAGTTTACATTTTCGCTCATCTAATTTTTGAGAAAAAGAAGTGGAAGCATCGACGTACACGTCCTGATTGGTGCTCCGAAAATTAGTAAAGGGAAAGTAAAGACTCAATTTAGTCTTTGAAGTATTTATACATAACTCATCTCTGCACGATTGCTTCATCATCGGAAATTGATTTCCTTTTTTTTTTGAAGAAACCATAAACAACAATAAAATATGACATTTTACGGTCGATATCGAGCAAACACGTATACGCTATAAAGTATCATCAATCGAATTCTCGTTAACGAGGACTTCTTAACGAGACCTATCAATCTAAAATGCAAACCCTATATCGAGTTTGCTTGATAAAGAGAACGGTAAACCGACCCCAGTATTTGTCACTACTCTAGATCATAATGGTGTTTGGCCTATAACGCTTAACTATTTTCTACTATAATCTTGTTTATCTCAACAATCAGATTCCTGAAATGCAGTTTCCAAATTTAATCGCAGCTAGGAAACAGTCGCAAAACATTCTATTACTTGAAAATGGTTTTCTCGCTTTAACTAGACTTATTATTATTTATGATTTACAAATTGAGCCAGAGAATAAATTCTAAGGCTAAAGTCTTAAAGCTCTAGCATCTAAGGCTTTCAACTTTTATTAAAAACTCTATCGCTTTTGAGATTCGAACCCACGACCATTGAGTTGCTAGTCGAGACTCTTGCCTACTCGGCCACTCAGGCGGATTTTAACTAGACTTATTAATACAGACGACCAAGTCGAAAAAGCAGGTTACGGTTATCCGCAGCTATGCATTTTCTTTTGCATCAATTAGTCAATTAGCGAAGAGGAAAAATTGAGTTTACGAAAAGATGACACAGTTAACCAATTTTTACTTAAAACTGTTGCAAATTTCAACAATTCGACAATCGATATAATAAACTTAAACAACAATGTAATAATATTTAAATATTTTCATTTATTACTATTTTTTATCGCGTTTATTCTATGTATTAAATTAACGTAAGCGAATATTTTTCTTAAAAAATTTTCTTAAACTTAACAGCGTGCTTAATTTCTAAATTTATGGAAATTAAGTCATTTTCTAACTTAACAACTGTCTATAATTATATATTAAAACCGAAGAAGAGATTAGGTAAAGAGAGGGATAGAGATACAAAGTTGCATACAATATCAACTAAACTCATCTTTATATATATTAAATATATATTATTAAAGCTATACAGATACAAAAAAATCATAATTTTCTTTTAATATTATCGATTGTTTCTCTTTTATTTCTCATCACCGTCTTCGTCAATATGAAATTTGTTTTGTTTTTGAATGTCAGCTAAAATGAGTGTACAATCACAGCCTTTTTGTTACATCTATTAATTAATTTTAAATGAATTTTTATTATTTACTACAGTAAGCACACGAATGTAAATGTATGGTTTTATCTGTGGTTATGTACCTAGTTCCCTTATCCACTTTTTACCCCAACTGTTGTTTTTCTCCGTGCTACAAATAAATATTATTTTAGTTATAAATTTGTATTTGTTAGTTTTATGTAGGAATTTCATATGTTAAACGCTTTCATTTCAATTCTTCATTCACGTATAAAAATATTCTATACCTAGCGTACAAATATTAAAATTTTATTCAAGGTATTGTTGAAGTGCAGGTGTTTTACTATTTTTTCCATTTTTTTTTCTCATCTAATTGTTGTATTTAACTACTAACAATACTAACAATGTCATAGCAATATGGAATCAACTGTAATCAATAAATGAATTCATTAGTTTATGATTAGATCTACGCAATGTGTCAATTTTGTCTTTATTAAAATTGAGGAATATGCATAAAAGGAGGAAAAATTCAATTCCCTATGGATTACGGTCATTTTAAATATGATGATTGCGAGGTTATTAATCGTGGGCCGATTAATTCTTTTGCACATAATTTGTGACAAAAATTTACGTGGGATTTCTTGTCAGCGGTTGTCACAGTCCATTGAGCTTTAGTATTATGTGCGCAGAGTCTTGCTTTATGGAGTATTCAACGGAAAAATTTAAAACGAACAAATGTTTCGTAAAAAAACATTAACAAGGTTCAACGACACTAACGCCAAATGGATTCATTGACGAAAAAGACTCATTTAGCAATTAAATGGTCAAAACAAGGCTCTGTAATAAGTTTTAATTTATGAATCGGGCAAGGGACTCATCTTGGTTAAAAATCCGTTTCAAATTGTTAACTGTCGACATAGCCCATTTCTGTAAAATGTAATTGTGAACAGATTACGATAATTTATAAGCGTAAGGGTAGCGCACCGCTATAAATTTTTCGGAAAGAGAATTTTTGTGTATTGACATGATAGATGTCTCTTACCTTTTAGAATATATCGAAAAAATTCACTATCGGAAAGAAATTTTTGTTTTAAATTTACGATTTCGTATAAGGGCTTAACCTAGTAAAAGAACATGTCTAGATATTCCAGATGCGTTTTCCCCGAAACAACAGGTTTTAAAATGGCTTTCGAAGCAACTTTTACAAATGAAAAATTCGGGACATGTTCATTCCGAAGATGACGGGAAACATAGATGGTTGGTAAAGCTAGAAAAAAATAAATCGGTTCAACCTGCGTTCGGTAAAAAATTAATAACTGGGCGATTCATTCCATACGATTGCAGTGACATTCCCTCACATGCATTAATTTCATTTACTGTCGTAGAACATTTTTGAGGAAGTTACCGTTCGGTGAGCTACCCTTGAAAGTTTCTATGCGGTAATTAAGTCCCACATTCAAATGTCAGGATTGACAATATCAAGTATATTTATATTCTTTATTTAAGTTATTAATAAGAGTTATTAAAATTGTAAAATAATTATTCTCCCACAGCGGCAAGACACGTATACTGGCATTTAACAAAGGGATAATTCAGTTTTAACTACTTCGGTCAATTTAAGTACCATGTTAAAATCTAGTTATGACAGTGTGTTGAAAACGAAATATATGTTTGCTCCCATTTTTAAGGTGGTTTACATCAAATCTTTAAACAAAATTATATTAAAAGAAGTAAAAACATCTTAGTCAGGCAAGGCCGACCTTTAGGCATCATACACCACTTCGTCTAGTAGATTTTTTATTTATTTCACTATAAATGTCAACCAGCTTCTTTGGGAGCCCTTACATGGAAAAGACGTGGTATAAATTTAACAAAATTAGTCTTCTTGTTTAAGATAATTATTATAGCTCATCAAGTATTAAATATTACGCTTTAGTTCCTTATAAAGGTGTTCTTTTCGTAAGCAGTCTTATCTGAAGGAGTATGATCCGAAAAATAGGCTTGTGTTGTGCAAATATGGTAGAAATAAAATTTCTATGTCAAATTACTCTAATGTGGAGTAATTTTCATCGAAAATATTAAAAACGGACTTATTGTCGTGCAAAAGCATGCTTGTTGTCAGAATCCTTATACGTCATAGGATACAAAAAAATGAACCTAGATGTAGATTTGCGATATACCATCTTGTCCTTCGTAGGACCGATCAAGGAAGAACTCGTTCAAACTATCGCCCCATCGAAGATTGAAATTTTTTCTATCTTCTATAGGACCAAAACACGGGAATGTACTAAATATCATTGAAATATTTCGAAACTTGCGATCTGCAAGTTGAAGAAGGACAGGTAAGCGGACAGACGAACAGACATGCTTGAACGGATTCACAAGGCGAATTTGAGCCGATCGGTGTAATATAAGCTGGATCTATCCTAATCTCTTTTCCTTTCTAATTCCCTTTTACATCCCCACAGTCCTAATGCACTCTTCCACACAAGAAAAGTTCTTCAACATTAACTTACAGGCGATAGGTACGTCTGTGGAATAAAAAAAATTAATAAATAAGTTTCATAAAAAGACCAAAATACAATTCTATAAAATATATAAAATAAAAGAATGTGTTAAGCGCGTTGACAGCTTGTGAGCAATAATCAGGTAATAGATGTTATAATTTGATTCTTAGACCCATAATCGGTGATTCTGAAATAATTAATATTAAACATTAAAAATAATGTTAGGGTAAAAGTAAATTCTAAAAGGAAATAGATTTGAGGATTGAGTTAAAAAAATTATAAATATTGCTGAGATCCATTTCCGGAAGAGTGATGGTAATCATATAATGTACGAAATAAAATGTTCTTGCAGATAATCTTTACAAAGCTAATTGAAAAAGAAACGTGGTTATGAAGTAAAATATTTAATTCTTTGTGCGTGGAGCTGCTTAGCCGTTCTGAGGAAATTAAAATCTTTTTGCATGCAAAATAACAACTAGTAAGGGACGATATCTTTGGTCGGCTGGTACCACATTAATGCTAACTATTACATATCTTAGTCCACCTCGTGTAACATAACTATTCGCTTATTTTCGTCATAAAATTACACCTCATTGTCATATAAACGCTAACTACCTATGAGAGAACCTTATGTGGGAAAAATATATCTAACTAAGTGTAGTTAATTTATATGCCAAACAGCTGTAGTGAAGCAATTTCCACCACAAAAAACTGAAAGCTAAATCTCATTCCTAGGTGAAGGAGAATTTTTTACAAGAGGGTTTAAATGAGCGAAGGAGTTTTCCCATTCATCTATTGTGTGACGATAATAATCAGGCAATTTTTATTGAAAAATGTTACAAATGCAATATTTGTTTCATATAAAATTTCTTCAAAGTAGCTCGTTATACGGGGAGTTGCCATTTCCGGCTACGTACGATCACCCTTGAGCCTAAACATGTCCCTCTCTAATTTAATCAAAATACACGGATAATTCCAACCTCTGCAGTTTGAATAAAAGGTCACAAGATTACATTAACAGACATCAAGCGGAAAGACGTGCCTGGACCTTGCCCTGTCCAACTACCGTTTGTCTCGGACTTTGCAGAACTCTTTTCATATGTTAATCTACACCACAAAAGAGGCCTGTAGAAACCACTTAATTCAGTTTTTCATTCAGAAATCCCGGAAGTTGTTCAGGGATAGCTTAATGCTCTTGGCATAAAAATGGTAAAATGATATCGACCGAAGTTAATCAAATTTATTTTAATCAACAAAACAAAAGAAAAATACGTTTGAGCTTTCATGAGAAAGCGCCATTGAGTTTTTCCATCATCTATTATTAAGTTCGCAAAATTTATACTGGTTATGTAAAAACAAAAATATATACGTGCATATAAACATTAATTATAACTTGTGAGAAGATTATGACAATCAATAAAATTTAAAATGTGAAAGAAATTAAAAATGAAAGGAAAAACACACAACTAATAAAATTGCAAATACATATTATTAAAAAAAACTGAATCAAGCATAATAGAAAATTAAATTAAAACTCAACGTAAAATAAAAGAAGTTCCTATATATTATTAATTAGGCTAAAGAAAAATCAAATATCGAACAATTCATCAAATATATAGAATAAAAGCGAAAACAATAGCTACGGCTGCATTGCTATTATTAGTTGTGTGTCCTTTACCTATAAATTGATGAAGCAGATGTTGACCTTGACCAAGTAACTAATAAACCCTCACCTCTACTGCGCTCACGTTTGCTATGCAGTAACACTTTGACGCTTTCTTGCGGACAAAATGATGTCCTCAATGTGGTAAACAGTAGTCTGCAAAGGTATTAAAAATCAAAAACGTTGAAATAAAATAAAAACAATAAATAATCGAATAAATGGTATGCTTACCGAGGCAATATGGCAACAACAGAGGATATAACAATAACTAACCAATGTATGGCGGATGTAAGACAACGGAATATCACCCAGTAACTGGAAGGAAGGCCAAAACAATTGACGCACATGGAATTGTAGATAATAGAAAACAAATAAAAGGAACCTAAACTAAAAATGATCGAAAGCACATGCAGGATGGTCTGAAGAGACGAAAAATTGAGTTTTAGTTATCAAATAAGGAATGATACATAAAAAATATGATCAACTTACCCACGAGCGTATTTCAATGGCACCATGCAATAAATTCGTGAAAAGACAAGAAGCAGTTATGGTAGCACCAAACTCCCATATTCCGACTTCGCTATTGACATAAGCGTATAAAGCTATCAGAAATACCACTAAACTCTGATACAAAGCATCCAATAAGATTACCCAGAAATCATGTGGCTTATAAACGACACCCAACCGGCCCTTGAAAGTTGAATCAAAGAAAGACCATTTAACTCAAATTAAAATACTATAAAAGGAATTAGTTACATTTTTGTAAAGGTAGGGATTTTTTAAGAGCAAATCCTCGGGCACATGTTTGTCGTAAACGCCTATTGCTAAAGGAGGCAAGGAAGTAAATATCAAATTGTAAAGCATTAAATACATTTGATCCATCATCACAGTCCCAGAAAATCCACAATGTAACTGATACCAAAATATTAAAAACACAAAAGCCTGCAATATTGTTATTTAAAGAAAAATATATTTCTCAATCCCGAATTTTTATAACTTACAGCATTTTTATAGAAAAAGTATAAAATCATACGTGACAAGCGATCATAACACCAATAACCATGGGTTAGTAGTAAACGCTCCAAATACCGAAATCGTGCTAAAGTAAAATCAGCCGCCATAACTGCTTGTGTACCTTCCTGCCCCGATATACCAACACCCACGTCTGCCATCTACCGTAAGTGCAGAAAAATAAATTTCGGGATCTGATTAACAGTCCACTTCTGTGTTTTAAAATACCTGTATCATGGACACATCATTGGCTCCATCGCCTACAGCTAAAGTACACAACCTGAGTTCCTCTTTCACCACCTTAACTAGATAGGCTTTTTGTAACGGAGTGGAGCGGCAGCATAGTACAGACGCACAACTCGTAGTTAATTTTAAAAATGGTCTTATCAATTTCGATCTGAAATTGTCAATCGAATTTGTTCTTGCTATGCTAAAACAGAAATTATCACCTTAAATCCAAAATAAAAGTCAATGTTTTGCCGTCAACCACCAGAGAATGAGGTTTTGATCGCGTGTTATTATATTGAAAGGCTGAGTTTTTCCTAACCTCCATATCACTTAAATAAAAATTAATAGCAGCTTCTGCAGAGTCTCTGGAGCGGGCTGTTAATCTAAAAATTACAATCCTTTAAGAAATTGGAAAGAGTTTCAACATTTTTATTTATACCTTATCAACTCCATTTCTTGTGTAAATAGTTTTGCTGAGTAGGCAATATTAATGGCAGTTTCCGGTTTATCACCAGTTAAAACCCACATTGAAATACCGGCTGCGAGAAGCGATGTTATAGTTTCTGGTACGCCTTCCTGCAAACGATCCTCTATACCTGTCGCTCCCAATAAGATGAGATTATTTTCTAATTTTGCGAACGATTCTCGTAGACGACGCTCTCGATTTTCCAAAGATATTTCAATTTCTTGATGTCTAGCCCACCAATCTGTGTAATCTGCAGGTTGTATATTACGTTTCGCCATCACCAGTATTCGTAAGCCTTCTCGAGCGTAATGATCCAATTGGTGTTGGGTTTTTTCACGTATCACACCTTCTGGCGAATCGGGCGAACATTTAGCCAATACAGGCATTATAGAACTATCGGCTCCTTTGGTGTACAGTGTAATTTCCTGAGTGTCCGAACGTCTGACGATAACCGACATGCACTTACGACACGAGTCAAAAGGTAAGATTTTCAACACCTCATATTCCACCAAACCTAGATTAGGAACATTAACCAATAAACGATTAGGACTGCGATTAATAAGGCAACAATCATAACTATAGGCAGCATTAACCAAAGCTAATTCATCGGGGCTTTCAGCTTCATATAGGGGGCGATCATCAGGTGTTTGACATCCTTGATAAACTTTTTGTTGCCTGCATTACAACAAATACGGCTATATTTATCTCTTTTTTCTTATTTTAACCTTTTGTTACTTATGTTTAATAAACTTACTGCAGTTTGTTGGCTAAACGTTTTGCGTGTGTTCTGGCATTGAGAAACGTTGTTAAGCTGGTTATTTTAGAATTCAAAACCGCTTTAGCTCTACCTGTTGGTGATATGGTCTGAGATAATGATTTCATTTTCATCGGCGGTGACTCCGAAGTGGGTGTTGTTTCAGCTGAACTGCTAATCGGCGAAAGGGAAGGTATATGCGGTTGACTAATGGGTAGGCCAAAACTTAAATTAGGCGGTGGTGACGGTGTCACAGAACGAGATTCAGATAAGCGCATGTAACGATCTGCTGGTATAGCTGGACCCAATCTCTTACTGTTCAGTGGAGTTTTGGGCGGAGAGCTTGTCATTTCATCTCGGTTTTGAACCATACCTCCTATTCAGATCTTTTTATTTATTTATGGTTTCAATTACATTTTCCATATAAACTCACCTTTCGACGCTAAAGGTGGCTCTCCTACTAAAGAAGTATTATTACTATGTACCTCGATAACTCCACTGGCGTTCATTATATCTCGATGTGGCCCGGCGCTTACTACCACTGTATTACAAATTGCTAATACAACTAAAAATTCTTGTATACGTTGCGAATTATGCAACACGTTCTGGCTGGCGGAAGTGAAGTTTGACAAGTCATTTAATAAATTCGTATTTATCATCAATGGAGGAATTGGTGAACCTGGCTTGGAATATGACTTCTCCAACTCGGACGGTGGATGATTATAATCGTTTCCATTAACTACACATCGACGAAATAACATTTTATTTTCAGTGAGTGTACCTGTCTTATCCGAAAATATGTGTTGTATTTGCCCCAACTCTTCGGTGATATTCATGGCACGACATTCAGTTTTTTTATTGGTGTCATGATCGAAAAGGTCGATGTTGTTATGTATATGGAATACTTGTAAAATTTTGCATAGTTCTATAGTCACATATAGCGAAAGCGGTATCATAACTTGTAGTATTATGATATATGTCCAAAAGGTTAAAAGGCCTTCATAGCTTGGATCCACTTGAAACGGTAAGTAAGGTACAGGAAACTTTTGAAATGAGCTAAGCCACATTTTGCAACCCACCGCACCCACAACGCAGAGTATTACCAATATTATCACACACCTTAAAGTTGAAATTAAGAGCAACGTGAAAGTAAAATTTAGTCATCAGATAAGAATAAAAAATTAACATCGTCCCGTTAATGAATAATTCCCGCACAAAAAATAAGGGACGACTAATCAGAGATAAATTTATGGAGGAAAAACCGAGGAGGGCAAAAACTCTAGTCGGTGGTTTAGACGCTGTACGACGAGTACACCGACAAGGTTTTCACAATCTTTATTACCCCGTTTTTATCATTTCATAATGATAACGGTAACAGATAATAGTTTAACTCCAAATAGATTATTTTGTCGAGTTAACTTATAATGAGGCTTATTGGGTGGGCTTGTTTCTTGCATTTTTCATTAATACAACTTATAGTATCTAAAGTCTAAATAATGAAGTATAGATTGTACCCAATAATATCCAATTTAATCTTGTGGGTTTTCTAAGATATTCATAGGGAATTAAGAATTAGGGTTTTATTTGCAGAAACTTGCTGATACACCTACCATATCACATCTATATTCATTTGTTGTTCCACTTTGGAACGTTTATAACGTGGTCCACTATTGTTTAACATTGCTTTAGTTTCATGACCGGCATATACTACCATACCTTCCACAAAATCAGTATTCTATGTTCATGGAGAAAGAAATAAAAGGATATCATAAAAAATTTTCAAGTCAAAAGAATTTGCTTGTGTGCAGATACAAACATACCTTAAGTCTACTTTCTCTTAATAATAAACATTCTGTTGATATTGGTACTCGTTCACCCGAAGAATGGAGTAAGGCCCCATGAAAACGATACAATTTTGTGGTCGGAGCGTCCGCTTCCACACGACTTATAAATTTACTAGGTGTAAATATATTTTGTTTATCGGTAAAACCACGCACAACCTAATTAACATTTGCGATAACAACATGAATATTACGAGGCAAATTAGGCGCTTACCTCACGTCTTTTGAGATTTGTTTCACCATCTAAATCACAAGTGTCAATATAACAGACTCCCTGGGAATCACTAGTGCGCAATAACAATATATCCGCAGGTACCGTTTCATTATTTGATAAATGCACAATATCACCAACCCTAACATCTTGCCATTTTACTTTTTTATAGCGCTCTGTTTCACTACAATGAATAAAGAAAATAAATATTAACCTTAATTATTAAACATTACAAATAGTGCGCTTCTAAGCCTTTTTGTGTTTAAACAAAAATTGTCCAAAATTCAAGTTTGTAATTAATCACTTTAACGGTTTACTAAAATTTGTCTTCTTTTAGACTGGAGACCGCGTTTTATACGGCTGCAGATTTTTTAAGCAATTTGTTTAACGAGTTAATAGAACAGATTAAGTAAATTTTCAGCACACTCACGTTAACAGCGACGCGTGCCTCTACATGCCATAACCTTTACATGGCGTGCAACTAGGGATCAGAAAATTACGGAAAGAAAGTAAGAAAAAAGTATTGGGAGCTAATAAGTGTTCAGTTTGTGAACACTGCGTGAAACCCAATAGAACTACATGTCTCAGAACTCTATTTCAGTTCTTATGATTCTGAAAATTCGAATAGTAAGGTTAAAGTTAAGCTGAAGAGTAAATAATCCAACTTTCAGGCTGATTCTTAGTTTTATTTGAGCAAAATTTATTAAAATTGAATCTTCTTATAAATACACCCACAAAAACTGATCTCCGCTATTCTGTCAACGAACTGCAAATTCAAAATTCAACGAAACCTATGCAAGAAGCTTATACATATGGAATCGGCTACTTGATATCCCCACGAGTCACGAAATATTAACCGATTCAAATTGGCTGGAGAACGTGTGATACTTCAGCGTGTTGTACATAAATTTTAACAATTGCAGATTTTTGGTCTTTTTTTTTATGAAAAACTTATGCGGGGTTTTTAAGAAGGAAGAACAGGCATTCGCAATAATAAAAATGTAATCTTAAGTAAATCTAATCTTTAGTTAGCGGCCAGCGAAAATTGTCTGCTGTGTCATAACATACGGTGCGTAAGAAGTTGCTTCTTACGAAAATCTCACACTTGATGGTTTGAGTTTGAGAACTAATTGATTTTTTAAAAAAGCAAATTCCAAATAATGGTAAAATCAAATACATATTCATCACCTGCCTCGTGCGACTGGCGATCGTCGGAAAGACTAACAACAATTTGCAGACTACATCGCGGAAAAAAGGATTAACACAAACATGTCACTATGGATTGGTATCTTGTTTGTAAAAGGATACAATAAGTGATTGCATGTATTCTGATCACTTTTTCGTTTGAAAAAACACTTATTGAGAAAAGTTTATACAATGTATACTACTGCAAATATTTTCCATCATTTTCTACAATTTTCGCCCCTCCTTTTGGCAACATGGCGATACCGTGTCGAAGGAACGATGTCGGTTTGGCAGCGATCTAACCATCGATCCATTTTCGCATTCCTTCAGCATTTCGAAAGCGTGTACCAGCCAAACTATGCTCAATCGATCTGAACAAGTGGTAGTCAGAAGGCGTTGTGTCTGGTGAGTACATTGGGTGCGGCAGAACTTTCCATTTGAGCTGCAACAATGTATTCTTGACAACCCTCGCAACGTGCGGCCTAGCGTTGTGATGCAAGAGGATGACTTAGCGTCCGTTAACCGCTACTGCTGCTCTTCTTTACATCAATACATCGTTCAATTTGTTCAACTGACGTCGGTAGACATCTCCAGTAACAGTTTCATTCCGTTTTAGCAGCTCACAATAGACTACATCTAGCTGATCGTCCACATGAACAGCAAAACTTTATAAACGCGAATATTCCGCTTCGGTGTCGATGTGGATGGCTATGCTGGACTTTCGCCCGATGAGTATTGCAACTTGTTGTCTTCGAACATTCTTTTCTTTATTTTTCCTCTAGGCCGTTCTTTGCGATTGATATCGCAGACCACCGCTTTTGAAGCTTGTAACGAAACCGACAGTTGGAATATGATGAAGCAGTATCGCCCTAAGCTTCTAAAAATAATGAACGTCGAAAGAGCAATTTTGAGCGTTCCATGTGTCTGTATACCCGAGTGACTGAAAAGTACTAAATGGAAAACTATTATTTTATGTAGAGAAATGTCAAAATCATCGAATTTAACTGTTGTGTATTTACTTGTTGTGTCATTACTTCATCATTTTCACCGTTAGATATTGCTGATCAAAATACATGCAAGCAGCTAATAATTTGAAAGTTCTACTTATTTACTCCTTTCATTAGAAAAAAATTTGTATCGATTATAAGCAATCTGCTTGGGTGACCTAAGTGTTATATACGTTTTATTGGAATTTTACGTTTCTGCCTTATATATATATAACTATCTAATATGCTGTTTGCGATTCTAGCTCTTCTTTATTTTTGTCACAACATGAAATAAGTTTCGTTTTAATATTTATGTTTTTAATACCAATTATTATTAAAGTCCACTTAGCCATTTTATACATACAATTAATAAAAAAAACTATAGGATATTTACTTTGTATGATGGGCGGATATTCAAGATTCGCTCCAAGGCGTATGCAGGCGCCCCCGTATAACACGGCGTTTGTAAAACACGGCTTCGACACAACAAGATACAAAATTGCGAGTAGTATAACATGGTTTTGATGGAACACAATCTCAAAAAATCGAATAACGTTTTTGCAAAATTTTTTCAATTGCTTTTTGCTTTTATTTTTATTTTATCGGTAATAAAAGTTATTTCAACCAACTTTAAACAAAAAATAGTTCATTTTGTGGTCATCATCACTATTTTTTGAACATATTTCTAATTTTTATATTTCGCCATGTTGAATTTCATAATTTGCCTTTTATGAAAAGTTGAAGTTAACTTACTTGTTCATTTATATGCATGTTTGGAATGAAATTTAAGCTATCATAAAATTTTACACCTTACGACTTGGTTTCTATATAACACGGCACACATTGCCTTGATTTATATTATATCCAAATGTAAATTATTATATTCTATACCCTAGTTTAAATAAGTAAATAAATAAGTTTCATATCATGCGAGTTCGATATAACCCGACACAATTAAACGTACAGTTTTCTTATTAATTTTTATTTGTATTTAGTTCACAGCGGCGAAATTCCTTTTGTATTATCATTTCGTGTTTCTTTTAAAAAGAGAAAGTGTAATTATTTGTCCCGCGCTTTATTTGTAAAACATTTCTAGGTTTGAAATTAGCTTGGATTTCAGAACTTAAAGTAGCCTTTGATTACAGAGTGACAGCAGACAAGGCCAACAAATGTCATGGTTGAAATAATTACTCGTAAATGTTTTGTAAAGGGCAATATATGTACTTGTGTGTATATAGAGGTGCCGCAGCTTACATATGTGTCACACGTATTTACGTACGTAAAAAAACACAGCCGAACAAATAAAATGTATAATATCATGTCACGTTTCATGCAAATCGTCTGCTGTCCATTAAAGTCGGACGTATCCATATTACAAGCAAGCACGAATTCAGCACATTATTATTTATATAGTACGTTTCTAAAGCAACATAGTGTTAAAATACACCCACATCGTAGAAAGTTTATCAAAAATAATGACACATATATATATATATATATATAGTCATTAGTCATTATTATATGCACTGTGTTATCAACTTTCGATGAAAATACGTTGCGCTGTTTCCGAAAAATAAAAAATGAAAAAATTACAAAGGTAGCAAGAAAGTCAAACTAATTATTTCTTTTTTTCGATACATTCACAATTTCATTGATCTGTGAAGCATAAAAACATGAAAAATGAGATGCAACGACGAGGTATCTGCATTTACTAACATTCAAGCTATCTTACGAGATCTTATTTTTGCTATTCTTCTCTAATCACTTACAATTATTCAAAAGTGGAACATAAATGTAACTGCGTCACATATCAATGCTTCGTATTTATTCTCTCTGAAGTTGTAGAAAATACAATATACGATCGAATATCTTCCAGACTGGGATTATAAGCTCGTTACTATTTAAAACCTTGGCATACAACAATAAATTTCGTTTGCCGGTTATATCTGAATACTGTTTATTTGTGGCGAGTAAAATCTACATTCACGCTCGATTTTTTCGAATATTGAATAACGCAAGTAAGTTTTGTTGGCGACATTGGACATAAGGTTGAATGAATAAAAAAGCCAAACAGACATCTTTGTATATATTTGTTTGCTTAACGTATTATTTATCAAGCAGGTGCAAAAAATATATTGGACTTTTTTAATTATGATGCATAAGAGCGTAAGTACACACGTGGATGAATTCAGGAATATACAGAGCCATACCATTGAACCAATATTTTTCAGATACGTTTAATGATTGAAAGCGTATTTGTAGTGATTTATACATAAAATTTAATATTTCACTAAAAGCTTAAAAGACTTATGATGACTGTGTAATTCTTTCCACCTAGATAGTCTTTAAATAGTCTTTGCTAGTCTTATTCACCTTCATGCCCTTAAATAATTTTAGATCAATTAGGATTACCATAAATCAAAGCAATCGAGTAAGAAAGTTATACGGCGTCTGAGATGTGCACCAACCTAAGCAGCTATAATAATATATTATTGAACCCAGAGCACTTCTTTGATATTCTCCATAATTAATTATACGACAACACACCAGTCAGCAATACCCGGCAATGTTGTATCTTATAAAAAATCCTTATTGTGCCAACTTTCTCTTAAAATTTTATGTTATTTTTCGTTCGGTTACGAGTTAGCGACGCTATGGAGACCGAAAAGTACTCTTCAAAGTCAACGCTCGCTTGAAAATTTGACAATTTTTCTCCGTCAGAAAAAGCTATTTGTAAGGGGTTTGTTATTTGGAAGGAGCTCCTATGGACATCAGAAATATTAAAAAAGTTCCAAAAAATGCTTTTGATAACCGAAAATTGAAGCTTGCCACGGCAAAGATAAGTGCGTTCACCACTTTGCTTAAAAACGTGAGCATGAGAAAGTTGTTGTCCAAATAACCTCCGCGTTTGCTCACTGTGCAATCGTGCCATGAGCCGATGACTAAAATAGTGCAACTGCGGCAATTGGTGTTTGTACTATTACCACAATCACTATATTCTCCAGGTATGGCTTTCAACGATTATTCTCCGTTTGCAAATCCCAAAAGGTCATTGCGGAAACTGAACTGTATTTGGATGTTCTTGATAAAGCTTACAACAAAAAAGACATTGAAATATTAGAGAATAATTATATCACTAATGATGGAGAGAGGTTATGTTGATGAATCGAATTTTTCAAAAAAATTATTTTTTTCGTTTTTAACCTCGGGAATGATTGCCAAATATACGTAAAGAATGTATAGCATGATATCTTTATTTTTCGAATTACAATCTAAGTTTTATTGTATAGCAAATCAAATTGACGATTATCTAAATGTAAAGAATTAGTAAAGGTAAGCACAAAAAAAGTTTGACGACTTAACAATTTTACAACTTGACCCGACGAATCTTGTTACTTCGTTCATTTTACTCTTTGCTGGCAGATGTCCACTGTTTATTACTCCTCAAAGCATCTACACTTTACATATATTACATAATAACAAAGTATTTTGCTTATTGCATTAGAGGATCTCTGGTGCCCGACCTACTTTCACGTGTCATGAGGGTTTTAAATCTGCAGGCCTTCAAAAATTTTCTTATTAGAAGCCGATCCACTTCAATTTTGATTAATGTTTGTATTATGTTCACCGGCGGTAACCGTGAATTTTTCAATCATGTGCACCAGACGGACTTATGATCGTGACTAAATTGACTTAAAATCTTAAAAGGAAGAAAGTTTCTATACTGAAAATGCAATGTGACGCGCGTTCCTGAATGAAGCAAAGGAGTAAAGCCTTTAGAGAACATTGTTGGTTGACATAACGAACCTAGCAAACAGACAACGCACATAATATATCTTTATTAGTTCTAAGTGTTTTCTCGGCACTTGAAATTGTTCTCTGGGTGGAATTATTCTCCCTGTTGGACAATTGTTGCTGTCTTGCTTCTTGTTGACACTAACACACTTTATTGATATGTATTAACAACATTTAATCAAAGTTAACTCCTAAAAGACAATCATTGCAAATGATTATTTTTGTTTCAAGTTTGCTTACACAAAAGTTGAGGTAAATTTGTTTATTATGCCAGTCATATGTCATGGATAAGATTGACTTCATGTCATTGTATCTTATTTTTTAGATTATCTCTCGGAAACAGGAATAATGGAAAAATGGCAATAATGGCAAGAAAATTACAAGAGAAGTCACTATAAATCTTACCAAAAATTTATTTAATTAATTATATATTATCGGTAATTCAGTCAGTTTTTCTTAATTATTCCTCCACATTGCAAATGCTTTTCCTAAACAAAAATGCAGCCAACTTTTTACTAACTCTCAGCAATTCTCGGCACAAAGTTTACTGTTAAGAAAAACGAGGAAGCAAAACTTATCCATGTGCGTAGAAATTTAATAGCCACATCAATTATATTTATTGCATGATACAAGATTTACGGTGAAAATGATATGACTTTAATCGGATCAAACTCCTATTCGACATCAACAAATTACAGAAACAACGACGTGGCCGAATGTCTACGAACGATTATTGGATATCTTGGATATTTTTTCAATAATTTTAAGTTCGATAAAACAATCAGAAGCTTACAAATATATTCGGTGTAATCAAAAGCAATTAGCAAAATTATATTATTCGTAAAAAAGGTGACCTTGATGCTGATTGCTAAAATATCGATTTCAAATAATTATCCATTCGCATTACGTACATAGAGTATAGAATTTGACGCAATGATACACGTATCCCTGCTGGACTAAATTAGATTTGCCAAATAAGATCATGTTATAATTTTTAAAATCGTAGAAATACGCATTGAAGACTCGATTTATCAACGCTATAAGGAGTTACCATATAATTTTTTATGTCAATCAATTGCAATCCCGATAACTATCTCGAAATTCTTGTCACTTAAACCAGTTTAAAAGTTCGTCTGCAGTCACAAAAAAAAAACAACATACACATATAAACCAAGTATTTGTCCATCTTTGTAATGCGGCAGATTTATTTAAAAAAATGAAAGCGCGTCTATTAAGCGAATAACTCTTCGTAAGTACACGCAGCATTTATCTGTAACAACAGCTAGAAGAGGGTAATAGAGAATTCGGTTCAAGCCCGATAGTATTCTTCTCTGTTTTAATTGTGGGTCTTACTCCCTATTATTGTATTGCATTATAAAGTAACAAACATCTATATCTAAACTTGATAAAATTCATTTAAATTTATTCATCGTTGATGGACCATTTCACTGACATCATCATTGTCTTTTTTATATGTATGTTTTAATGAATTAAGCAGTACTACACTTCCCTATCCCCAAGTCGGACAGCTAAGTCGATTCGTAAACACGCCTGTTCAAACGTCCATTTATTTTAAACCGGTTTTCATTTGTTTTGTTTATTGTGATTTCAATGTTATTTTTGTTTTATAAATGCAGTCGCACATACATGAAGTTTTCATTTAATCATTTATTAAGTTTATTTTCGTAATAAAAGCGTACAATATTTCTTAAATTGGAGAAAAAACAAAATAAATGAAGCAAAGATATTTGCTCAAACTCAGTAATGGTTATTGACTTTTAAGTCATGCTAAAGCAATGTGTTTTATGCAAATCATAAATTGCTTTAAATACACCAAATATAGAATTAAGTGCATTTTGCAGGACTTTAATCAAAATTAATTTACGTGCGTACACACAACACATGCAACTTTTTATCTTCGTAGGAACACATTCCATTTTTTTTCCTAAATTTTATTTTTATAGTCGCCAAATTTCGACGTATAATACGTTAAAGCTAACTTCGTCCGCTTAACCAGAAAGACGGACGAACAATTATATTTCACATTTGTCTTTTACGTTTATTATTATTACTTTGTAAATTCATGTGACAGTAGCAGAAATGTGTTTTGCATTTTGTGTTGCACTGAAGACGTGTCATTCGACTGACTTGTCCTACCTTTAAATTTAAAACTGCGAGCAAGATCTTCTAATGTTTTCAGCGAATTTTAAACAGATATCTTAATTTTTGCGACCGGGAGAATCTTTACCACGGTACCTCGCTTAAATACCCAATCAAACTACCGATAAAAACATATAAGGTTTCTAGAGCTGCCTTTGAGTTGTTTTAAAATGAGTATACCTTCAGCCTCTCGATGATGCATATAAAAACATGTAAATCTCTTACATATGTAATAAGGAAAAAGAGACTAACAGGCTTTTTCAAAGCTTTGCAGCTATGTTAGTTTCAATTTAAAATATCTCCGTAAAATCCTGTGGTACAATTATCGCTGGTTTGAAATCACACGTATCCATGCTTTTTTATACCCATTACCGAAACATGAGGGAAATATTTTTTCCGACCGTTCGTCTGTCCATCCGTCCGTTTGCGCAACTTCGTAGTGTATGTAGTAAACACTTTCCCGTTAGCGAAAATGAAAATATCGCCTACAAATTTGCAAAAGAATTCGGAACTGACCTAAACTTTTTAAAGAAAACGCCTACAACGTCCACATGCCTTCACGACAAAAACTTTTACTTTGCAAATAGAAAAAATCAGCTGCATGCACTCCACGTTGTACAGCATGCAAACGTACTTCTTATCCTTCTTTTTGTCTTTTTTAGGATAACGGTAATGGGTATAAAAAATTCAGTCATTACCGAATATAATTTTCTTATTTGTTCTTTTTTTCTTTCTTACCTGTTCTTGCTTAGTGCAGACGAACAAAGCGCGCTATAAAATGCGAAAAAGAACTATCTAGTATATCAGAAAGGTCGACTTCTATTGTGTGCCATAGCTTGTATAATGGACTGGGAAGTAAAACGATTTTTGCTAATTAAGGCACTATGTACATGCATCCTTTGTTATACCATACAACTTAAATATATTCGCTGCAAGCGGCAGATGAAGAAAGAGAAGACAATTTTCCTTTTTTCTGTTTTTTATATTCTTTACTCGTTTAAACATTAAGGGTGTTTTTTGTCACACATTAAATTTTGACGACTTTATAGCATTGAAGGCCAATTCCAGCAGGAAGGCAAATGAACGTAGCCAAATTGGCGCGAATAAGCAATTGGTAACGAGTAAGAATATTCTTGATTTCTGATTTCTTGATATGAAAAAAGTAGAAACATACTGGCTCAGCAAAATAAATAAGTTCTCGGAATACTACCTCTTTAAAAAAATTCCTACTATTTCCAAAGGAAATGAGTAACTATAGACGACGCATTTGTTCCTTAATGTTAGTGAAAGGCACTTCTCTATTAAACAGATGGCAAGTGAAACCAAATGATACCAGATTTATGTTAACTTTAAATTAATACCAAAAGTAATTTTTTCTGGGTTTATTATGCAAAAACTAAGAACACTGTTTTCTCATTTCATTAGAAAAAGGTGCATTGCGTACGGAAATGCACAAGAATTTTTAAAAGTACATATATGCTATGTGTGTGTAAACATAAAGAAAACTAAACTAGCTGGTAATATGCAGACGCATGCGAACGTAGTTTTGTCAATGTATTTACACTTAAACTGACGTGACTCAAATTTATCAAAATTAATTTCCTCCCAAGGTTTTGTTATTCACCTACTTCGTCATAAAGTAATAAGTAAATTAAACTTTGTTGGCTTATAGAGGCTTAGTGTTAATGGAAATCGCTGTGCGGAGTGTGGTCCTAAAAAGCAATTAATTTTTATGCGAAGCTATTATGGACCAATTTTGATCGTAAAATATCAAAAATTATAATTCTTTGCTCTACAAAGACTTACTTTTGATTGACAGACCAATTTTTGTAGAGAAATTTTGAAAATTGTCAATTTTCATCATATAAAAGCTTCCTTAAAATAACCTCTTACAAGGAGAACGGTTGCCAAAATGTGCAGATCTAATTCATTTTTGATGGTGTTCGCCTCTTGACCAAAACCCATCAATGTAAGCAATTTTATGAAAATGTCTCAAAAACTACGACTTGTAAGTTGAACAAAAAAACATATGAGGACACCTATTGGAGGGATACACAACCTTAAATCGATCCCGAAATTCATTGTCAATCGGTTGCAATAATAAAAAGTGGGTTTATCGTAAGTTTTTTTGACTTTTTCATGCAATCGGCACAAACTTATTATACGTTGTATCACATATAGTGTAATTTGTAAAATGACTAAAACTTGAGATATCGATGATATATCGATAAGGAAAAAGAACAAACGCAAAAAGCGCTCGAGATCATCTCCAAAGCGTAATTGTTTTGTTCTAAGCCTACTTATAAATACTTTTGTATGTATCGTTCTTGGTGTGTACTTTTGGCATCTTCAAAAAGAAGAGAAATTTACACAGTTTTAAGAACTAAGTGTACGTGAAATGATAAGATATTTTTTTACATAAATAGGATCTGTATTGGTTGTATACAGATCAGCTCATTATAATGGCGTCTGACAGTTCAGCTGACTGGCCATCAACACTTTTTATTAATCCACAACAACGTTAGCGAAAAAAACGTCACTCGACTAATAATCCAGTCAGACAGCAGGTCGTTCATGAATAAACGAAAGTATGCACGTGCCGTGTAAACAAAGTAAGCAAAAGCTTTTTTTTTAGGTCTATCATCTATCTCTTTCTCTCGTATAATTTAAACGTAACATCATTCAATCAGCTGCAGCAGGTTGGTGCCTTATAAATGAAAAAATGAATTCGCTTTCAGTCGAATGTTTAATGTGTATACGTCATTAAATTTTGTAAAAACTCGAGTATGGATCTTAAAAATATTGAACCAAGTAGACTTAGATATGCTTCATTCAAAATTATTATATGGCTTTATGAATTATGTATAAAAAACTTTTAAATTTTGTTCTCTTTTGATGTATTTCACAGTGCGATTTAACAAATTATATAATCCAGTTAATATACCTTACCCGCAGTGTGCAAAAATATGTAGAACACGAAATATATGAAAAAATAATAAACATTACGTATGCTTGTCACGTCGAGAAGGGAAAGTTGTGTTGATTGTTAAATCACGTTTTCCTTTTTTTTTAATTTGAAGGTAATCCATATATCATTTAATAAATTAAATAAGGATTAATGAAAACTTACCCATCGTAAACGCGACATGTACTATTATTTATTCTTTCATCTGAAAATCGACGTCTTCGATCTTCGAATAGATCTTTAACGGCAGTTACACCCAAAACAAAGAGTACGGGTATCATGGCAACCTCTTTGCCAAATGCATTAATGGCTGGAAACCAATTAAGTAAAACTATGAAAATGAAGTATAAATTGGCGACACGATGAAATTGCTCTAGTAAATTCTTCGGTATAAACGACAGTAGTGTATATTTGGTAGTGCGGATTTTGTTACCAACAAAGTGACCATTTGGATGTTCACGTTTCGGAGTTTTCGGTGGCACTGTGTGATTTGCCACTACAATGCGGAGACTGCGCTCTTCGGATTTCTCTGCATGACAAACACCTATTCGTTTCCACCATGGCGGTGTTTCGGAACGACGCAGGGTGTAAATGGATTCAGAACGTGAGGCTTGACGTGAATGGCCACGACCAGTGACCGAGGATGATAATGAAGGGCCAAATTCGCGAGTCTCGTTTTCTTCCTTGTGACCAGGCGGGAGAATGAAATCGGTTTTAGAGCCGACACGACTATGACCGCGCGGCGTCGTCGCGTTATTAGAGGAATCGACTATCTGTCCTTGCGAGAAAGCACGTTGATGTCCTTTTAGAGCGGATTTAATTGGTCTGCCGCTTGGACCCACAATAACTCCACCACCATGACTTATGGAACGTGCGTGACCACGAACACTACCAATTGTGAGTGTATGTATAACTGGATTCACTATCGCCACGCCCGGTACAATGTTGGCTGGATTATCTGTACCGCTTCCTCCAGCGCCAATGGGACCCGGAAATATATACGTTCTTTCGGGTTCTGGTACAGCACTCATCAGAGTGCTTGTACAATTTAATGGTATACCAGCAGCATTTAGGGGGTCGTACAAAGAATTCGGCGCGATTGTTGATGTTGCGCTCGTTACGAAAACAGGCGGTGCCGATCTCTGCTGAACAATAGTAAATTTTCGCCGCAGTTCTTCGGTATTTGCAGACGGCATTGTCACTAGACACCATTAGTTCCTATGAAACCACAGCAGTGCATTATGTGTAAATCATCACATAAGTAGAACTACAAAGAAACAAGAAATTGAGAAGACTTCGATTAGAAATTACAATAATTAGGTAAGAAATCATCGTAAATCGACAACAACGTTTCTTACACTCACTCTTTGAACTTCCCTTCTTGATCGGTATACGAATTTTATACCAACCTAGTTTTAGTTTTTTCCATAATAAGTAGGAGAAAAGTGGATTAAACGATGCCAAAGTGGATCTGGTCGTATTAGCATATTGCAATGTGTGGATAGGATATTAAAATTTTTATATTACATAGGATCTTGTTCATCATATTATATGGAATTTTGTTCATTCAAACAATTTGCAGACGTCACTGGCGATGTTTACTTCAAAATCTGTGCCTTCATCTCTCATTTTCTTAATATTCACAATTGATTACTTGTTCAATTATAATTTTGCAAAAGGGTGTGAGGTTATATTTAAATATAACTAGAAAAGACACAAACCAAAAAATGCTATATACAAGTTAGATCGAAGACTAATGGAGTGGGGTGTTATATATGTATATATAAAGCTTCTTTGTTGCTAGGGTCGATAAAAATCATAATTGGGAACCCGAGATGTTCTGCCGAAACGTTGTGGTTGGTGCACTTTGTGAACACATCGTTCTAAGTTCGTTGGATTTGCGCCGCCTTTTTTTGAAAATTTTGAAGAAAACCGAAATAGTACAACTAGAGCACGATATGTCGAAACGTGTGTATTTACATTTTTTCATTGCCATATAAATTAGTATTGCAAAATAAGGGTGTAAAGTTATATTTAAATGACATCTTGAAAACCAAAAATTGAATACTGGTGTTTTAGGGCATTTCTCTATTTAACATGAGTGCGATTTTTTAAAAACTCCAAGTTTGTAATAACGCTAAGCAAGTGCGAGTGTTAAATCCACTTAATTCTTATGTGAATACAAATTTAAACCTTGGTTGTAGCAAGTATAACGAACAAAGCCATCATTTGTGTACTTTATTCTAATTTTCCAACTTTCAGAAATATACACAAAAACTGATCTGGAAATGAGCCGCCGTTTTTTTTGGTTTCAATTAATAATGCTAACAAATGCATAACACAGGAAAATGGGGTGTACAAATAAATTAAAAAAAAGAGCACATTAAAGTGAAATCATCCATTTTATATTTAACCATATGTATATTCTATTATTAATATGGTGATCCACTTATATAACGATCCAATTTCATACTATCGCAGTATAATGGCTTCCCCTCTCCTCTTGGCTAAAAGCCAAGTTTAAGTAACTGCTTTGCTAGCACGTGTATTATTCCATGAAAATAATCATTCGTGCATTCGTACAACTGTAATCAATTAAGTTTTTGTATTTATTATTGTAAGGAGTATATATAGATTTGGAGAAGCTTCTAAGGAGCTATAAATGAAAATATTTAATAAAGTTGCAAGCATACTAAGCATAGTACACTAACACGAGTTAAGAGTGTGAAAATAAATTCGAATTTAGCTAGAAAAACGCTCACCAACTCTCTTAACTCTGTGAATGCCTTAAAAGGGCTATATGGAAGGTATTGTCATATAAATTCATGAGCAGTTCGCAGAAGTATCTTACGTTTTCTAATTTGTGCCGAGTATCTCTACAAATACAAACATTACTTAATCGTAACTACTTAAAGAGCTCTGTGAGCGTGTTTACAGATCGCTGTCAGCGAGTTGGTAAGCGTTTTTGGTAGTTAAATTCGAATTTATCTTCACAGCCTTACACAAATTTATCGAGAAATTTTTGTTGCCCAATAGTCGTTATGCATTTCTTGTTTACCGTCCTTATTTGAAGCCAACAATATTACTGCGTTGCTTATATGTCAAAGAAAACAATATTGAATTAAAATTTAGGAATGGAAACAATAGATAAGTCAATTACGTATAAAAAAAAGTACATATGCTTGCGTAAAAAATATTGTCTTATGCATAATATATTTTGGTGAAATATACGGAAGTTCCGTTTATTGCTGTGAAAATACAATAATACGAAAACATAACATACAAAGAAAAAGAGAACAACGGATACGTATTTCGTAGCTTAAAATTAAATTTATTTTTGCTACATAACTAACCAATTTAAACAACCACACACGCCATTATCTATAATGCAAATATGAGATGTCTCCACATGAATTCGATTAATCCTGTGCGAAGTACAATTTCTAATTCACTAACGGGATTTCAAAATAATGCAAAAGCAAAAGAAGCAATTACTTTTATCATTTGGCCTACTTTCAGTGTTCAATTGTTCCTTCAAAGTTTTTTTAAGAGTTTGTTTTCTTTAATTTATTGCACAATGTGAATACGTGCACATTTTCTTTCACACTTCACTTAACCATCGCTTTAAACGCGAATGTAACTGAATGAATTCTATGGAGTAAATGCTAATTACTCATATAAACACAATAATTTTACCAACAATTTAATGTATTATCACCTCATTATACCCTACGCTGCTTGTGCTACAGAGTGTACTAAGTTAATGCGGACGTATGTAACGCGCAGAGAGCCTTAAGATAGACGCACATTTTATTATTTTATTATCAATTCAGAATCATAATCTGAATTGATCTAAGCCTATCTGTCCATGTAAATTTGTGTTTGACCAATGGACGAACGCTATTTTTGCGTTTTAAGGCAGAAATATTTTACCATGTTATGATGAAAATTGACTCATAATAGTAATTTGATATAAAAATTAAGTGTGTAGTCTGAACAAATGCGTACCTCCACTTTTGAACCTCTCGGGCATAACCATTCTTACGCAAAGCATGCCTTTGTTTGCAAGGGGGTGTAATTTTTAATATACAGTTCCATAATAGTAAGTTCATATAAAATTTTGTGTTTAGGGTATTTAAAGTTCGGCCTAACCCGGCCATTATATTTTCCCTTGTTTTTTTTTTTCAATGTTTATTTTTGATTTTAGCAAACCGCCTGTTTATGCAGTGTTAATTTACGTTCGTACCCTGGAAACTTTGATATATTAAATTGGTTAATCCTTTTGGTATATTCTGATTATATTTAATGGTAGTCGTTTTTCTATCATTTGTCGCATCTTTATTTGTCAGTCTGTTTTTCGAATTTCCATCTGAAAACTAACTCACAAGACTTCAAATCCGAGGGAAGTCGAATGCATTGTAATGCTTTACGTGGATTTAAAATATTATAATTCGTCTATATTAAAAGGTTATGTAAGCGCAACAACATATCATACTAACTTTTATTTATTTATTTATATTATACCATCTATATTCTTGTTACAATGCTAAATCCTCTTCGGTTGCCTTTTCTGGCACTTTAATGATTTTCCGTGCTTAATTATAGAAATAACCAAAATTAAGAAGTGATCCTTCTTTATATTACTTTTTTAACATTGCAGCAGCATCGGCAACAGCTGGTAAACTGTATAGATATGACTAAATCGGGCCACAATCTCAAACTGATTGAATACATTTACACCTTATGATATTGCTTATGATATTTTTCGGGTGTTACAATGGTGGCAGATAAACTAGTGCACTCTCAATCAACAGATGATGAAAACAATTTCAAAAATCGCAATGATAACCATCCGCGCGTTTCGGCACATATAATAAATATATGCAGTAAGATCTTAAGAACAGTGATCTTATGAATGCATATGAAGCCAGTTATTTATTTGCAATGCGCCCACCGAATCTGAAGGTAATATATAAAAATGCAATCAACCCGCAATGACATTATCATGAAAAATGATTAAGTGTGCACATAATTTAATTACCGTACGCAGATACCGTATCTGCGTACTTAATCTGGAAACTACTGATTAATATGCCCACAAAATGCCATGATCTGGTGGTTGTACCATTTCTTTCTTTTTCTTGTGGATAGCGTTATTAGATTTATTGTTTAGACAGAGAATAAATTCTAAGACTAAAGTCTTAAAGCACTGGCATCGAAGGCTTTCGGCTTTTATTAATATAACTATTATTATTATTATTATTATTATTATTATTATTATTAAAAACTCTACCGCACTTGAGATTTGAACCCACGACCAATGAATTGCTAATCGAGACCGAGAATTGATAATATAAACAGAGATCAGACCTTTAGCATTCGAAAAAATTATTCATTTTGAAAATCAGCCGAAAACAGTTCCCAACAACATCAGAAAACGTTCTCATTATTATAAACTAAAAGCTTATAAACTGTTTGCAGCAAACATTCCTTCGAATTCTGTGTTCTTTTGAACACAGCCCTGCATAATTTTGTATTAATAATACACTTTCACTCACTATCGTCGTTTTACCTACGTAAAAGTAAATTAACAACTTAAAATCTAAATTTAATTTTAAAAGTGTGATCGCCTATAAAGCAAATCCACCGAAAGAAATTGTGTGCTAAATGAACAACTAATTAAAGCTACTATTATTCAAAGACAAACACACAGTTTGTGTGGCGCCACTATCAAGTTTAATTACATATACCTATATAAATATATATTTACATGCATGCAGTTAAAATAGCGATTTGAGTAGTTCATCATTTTTTGTATCTTAAATTTATGCAGCAGAAAAGGACAATTCAGCCCATGTCATCTATTAAAAATCTCGAACTAATTTGTGCATAATAAGAATGTACTGTTTTTGTTGTTAAGATTATTCCTTAAAAGAAAAGGAGCTAGGTCAACATGTGCCTTTCCAAAAAAAAAGATATCGCGTGGGTGACTTAGAGTAGAATAGGATAACAGCGAGAACGCGGAGAATACATGATACTTTTGTTTATATTCCACTTAGAGTAGAACAGGAGAATGCAAAGAAAACGGAGAACACACATTGTTTGAAAGGATTTGCCACAATTTGATCACGAATTACCGCCACATTTGGTGCTTAAGACCGAAGAATAGATTTAGAATATATATTCGTAGAGTAAGTTGGAAAAAGTTGGTATATTAATATATTAATACAAAGGTGAAATTTACAGCCAAAAACAAATAAATAAATGAAATAATGAAATAAATGAGGCCCAAAAACTCCTAAATGATGTTATTGACGTTATGCGCTGATTTCAGTTGAAGATTGCCGTCTGATGAGATGATGCTTTTTACTTGCTCTTTTCATTGAATGTCTTATTGTTTTCATCAATTACAAATTTAAAGTCATGAATACAGCGTATCTATCAGATGACTTATTCTAAAACTTTTTACAAGCTTTCTCATACCATTTAGTCTCTCGTAAGACCAAATGACCATAATAAAACGCAAATCTTGTCGAACTTAAGGCTAAGTTTTAAAAAAAATTTTATAAATAGTTATGCAGCTCCGGTATGTTATATATACCAGCAACTAGCTTCATTTCAACCCACTAATTGGTTTTTTATTACTTTCTAAAAATATTGTAATTAAAAAAAGGCTTAAGCTTGACCCAAAGTATACCAGACCACTTTAAAATAACTTAGGTAAAGGTGCTACCCAATATAAATACGATTAAAAAACACATGTTTCTGTTTGGCATATTTTTATGAGAATTTTCTTTTAATGATGAGCGCAACTGCACCAGTGCCTTAATTGAGTCACGATATCCTTCGCAATACTATCGTTATTGTGATATGTACATTGTCGTAAAATAGAGTACCAAAGATATCCGGGTGTAGCGTCAACATTAACGTTTTCTAGGGCGTGCACAATATCTTTTTAAGATTGCTCTACCGCATTCTGTCCATTTTTCCGTTTGTGATTTACCAGCAAATGTCTTCAAATAAAAAGTAGCGCTTCCTATATATAGCACTAAACGCGAGTTACTCAAAGCTTTCAAATATTACATTATATATAGTCCAAATGTCCCAGAGAGTGCTTTCGTACGCAGAACTCAATGGTTGACAGCTGCTCACACAGTAATGTCATCTCTAAGAATAACGGGTAACGAGTGGCAGATGTCCTTAATAAGAGTATGTTTCTAGACAGCATAGGGTTAATACAACGTTCGTGACGATAATAGAAATTGCAATAAAAATACAAAAACATGACGTCGAAAAATCTGCTTAGGTAAAATAACTACACAGCGTATGCGTAAAAATTGTTTAAGTGTTGCCGTGTTTTGCAAACTTTACCACAGATGGAAAATAATGACACAATTAAACCGGTTATACAGGCTAGAAAATATTCTTTTTTGATGATGTTCACTTTTTTTGAAATATTATATTAATCTAACGGTTCGAAAATTTTCTTAATATGTTTGTCTTTTGAGAAATATTGTACATAATAAAAGCGGAAAAAGCACTGATAATAATGCACCGTAAATTTTTCTGTATTCAAAACAGATTTATCGTGTTTTACTAAAATATAAATATGATACACATTTGTGTACATTAGTTCCTAAGGATGTGAAGTTATATTTAAATATAACTAGCAAAGACTCAAACCAAATTTGTTTTACAGAGTTCTGTTAAGCCGTTAAAAAAATTGTGTTAAACAAAGTCTCGGAGGGATTTAAGCCAAAATATAGTTAAAATATAACTTTTCGGGAATTTTTTTACAATATATTATAGACAAAACAATATATTTACAATATATATAGCAAATTAATTAATATTATAAAAGAAAAAATTTTTACACTATGTCATAAATGAGGTTGATAAAGCGAAAGTTTGCTTAGCTACTGTGGGCAAACCACGCCCTGTGAAGAAATGAAATTAGTACGGCGTGATTAATAGCCTTTCCAACGATGTGCAGGTTATATTAAATTTTGCGCGGACAATTTTTCATGGGACTTTGAAAATTGCCGTACTTAACATAACATATAAGCAAAGTAACGTGAAAGCAAAGTTTGCACATCGTTGGAAAGGCTATTAATAGAGGATTCACGCTGTGCTAGCTAAGCAAACTTTCGCTTGATCAACGATATTATTCTATACTCGTACCGTGAACGTACATTTGCACTGTCGAACAAAATGAAATTCTATAACAGTTATGGCGCCATTTACCTTCCCGGATTCGCTTTATATTAGCGTGCTTTAAAACATCAGACTGATCGGATCCGAGTCTGAAACATTAAATTTCCTATGACTTTTTTTCATTTTTTGAAGATTCATACACCTATAATAAAAACTGGATAGCAAAAAAAGTGGTTATGAATGCAATTGAGATATCGTCAAAGAAGTATATAATAAATGCAAAACATTTACGGAAAAATATTTAATGATCCAAAAAAATGTTTGAAAAATGTAAGCATGAATTGCATATAAACATCGGCTTGAAAGAAGAGGTGTACAGAGCATTGTACTAAATTGAGAGTAATGTTTTCATTTTTCTTTTCCGCTATCCGCTTCTGTTACGTATTCTGCTATAGAACGCGATGGCCGAAAGTTAACAAGCAAATTGAATTCCTGGATTTATCTAACAATATGAGACATGTCAAAAAAACGTGCTTCATAGTTTGCCATAGTTCGCGTTTATATTAATACTCTTTAACCACCACTGCCCTTAACACATTTCATATCCAAACTTTTAAATTTCACCAGTTTTCCTTATATTTCAGTTAATGAACTAATTGGTAACATTACAAATATTTGAAAAACAAGGAAAATAACTTTCGCTTATCAACTCGAATATCTTTTTTTTATAAATCACCCTTTGACTTCCTTTTTGAACCATGGAAAGTGGAGGTTTCTTGTGCACGAGATGTGGAGAATTCGAAAAGTTGGGTTCTTGGCACATTTTGCAGCAGAACACGTAAAAGTTGAAACAAATCCCAGAAACGAAGCAAACATGTTTCACATAGCTCTCTTTTTTAAAGGATCTAAACGGAAACATACCATCGCCGATCATAAAATCAGTAGTGTGATACTCGTAGTTAAAATATGTATATATTCAAAGGCTTTCATTTGTCGAAAAAATACAACATGCAAATCACATTTTGCAACAGATTTTCATGTTAGTTTTAATAAGAACATCAACAAACCTGTTCCACTCGAACTCCAACTCGAATAAAAAAATTGAAAGTTTCAACGTAAGTCGCTTCTAAGAAGAGGTTTATCTCTCAATCTCAATTTTTTTTTACTGTGACGGGTTACTGTTAAGTTGCAATGCCGTCGGCAAAATGACACTTACTGTTAAGGGTTACTGTTAAACTTTTGACTTACTGTTACGGGTTACTGTTAAGCTGATGACAAAAAACAAAAAACAGCTGATATTCTCATATCTCTCTCAAATCATTCTCATATCTTGAGAAACTGTCATGCAACGAAAAGAGTTAACCCTAATAATTTCTGATGTTGATAGGAGACAATTTTGTTGGGAGATAGCTTGGGAGATAGATTGGGGCTTGTAAGCCTTACGGGGAAAACGTGGTATCTGCAAGAATCTATGAACATTAGCATTTACTCTTTTCTTGGAAAAATTTTGAAAATCGGTTGTAAATTGCTGCTATTATCTTTACAGCCATAAGTAAAGACGAGCTTTCGTATTCTTGGGCTTCCTAATTTTATGCGTCGGCGTTCGAATTTTATACAGAGCATCCTCACCTTTTGCTTTTAATATATTCTTAGCCTTTGCTGCTATACCTAAACCAGCCTTTATGTTTTTTATCTGAAAAAACATTTTTTTTATTCTTGTTAACTGGTTGTCGTTCTAATTGGCAATTGAGCTTGATTAACTTTACTGTGCTTGCTTGTTATACTTATGTTGTTTTTTCTTTTCCTTTAATGAAAGCACAAAAACTTGTTTTTTGTTTACAGCAATCGCCAGATGATATACTTACTGTGTCATTAAAAACGTAACAAAGATAAATAGATGTAGACGTTCGTCTCAGAAATTTCTTGAACAGCATCAATAATAATCTTAATTGCGAATGTCAAAGCTTGTATTAGAAATGCTCAGTCTGTGTCAAAAACTCATCCGCAAATGATATAACTCAAAACTAGTGTCGACTGAAAATTGCACAAAAACACTATAGTGTCCATGTGTCGTTTACAAAAATCACACTATCTTCGTACAATTTTAAACAAAAATGAACATTTACCAACGTATAAATTTTACCAGTGTCCAAGTTATGCTTTGAGCACCAAAGAGTCAATGAGGCAGATCAAATGTACACGTTCTTCGTATGTATATTGATACAAAAATTCGCTTCAAACCGAGTTTTTGTAGTATTTTGCATTAATTAATAAGTTTTGATTGCAAACACGCCTGAATAGAACCACTAATTGAATTAAAAAGCATTTAAATGAAAGGAACATAGTAATTGAACTTACTTCCTTTTATAGATTAACTGTAATCCTCCTGTGTATGTGTGTGTGTGTACACTTGTTAACATGGAAAGAGATAACTTCCTTTCTAAAACTCATGCGTTTTTTTAACCACATTTATTTTGTTATATTTTTGCAAAGTTTCACAGAGAATTTAGTTTTTAGAGAATTTAATTTTATATATCAAATGTCTTGTCAATCGCATGGATGCTTTCCATTTTTATTATGTGTTGCAAAAATTAACTCTTTTGTTCAAACTTTCAATATCTTTCTATCATTTCTGCTTCATATGGATTTTTTCTCGATTTTATTCTTCCCATTCGCAAATATAAGTACACGTTACCAATTCTCTCATGTATTTTTTTTTCTTGATATTGGCATATATTTATTTATTTACGTTTTGATTTTGCGCTTTTAATAAAATATTTTTTCTTTCTACTCGAAGTAAACTTTTGTTAGAAAAAGAAGATTTTTTTTAGATGTATGATATTCTTTATAATTTTCTCTTCAATAATTGTTTTCAACTTTACATAAACACACATATATCCGAATGCTTACATTCACTCCGAAAACACCGTTACACATCTTGAAATTAATAAATATACCGTCAATATTCGCTCATCGTTCATCCGTTACTTTAGTGTTTCTTGCGATTCTTGAAATAAATAATCTCAGCTCATCGGACTCATCAGACTCATTTACTTGCAGCTAAGGTGACCATTGTGCCAATTTTTCATATATTTATCTATTTTTAATGTATTTGCCAAACGCAATATTAAATCTAATATTAGCAATGATTTATTAATGGACATAAAAGAAAAAAATTATTGTTAAATTTTATATATCATCTCAAATTTATAAAGTGTAATCTGGTCACTTTAATTTATTGCAGTTACAAATTATGTGAGCATTATTACATTGTTACGTTCCGTCTATATAAGCAGCCAAAACAAAATCGAGAGTTTGCATAGGCAATAAGTTATTTTTTATTAATAATTTCTTCTTTAGTAATTTATTATAGAAAAAGAGTACACGATAGGAGATTGAAAAACGAATCGTTTTGTTATATTAGTTCTTATATTTGTTTTTTAATAACATTAATTAGAATTTTATCAGGATTAGAGAATTAGCTTATTCTTTTCGATTGATTTTTATTATAAATTTTTTTTCTTTAAATTATTTAAGAGATGAGAGAAAAAATTAAAATTAAATTAAAGAGAATAACAGGATTATTATTGAAGGCGGGAATTATTGTAGGGAAGAAAGTTAATTGAATAATTTATACTAGCCCTATAATATTATTGTTAAAATTTAAAATAATTGCCTTGGTATTATTGCTTAAGGTATTTTTTTTTTAATATAAGTTTAATTAATAAAAAATGTCTAAAATCGTGTATAAAAATAGTAATATAAAATATTTTTTTCTTTTCAACTTTATAAACAAAGGAAAATTTAAAACTAAAAAAAGGTTTAGGGTGACCCTTTTTTCCATTTTGTCTTTTCAATTTACTGAGAATAAAATTCTATTTCTGAGAGTAACATTTATTTTGCTGTATATTTCTTATGAGGGCTCAAAAAAAAAAAAATAATGAAAAATAATCCGTTTCTTGTCCCAAAAAACAAATTTCTGTTATCGCATTGAGTTTAAACGTACAAAAAAAACCTCAAAAATGTTTTTGTTAAAAAGTGGTTTGACTCCCTCTACTCTCTCGCTGTTTCTTTGTCCCTTTTACAAGCAAGGCGAATACGAATAACAAACTTTTATTATAAGAACGTCAGCAATAGCCTAAATTGATTATTAAAATTAGTTCATTTATTTGTATTTATTTCAGGCTATCTGCCCACCTGAATTCGCTGTATCTCCTTTTGAATTCGCCGTATCTCCCTGAATTCGCTGTGCTTTCTTTTGAATTTGCCGTACATCCCTGAATTCGCTGCACTTTACTCACTACGTATAAAAAATTATATGCGAATTACTACATTGTTACATTGCGTCTGTATGAGCTGCAGTAAGCTCTTTTGTTATTAATAATTTCAATTATGGCTTGTTTATAGAATATTTAATTAAAAATTTACTTTGCTTGTAGAAAAGAATATATAATAAAAGATTGAAAAATTATATTTTTTATATTTGTATTGCCAAGAATATTGATTCGAATTCATCAGATCAGAGCTTATTCTTTTCAGTTATTTAAATTATTTAAGAGATAAGAAGAAATAATGGGTAGTATTAAAAAAAATTAAAAAGGGTTGTAGAATTATTATTTATAAGAGCTGTAGGGAAGAAAGTTAAATAATTGTTAAAAATTATTAACTTAATACAAATCGGGAATACTAAAACTTGCGTAAAAAAAATTTTTTTAAAATCAGTGTAAGAATATTTTTACTTTTCGTTATTGAATGGAATAGCCTAATACTGCCAAGCAACCATTTCGGGGGCAAGTGTAATTAAACGTTAAAAGATCAATTGTTTTACCAGCATTTGCAAGCGTGATTTTTCCTTGTTGTAGAGAAGCAGATAGTAAAATTAGGAAAAAGTTATTCAAACTCGAGTTGTCAGTAACATTTAAAATTATAATATTGTATTATATGTAGTTAAGAGGTTTACAGGAACACTTTTCCTTAGAGAACACATGTGTTTGTTCGATAAATTTTGAAGTAATCTTCTTGGAATATTTTGTTATATATTGTTTAAAAAAGATAGGATATAAGTATACGTATGAAAAATGTAAGAAATATGCATAGCATAATTTTAAGCATAGATGTCTAGAAATTGTAGAAACCAGCCATTGTTATAAAAAAGTAACACGAGACAAATACATCAAGAAAAAGCGTAATGTTGTCAAAAAAATTTTTCAAACATTGGTACACGTCTGAAAGCGGCATAGGAATATACTGAAATTGTGGTTTTACAACATTTGTGTTTACTTTAGTAAAAGATTTAGTGAATAAATTTAGTTAACAAATTTGTACATTGCAGCTTCAAGTATATGATGCTTCTGCTTACCAATTTAAATGTTAATTAAAACTTTCATAGATACGATATTCCTAATAAAAGTGATCAAAGTCTCTTTACTGCAACATTACAGACCATTATAAAAATTTGCATACGACAAAAATTTTCTATTCCCTCTTTATCAGAAAAGTGTTCATCTGCAAATGATGTAAACAAAATAGGTGGATCTGCATATGTAATACCCACAGTTGTTTTTCTCAAATCTTCAAAATATTATACTTGCATTGCTGTTAAGCGTCTATTTATTCATAAAAATGTAATTTTTGCGAATGCAACTCTGTGCAGAATTAAATCAACTAGTAATACCAACATAACAGTGATAAAAACTGAGCGAATTGCAACTTCGCGAAAGGGCGAATTGGAAAAGACGAATAGAAAAAATTTTATTGAACGTTTAAATTTGTGTTAGCAGAAAAACGGCAAAAGGAGGAGGAAAAAATTTTCGATCGCATAACGAAACGTAAAGCGTTTGTTAGCATTTTTACCCAGATACAAAGTAGAGAATTTACATTAACTTAAGATACAATTTCGTAAGACTAACGTGCGAAAATAAAAATATTAAAATGAATGAAGAATACGAGGCCATTGTTTTGGGCACTGGTTTAAAAGAGTGCATCTTGAGTGGTATGCTTTCAGTATCGGGTAAGAAAGTTCTTCATATTGATCGTAATAAGTATTATGGTGGTGAATCGGCCTCAATTACACCGTTGGAAGAATTGTTTCAACGTTATAGTGTTGAGGTTCATGGTGACAAATATGGGCGCGGCCGTGACTGGAACGTGGATCTCATTCCCAAATTTCTAATGGCAAACGGACAGCTGGTGAAATTGCTAATACACACGGGCGTGACCCGGTATCTCGAGTTTAAGTCAATCGAGGGTAGTTATGTGTACAAGGGCGGAAAAATTGCTAAAGTACCGGTTGACCAAAAAGAAGCTTTGGCATCTGATCTCATGGGTAAGTTTCATCAAAAGCAATGTGCCTTTGAAAGTGGCTATTTCTTTTGTAAACATAGGTATTCAATGCTAAGTTTTCTTTTTGTTTCCATCATTTTAGTTTTGTGACACGTATGTATTGCAAAGAGAAAAGAAAAAGAAAGTGGAGAAAAAGAGAATAGCAAAAGTTTAGATGTGTGCCTTTGTAATGTTTGTAAGGTGTATAGTGGAAAAGCACAATTTGTTCTGATTAGAAATAGTTTTTTTCTGTTGTTTCAAATTTCGTTTTTTACTAAAATTACTTAACTTCTTTTTCGTGAGTTTGAAAGGAAATCTTAATGAACGTAATGGATGTTATATTGTTTGTTTATATTGTAAGTAGGAAGAATTGTTTTTTGTGAACAAGAGAATAGAACGGCGCACAAAATCAACATTCTGAGTTGCTAACCCTTTTGTTTTGGAATTCCGTGTAAAAATGGGTGCATTTAGTGAAGAGTTTGGAAACATGAGAATGTAGTGTTCAATCTTTCTATACTCATTGAAGAACTGGCGTATATATATTTTGTCAAAACTTTTGTGAACAGAAGAGGTGAAGCTTTAGAAACCACGGAAAGTATATATATATACTTGATGAGCATGCAATTCGCAATCGGCTAAAATATGTCTACCATTTGTCTCAAGCTTAACTTTGGAAGTTCCTGCATGAAATACAAACTAGGCTGAGAATACCTTCGTTTTCAAAAGAAAAATTCGGTTTCTTCCTCATTATAAGATGATAAGAATTTGTATGTACATCCTGTAAATAATCCACCAGCACGCGCAATAAAATTAAAAAATTTTGTCACGCGTGCCCCAAATTATGAAGTATCAAATTTCCATATCTTAATAAGCCGTTTGTTGCCCATCTATTCATTTGTCATTGGTAAACACTCTCCTAGTCGCAAAAATGAAGATATATGCGTCAAATTCGGCAGAAGTATTGAAGGTTGTTGTATGCTGATTGGTATTGAAAATTAGTCAAATCGGTCAAGGTGAACGCTCACAGGAAAACGTAAAGTGAGAACACCATTGTTGTCAAAAGCAAAAAACAAATAGAAATTTCTCTTATTACATATAAACTGCAACAATAAATATTCGCATATTCTATTTTAATAAAAGGTATTAAATATAAAAGATTTTTGACAACAATCGAATACAATTTTACACAAATTAAACGAGCTTGCATATAAAACAGGGCAATAACACATCTTTTAATTAACTATTATGCTAAGGTACTCTTATTGCCACATCTTTGTTAAGTGAAACCATAAAAGAAGATAATGTTGACTTAATCGCTCGTAGAATATAGCATATATCTCTACAACAAACTTAGCACAATTTTAAAGCAGTCATCAGGCCAATCAATTCTATATAACTTTATTTCACTAGAATTTTAATGACGTCATTTTTTAGTCGTTGCAACTGTTATTGGTTCTTGTTTACAAGTAACAGATATTTTTGAAGTATATTTTGTTACGATCTAAGGGATGTTTGCTAATTATGAGGTTAGTTATTGAAATGAAAACGATTAAGAAGCAAAATTTCTCATTAGGCAATAAAATGTACAAAATCAATGTATTTGGTAAGACACACTAAATCCTTAATTTTTCTAGCTTACAATTTAAGAGAACATGTACTTTACAAAAAAATTTACAATTTATTCTGATAATATTGAAAGTATACCAGATATTTTGTAAATACTAAAAAAATTCCTCAAACTCCTTCGTTACGACTATCAGCCATATATTCTTATATATCATTCGTTCAACTTTCAATTTAATTTTGGGATGCATTGGATAGATTGTAAGGTAAAACCACATATCAATGACTTAAATTCTATTGGCATTGATTTGGCGAGTCAAAATCCAAAACTTTGCTTAAAAGATCCAAGCTTTAAGTAAATTTCTTTTCGCTGTCAATAGCAACGTCAGCTGTTTTACATTCCAATTCTAATCCTTATTAAATGTCCAGGCCAATTCCGGGAATCCACTAAATGACCAAAAAATTCGTGTTTCGAAATATGTTATTCCATTAGATGTCTCTGCGTGGTTTTAGGTATTTATCCTGCTGCTTTCGAAATTAAGTTCGCATCTCTGATTTGTGATATTTTAGGATAGCATAGATTCTATTTGCAATTTTAAGGAGATCTATTTACGAATTGTAGACAGGAACTTTTTCTACAGTGCTCCTTGTCTTGTCTATTCGAATATTACGATTTAAGTCTCTGGACTCGGCTAACATTGCCTTCCGCAAATATTCCGCTTATATACCCCTCTGCAAGCAAGTTACCAATATCTAACTTCATTGTGACATTCTTGTGTTAATTCCGCTTTCCGTACTGTTGCCAATGTTTTCGCCAATTGCCAATTGCGTAGGAAGGTAATGAGTGATGAGTCTGTATTTGGTTTCACCATTTTAGGAAATTTGGCAGTTTTCGTGCAGACTCATTTTATCGAATTGCGGGATTTTGCTAACAATATATTAACGAATTTTTTGTCCTTTCTGCATTTAAATACATAAGTAATTATACTGGTCACCATTTGTGGTGCATGGTATATTAAGTTTATGCAAACGTACCCAGACGGGCTTAAGACAGACCCTCCGTTTATTATACCGATTGATTCAGAATCATTTTCTAAATTGATGAAAGTGCGTCTCTCCATGTAAATTTTTGTTCATTCTACAGGTCGCAATTTTAGAGATATCTTTATGAAAGCACCAATGTGCTTTCACCCAAGCACGAACGTTATTGAAAATGATTCGTATCCGTCCACTTTTCCGATCACTCTCGTATAACACCTTAGTTTGAAAAGTTGTTGTGTGGAAAGAATTTGAAATTTTTAAAATTTCTCGACAAAAGCTGAGTAATAGCATTTCTAAATTAGTATGAAAAACTCATTTCGGCAGGGAAAATTTTTTGAACTTCTTCTCATTCCTTCGAGAAATAAAAAAAGACCTAATTTGCAATATTCCATCGTGAAAATTGGATCATAAGAGCAAATTGATAAAGAAATCCACCTTACAGAATTTGGATTACGTAGATCCATATTTTAAATACCACCGCATATAAAGATTCTCAGCAAATGTATACTTTTATATGGCAAATGTTTTGCGATGAAAATTTTTTCATGATAATAATTTGACATAAAAATGAAATGGACTAAATTTAAACCACATGGGCCTGTTTCTTCGGCGCCACTACCAATAAGATTTCTCCCGAATGGTAAACCCTTCTAAGAAAATATTTAATTTTTAATATTTTATGATAAAAATTGGACCATAGTAGCAATTTATCAAAGAAATTGAAAGTAGGGGCTTTGGATCACGGAGGACTATTTTTTCGACCCTAACATATATAAGGGATATCATGGAAAGCAAGCCCTTACACGGAGCGAAAGTATAATTTCTAGTTTTCTATACAGACTATATAAAATAAAAAAATTTTTGAAAATACCATTAAATTAAGTGAAATTTGTATGTTTGCTAACATTGTATTGTACGTATTTGTAAAATATGGCTGTGCATGAAAATAATGTATAATTTTTAACAAATTATTACCAAAACGAGCAAACAACTGTAGTAGGAAAAGTAGTGTATTTTGTTTATTAAATGATATTAAATGATGATCTGATGTGAGTGATGAAATAATGATATTAAATGATCAGCCTTGTCCGACTATAATGTTCTTGCTTGTTTATTCATCTAACGTAGTTTGTCTTCAAAAAGTTGTGGCGTGTAGAGAGTCATATGTTTGCGTTAACATTGCCTTGTGTATTTAATTCCAGCTTTTGGACTAGTTGAAAGTGTAAAAAAAGACGGAATTAAAAGTGACAAGCAAAAGTGGCCTGCTATCCAATATAACGTTTTTTATTAATGGGGTGTTATATGGGAGCAAAAAGTGGCGCTATCCGAAGCATTTATTCATTTGATAGCGTTCACCCTAGACGTATAGACAGACGGAGAAGCTTGGATCACCGTCATTATAAATAGCGGATCTGTCTGAAGACTTTCGTGGATGTTTAATACATTCACACAAACTTAATGCACAAGTCTAAAAGTGAAAAGCGGAACCAACCGTTTATTTCAAACAAATATCTCACAAAACGGCCAACTATTACGTCACAATTAAGAAAATTTAATTTTTAAACCCTGAGCGAGATTGGACAGCGCGTTTGCCAATAATTGGCACCAAATTTTGCTTACTTTACCGCCCACTCCTTGATTTCTAATTTACTATCCTAGTAAATACCGACAGCAAGTCCAAGTGACGTCCATTTCATTCGACTTCTGGAACAATAAAAGATTACGTTTTCCATACATATAAGCGAGTTACTAAGCAAATTAACAAGTACTTCAAATTGAGTGCAATTTGAAAGAAAGACTGTTTGAAATCGCACTAGTTGGCCAGACTTTATCAAATCTTTAACTTTGAGGTTTTGCGCAGCAGTACCTGAAGCTTTATTATTTTTTATTTAGAGACATATGGTAAAGCTCACCTCAACGTTGCATCTACAAAATAAAAAGTGGCGTACTGAAAAGGACTTCGCACCTGTAGTCCAGATAAAAGTCAATTTTGGTAATAAGGCCCAAACTTTCTCGGCATACTGTATACTTCGTGCTATTATATACCTGGATCACGCTAAAGTACTCCCTACCATATTACTGGGATCCTTTTTTTAAATGGAATTCTCTTATTCAAAGCATTTTTTCGCATGAATTTTCTTTATTTTTTATTTACTTATTCATTTACACATGAAACTCAGTTAAAATAAATTAACAGCCGAATTTAATTTACTCTTAGAAGTAAATGTTGTATTAATTATTATTAAAAACTAAAGTACATAAAAAGTAAAGAAAAAAAATTATAATAATTCATTCATAAATAAATAAGAAAGAAAAAAAGCATATACATAACTAGCACAGAGGCACACCCACAACCACCAGAGATCCGAGTTGCAAGTGATCCCCTAAGCATTGAAATCGTGCAAAAGCTTGCCAACCGATAACAGTAAACAACACGAATCACAGTGGGATGTTAAGGTTGCAAGTTAGTTTAAATACGACATAGGTAAATCGCCCGTATTAAGCTATGCGGATTTAATGGACTTTAAATAGTCCGATAGTGAGAGTAAGTGACCGACGTCATGTTCTTGCAAACAACTCTGAGGGGGTTAAACAGCTCATAATTATATTTACATTGACTAAGCTTAATGGAGATAAAGTGCCTAGAGAAGCGATTAGTGATATTAAAGCACATGTATAGTTTTTTTGTAATATAAGGATTTTTAAACTCTTTGGATCACCTCTTAATGAAACCAAACGCGGACCTAGCTTTACTTAAAGAGGGCTTAATGTGCAAATTAAAACGTAGTCTTTGGTCGTATAGACCGCTAAATCGATGAAGGAATCTACTTTTTCCAACTTGTGTGAATCGATGAAATACTCATTATTGAATGCCTTCCTTCTTGAGAAAGAAAACTTCTTGCTTACATTTAGTTTCATAAAATTTAAAGAGCACCATGTAACCAAATTATTTAAGTTACTTTGAAGCTGATGTGATTGCGATTCCAAGGAGAAGGAAGAAAAGAGTTGAACATCGCCAGCGTACATTAAGATCTGGTTGGATTTAATCACCGAGGGGAAATCATTAATGCATAAATTAAATAAAAGGAATCCTAAATGGTTGTCGCGAGGGACAGACGTCACGGGAAATTCATCCGAGCTGATGGAGTTAAACAGAACCCTTGCATGATCTGTTATGATAAGAGCTTATCCATTTCATTAAATAGGATAGAAAGGGAAGCCAGTGGCCTGGGAATTTGAAGGTCAATAAGTTATGGTTAACTAGGTCAAAAATACTACTTTACTAAAATCAGTATGTACGACATTCGTGTGAGAGCCACTAAAAAAACCCTTGAAAACATACAACGTAAACTCTAAGAGATACATGACAGTAGACCCTCCTTTCCGAAAGCCATGCTGGAATGTAGAAATATAAGATTTAATAGCAAAACCTAGATGCTGAGTAACAATTCGTTCAAACAATTTAGGCAAAGACACTCAACTTGACGACGCCTCTATAGTTCTCAACTTTGGTGCCTGTTTCCATATATGTGAATTGGAATGAGGAAATTACTCTTCCAACAAAAAGCGAGAACACCTGATTTCAAGGGCTGATTAAAAATCATTGAAATAACACCACATAGCCCGACAGAGCGTGTTTTAAGTATACTTGTTGGAATACCATCAGGCCCAGGCATGCAACTATATTTCACAGAATCATGTGAAACGAAGTTTTCTGAAATGACCAAGTTAGGAATCGAAACAGACTTAGTTATCGGATACGGATAGTTAAACCGGAATCAGAAGTTGAAAAATTTCGTCTGAAGTATTCAACAAAGAGATCGATATCACCAGAGGACTCGCAGCAATTGAAAGAAACACGCGAGGAATATATGGAGATTTTTCGTTTGGAGTTGCCAAATTTTATCAATTTTTATCAACTGAAGGTATCTAGAATAACATTGGCTGTTGAGGTCATTAAATCCATTCCTTGATGCAGAATTGGCAAAATAGTCGTAAGCAGAAAAACTTTTCATAAATTTTTTGAAAAGTTTGTTTTACCTATTTTTGTAATATTTAATTGTCTTGTTAAACCATGGCGGGTTCCTGCTTCGGGGGCTAGGTTGCTTGATCGGAACGGCCACGGCTTAATACATTACAGAAGGAAGGCAGTAGGGTTCCAATATTTCCGACAGAGAAATGAAGTATAATGGGTGAAAAATGAGATTAAAGAAGCAAAATATTAGTTTTGTTAAAACCATAATATTTATTGGAGGAAGTTGGATTTGGCACTTTACAGGACCATCTTGCCTCCAATAAAAGGAAATACCAATTGCTGGACGATACGGATACTCATGTAAACTAAAAGGTGGGAAGCGATTTACAAGTATAACCGGGAAGTTGACAAAGCAAAGATCAAGCAGTCTGCCAACGCAAGGGGGATATTATTGTTGCCTGTGATTTGTACTGCTCTGCTTAGTTTTTGCGCACTTTTCCGTCAAATTACACGAAACAAACGTCTGCAAATTCAACGCAATTCAATTAAATTTTTATTTGCTGTATTAAGTGAAGAGCATCAAAAAAATTGTGAGATCTATTGCGAAATATGGCTCATCTTTAAAATGCTCTTAGATTTAAGAACGCAGTAAGAATTTTGCTACCAGTTTATATCGCTAGTTTCTTAGTCTCGAAAATATGCGTATAACGCAACTCCATCTTTAAGCTCTCGGTGTTCTTTCTTACCATCTATGAGTAAAGCATTTATTTTTTGTGTGTTAAGGATTTAAATGTGAGTGGTAAGAATGGTATTAATGGAATGCAAAAAATGATGCTACACGTTACGCTATAAAATATAGTAAATTCTTTTATTTAAAGTACATAAAATATTCACAACAGTTTTTTTTCAACTTAATGGAAGACTTCCGACACAATGTTAATATAATATTTTGAAGACTTGTACCGTTGTTGAAGATATTATAGTTTAGACTTTACGGTTAAAGGACTGTTTTATTATTTCTTTTTCGCAGGCATGTTTGAAAAGCGTCGTTTTCGCAATTTCCTTATATACGTTCAAGACTTTAAGGAAGACGACCCCAAAACCTATAAAGATTTCGATCCCATAAGATCGAATATGCAAGCCCTCTATGATAAGTTCGGTTTAGATGCGAATACTCAGGATTTCACTGGCCATGCTTTGGCTTTGTTCCGTGATGATGATTACTTGAACGAGCCGGCTGTTAAGACTATACAACGTATTAAACTATATTCCGATTCTTTGGCACGTTATGGGAAATCACCCTATTTATACCCGATGTATGGTTTGGGGGAATTGCCACAAGGGTTTGCACGTCTTTCGGCCATCTATGGTGGTACCTATATGCTGGATAAGCCAATTGATGAGATCGTTTTAGGTGAAGGAGGCAAAGTGATAGGGGTACGTTCCGGCGAGGAGATTGCTAAATGCAAGCAGATCTATTGTGATCCTAGTTATGTACCCGACAAGGTAAATTTAAATTTGTTAATTGCTTAAAACTACCTATAACATTATATTATGTTCTTAGGTACGAAAGAAGGGACAAGTTATACGTTGCATTTGTTTACTGGAACATCCAATTGGAAACACTAAAGATGCTCTATCTACCCAGATTATCATTCCACAAAAGCAAGTCGGCCGCAAATCCGATATTTATGTGTCTCTCGTAAGCTATGCTCATCAAGTGGCCGCCAAAGGCTGGTTCATCGGTATGGTTTCGACTACGGTCGAAACGGATCATCCAGAAAATGAAATCAAACCCGGTTTAGATTTACTCGAGCCCATTGCACAAAAATTCGTAACAATTTCTGACTATATGGAGCCAATTGACAGCGGTGTTGAATCTCAAATTTTTATCTCAGAATCGTATGATGCAACTACACACTTTGAGACCACATGTCTGGACGTCTTAGACATTTTTAAACGCGGTACTGGCGAAGACTTTGATTTCTCTAAAATCAAACATGAATTAGGTGATGAAGACCAGTAAATTATTGCTTATATAGAGGTCAGGGAATGAGATTTAAATAAACAAGAAACTCAGAACAGTAATATTTTTTCCATTTCAATTCGCGCATTTAATCACATACAGAAAGTCACATTCTTGCTTGGTGAATGAAAAATAAAAAAACATCAAAAGCTTCAAAAAATAAATAAAAACGGGATTCATGTGAAAAAATGAAAACAAGAAGGTTTTTTTTGTTACAGAAAAAATTTTTTAATTACATATAATTAATAGATATTACACGGTATTTAAATATAATGCAAATTACTCAAATGGAATAAAACACACATGTAATAAAATTAAATTGTCCTCCAATTCGAATATAGTTCCACTCAAATTGTTTATAAAAGAGGCGATAATAAGTATCAAAATATTTGACAAGCACTTCCGTATTTATAATTTTTTGTATGTGTACGTCTCTATGGTACTTTGAAAGACCTTTATTGTTTTTCATGAAGTTAGCAGTGGCTCCTATCGTTTTATCAATAATTTTCTGAAGTTAGAATAATTTGTTCGGACTTTGCTGACCTATTTAGCAGCTCTGTTATAATGCAAATCGAAGAAGTGCAGCTTTATTGAACACGACGCAAACAGCTTCATCATGTTAGTTACGTGTTGCGTTTTATAACGTCAAGGAATGTGTAAAGCATTCAGGGAAAATCAAATTTATGACCGCTCCTTCTAATTTGTGCTTTCTCTTTTTCTATACAAAATAGAGGGAAAACGATGCCTATTTATTTTGTCAAAACTTTTACAACGCCCAGATTTTGCATCGAAAGCAAGTTTACGCCACAAAAACGATATCAGCTTTGAATTGGGTACAAACATTAGCAGTTAGAAAATTGTCCAAATCAGTCAGCGTTAATTGGAAATACATCCTCTTTCAGAAGTAAAATGATTGGGTTTTTTGCTCATTACTTACAAAGCTACCGCAGATACAACGATAGAAAATTTGAGTGTACATTCCCTTGTCGATCACACAAAATGAAAATTGCATTTTTTTTGGGTGTTTTAAGATGACACTGGGAGGATTGGGTATTATGTCCTTATTTTTTTGTAATAATTTCAGTGTATCGAAGAAGTGATGAGCTAGGTGCCAAAAGCAAAATCGTCTTGTTTGCTATGGAATTAAAGCTTTGCTTTCTGAATTGGTCTAATTTTATAAAAAGACAGTGGGAAGCTATCAATATTCCTATTGGTCAAATTCAATTTAATAAGTTGCTCTTAAGGAGTGTGAAATTTGCTTTTGTTTAAAAGCGGTTTGTTAAGTTGTTATGCATAGAATAGAATAAATAAGGCGAAACAATAATTTTCATTTTATTAAACAGAGATATGGATACGGGAGCGAGAAAAAGTTCTCGTCGTAGGTTCAACTCAAGAAAATTATTGTTGTATGTAACATTATCTGGTGCGGTGGATGTAGTGCGGTGTTACGTAGACTTATCCAGCATCAAACAGTCTGCATATGGCCATCTCAACTAACGTACAACTGATGCCATACCGTTCTAGATATATGGCACCGTTAATTGTTGACCCATTTGAGGATTTCCAGTTTCCTATCTGTTTGTCACTAAGGCGTCATGTCTCAAAGGTTTTATCTTTACTTCACCGAAAGCAAACGCATACAAATATAGATTTATCATCAATAAAAGTAAATGTACATTTTGTACCATCAATTGACGTTGTAGGCATAAGTTCACATATGTCTTTATGAACTATTTCGGGTGATTAGTTTCCTTGTCTTGCTGAACTGGTAAATAGTTTCTGAAGATATTTACATCCTAAGCAAATAGCATAAGAAATATCGTAATATATCTTTTGGCAAATAAATATTAGCTCTCGAACCAACTGTTTCTGTGAGAGTTCCTTTAGGTGTCCGTAACGATTGTGCCATTTCATCGCTTCATCAATATCCGCTTGCAAAAAGTTTAATTTTACATTGTTTATTGTTTACGTTAACTAAATATATTGAAAATGAATTGGGAAACAAACAATAAATGTGCATTAAAACGCAATAAATGTGTTATTATCAATCATTATTTAACAAAGGTAAATGAAATATTGCGGTGTACGCACGATGTAGAGTGCAACCACAAATAAATAAAAATAAAATAAAAAGAAAAGTAGAAATGAAAAACAAAAACCAGATGAGATACGCAGTGGAAACTATGGAGTCGAAAAACCGATGTTTACATATATAATCAAATTTATATTCGCTCTTAAAAAGTAGGAAAGATTGCTTAAGAAGTAAACTTTATTATGATCACATGTTTTTTTCTTTCTTTTTGTTAAATTGTTTCTTAACTTTTTTGTGTTGCTGTTTGTAAAAGCTAAGCTGGAAATTTGCGGGCCGGCGTTTGAAATTACAAAGTCACTCGAAAGATATGACGTGCAAGAGAGGGAATTTATTTGGAGTAATTCTCGCATTGTAAAAAATTTTCTTGTCTACTGGAATATTGTTTTGTTTGTTTTTTTAGTAGTACAAAAGAGTAAAATAAATTTTTATTTTTGGACAATAGACTAGATTTAACACGAGTTTATTTTTTGTCGATCGAAAAAACCTGATGTAAATGAGACATATACAATCGACTCGAAGGGTACGATAAATAAATGTATATATATATATACACATATTTGGCCATAGCCTGAAGTGTAAGAAATATTGCTGGATTCACAAAAAAATTTTAAAATAGTAAAAAAAAAAACAAACAAAAAATTCATCCCACACATTATGATATTTATGACATCTTCACCCTAAGCTAAGACTAGAATTCAGCTTTTGGTAAGTCGAGATCAAAAAAATAAAACCTAATATCTGTTTATTTCCAATTTTTTTTTTTTTTTGTGTCTTATATTTCTCCGTTTCTTTTCTTTTTTTAATCTTTTTTTTTGTATTTATTTTTACAAAAGTTTTCCAATATATGTTGTTTGTTTGTAATGTATTTAGTGGCCTTTACGTCAACAATGTTCGAAGTACATGTTTGCATTGGCACTTAATTTAGTACTAGAAAGTTACCATTTTTGTTTCTAATACTTGTGTTACCTCGGTTATCGTTGCTTTCGTTTCTTGCAGAGTATTTGTTTTTGTAACTCTTATCTTGAACCATGAACACTTTATTGCTGGTTGACGTGGATGTTTTGCTACGTCCTTCTTCTTCAACTAACTTAGTTTTTATGGTCTTCAAAGTAACTACATTGTCACATGATTTTATTCCAATTACCAGCTTTCCAAACGGCTTATTGAATTGTCACGTAACTCTTCTTCGTATGTTTGCTTCATTAAGTTGTTTCTTAGAATTTATCATTAGATTTCTGCAAATTTTTTCCATGCTTTTATTGGCAATGGAACGGCAATATTCTAATGCCGTAATGGATAATGTATAATCTGCATTTATTGCTGAATATTGTGGAATATCAAAAACAAATAAACATGTTGTAAATTTTTCAATTGTAAACAAATACAGACTCGCTCCTTCAATTATTCTCAAATGTAGATTAACTTTTTCAATATTTTCTCACATTTAACCAAATTCGAACAGGCTCTTATAGTCGTCAGCAACTCTTCTTGGAGACTCATTACGATTTCGCCCAGTGTTACATCTGCAAACTTATTGTTTAAATAAACTTACTCTCCTTGTTTGTCCTTTTGATCTACGGATCGCGTTAAGACTATTTATGCTTCACTTACCGATTGACAATATTTTATGTGAGCTATTTTGTTGAGTTGGCATTTAGTACAATAGTCGCCATATCTGTATTGTTTTTCGTTTTCCAAGTTTTCATCAACTTGTTCTGCGTTTGGCTTGGACAACTCATCCGACACAATTTCACATAAGTCTCAGTGGACCAACATACATTTCATTTGAAGTCCCCACGAATCGTAATTTCTCTTAGCCAACTTTTCAAACGTGTCGGACGTTTTCGAACTCATCTTTTGCTTTACTTTCGCTATTATGCCTCGAAATTGGAATTGCATATTATTCTAGTTCTAGCCTGTTGGAAGTACTTTGTTATTATAATCTGTCGGAAACATTTTTTTTTTCTTTGCGGGATGTTTGATTAAGATAATTTCTCCAATAAGCCGAGCTTGACGAGTATATATATCTCAGATACATACAATACATAAAATATATGCAATTATAGATATTAGCTGGTATCTTCCCTTTACAAGGTTTACAAAAAAAATAATGATGTGTTGAGAATGTAGAGAGAATCGAGTTGCTTTTAATAACTGGCTTTGAATGAACATGAACAAAAAGAATATAAAATTAATCATCACTTAGTTTGAGTACTTTTGAATAGTTTTATGTTAAATGTACGAAATAAAGTCAGAATCTCTTTTAAACATAGAAATTAAGTTTATGCGACCAATCCTCAAATTTTTACTGCTTTGGAAACGAATTTTCGTCAAGCTATGACCGAGCTATTGCCCACTATGTGTAAACAAGCAATCGAAGATTATCTTGTACTTCACAAATAACGACGAGATCTTCTAGAGTAATTTTCTCTTCCTCCGAAACGATGGGTTTCACGGCTAATGGCAAGAATGTGCTCATATCTGAAAAAGCGAAAAAACTTATGGAAGCCCTGCTATGATGATTTTCCAAAAACATATACATCCAAACTGATAGGATGATAAATAAAGTTTGAATTTACCATGACTTTGATTCCATGAAAACAAAACAAAAATAGTCATATTATGGCCGTATTATCATATTGTTACGAAAATCCCAAATCCAGTTAATGCTAACTAATTGATTTTCGTAAGTAATAAATTTCCGAGTCATGCAGCTGCCGGCTGACGAAAAAGATTAACAGGAAAACAGTCAGTGAGAAACCCAGGTGCACAAGTGCGGCGCATCATTCAGCTGCCGATCGAGGAAAACGATTAGCAGAAAAGTAGGTTAAGGGATTAAAAATGAAGCCATGAAGTTAGGTGATTGGAACATGCTTGTAAAAATGTATATAAGTAGACCATTTGCAGAAGGCAGTTTTGTCGTAAAGGAACATTGAGTCGTACGAGAACATTTGAGTCGAAAAAGAATACTAAAGTTGAGAAGTCGAGAGTATTGCCAAAGTAAAATGTAAATAATCCTAGCCTTAAAAAATAGATTGTAAATAAAGAAACTTGGAGTTAAAAGAACTTTGAAGTCCGTTTCTCTTGAAAATAATATCCACGATCTAGTTATACTGACCGTATCGAGATTAGCGGAAATTTGTAACAATATAATTATGCACAAATGCTAAGCACTAATACTATCCAAAAAAAGTAATTTTTTCAAATTTCACCTGATTATTGTATTATTTTAAATCTTTTTTACATTGCGATTGTTATTGCGAATGTATATTTACATTATTTTACAATGAATGAAGAACAAGCAATAAAGCATTTTGAAAGTTATTAGCCAAATTATTTCATTATCTCATCTATTCGCCATTGTAATGCAATAAGTGCAAATTCAGACTCGCATATTTAATTTTCTCATTGCTTCCAAATTCAGTGCAGCCATTGTAACGACACAAGTGCAAATTCAGACATCACGATGGATTATTACCAATGCTGAAAGAAATAATTGAAATTTTATTTGGCGAAGGTTTGCTTAAGGCTTTATTCGTCACGGAAACTTTTGCAATGGGCCTGAATGTGTCAGCCAGAGCAGACGGGCGATATGTATATATTTTAGAGCTACTTTCACATTATTTATCTGTATAATTTTTAATATAACAATTAAATCCAATTTTAATAAAAAAAATCAATTTTATATCCAACATAAATAATTCTATTGTAACCCATTTCTTCTTAAACATAAGTTACACCTTGATCTGATGACAGTTTTGTATACTGCGCCTCGTAAGATTGACGGCAAAGACTTTCGCTGGATATCTTCAGGAGAGTGCATACAAATGAGCGGCCGTGCTGGTCGTCGAGGTCTTCATAATAAAGGTATTGTAATCCTTATGATTGATGAGAAGGTATCGCCAGCTGTTGGTCGACCAGGGCAAAGCAGATCCTATTAATCCTATTAATTCGGCTTTTCATTCAACGTATAATATGGTGTTCAACCTCCTACGAGTTGAATATGTGTTGGAGCAGTCGTTTTTTCAATTTCAAAACCAATCTTCTATTACAGAATTGTACAAACATGTCCAAGAAAAGCAGCAAGAACTGGGTAAGTTCAGGATCAACGAAGAGCACAGTGTCGTTTCTTATCACCATATACGTACACAATTGAACTCCTTGGGTAAAGAATTCCGAAAATGGATAACCAAACCTGAACATTTAGTTCCATATCTTTTTCGATATTGCTCCAGAGAAAATCATTATTCCTACCACACCATGGAAGATGCGCACTCGCCCGCGAAGTAAACTGTTTCAGTGTAATTGTTTGAAGAGCCTCAACTTTCCTTCCAATTTATTATATATTAACAACTCAATTTTCAGCTCGATTTTGCACTTTATGATTACCGAAGAGATGGCTCTCTCTGGATTTTGAACAATTGAACATATATGTTAACATTGACGCAGATAAGAAACAAAGAACGACGATTTACAGATCCAATAGACAAAGCTATTATTTCCATTTTCAATTTCACCATTGGAATTAACGTTTTCTCAGCGTTGGGCATCTCCTTTTAGCGATATACCAACATACATATATTCTTTGGCTTTGTTAACTTCAATAAAATGTAAATCTCCACGTACTATTAACTCGTTAATAACTTGGTCGAACAATCGGTACGCTTTTGACGTCTTAGAATAACCAACACTGACGTATTCTTTGCCTAAATTTATAATAATAATAATAATAATAATAATAATAAATTGATATAGAGCCAAGTGTTTTCAAATGCGCCTCTGTAGGTTTTCTGCCGTACTATATTTCCTCTAGTGCCGTAGTTGGAGCGGGGACTCCTGTTTCTTGGGAAACTATTTAGTTTTATAATAACATTTTCGGGGTGAATTTTGTGTGCCATTTAGAATTCTGTTTAAGCTTTGTGAATCTCCAACTCAAGATACGTCTTAGGTAAAACTTGCGCAGACTGAGCAAAAGCTAGTAACGATTCTATTCCAACATTGAGTGTAAAAGACAAATATTCCGGTAATTTGGAATCCAAAAACAACCCAACCCTAAAAAACTGTTGCATATGTGCTCTAGCCAAAGAACATAATCGATCACATTATCTAATGCAATAACGATTTTTCATATGCTACTAAGGGCTTTTGCCACATTTGAATTCTTTTTTGCGAAGAATGCTTACCACGGATATTACTTCATGGCCAGATGGGCATGCTTACGTGAGTTCCCAATTTGGCGCTGTTGAAGATAATATACATTTCATAGGCTCTGAAGCTTTTTTGTGGGCTTCTGCGTTATGCAGTTTTTGAGAGAAATATGAAGTTTTTCTACACTATAACATTGGGTGGGCGTGGCTGATTTTTCGCATTTTTGTACAGATACTATAGACTCATTTAATCTTTGTAGTCCTATCGGCTCTAAAGAGCAAAGAACCAATTTCTTTTCTTGCTTTTGAAAATAAAGGATTTTTCAGTTTAGATAGTACTGAAGGTATCCATCGACCAATTTGGCTAATTTTCAATTTCAATATATGTGCAAGAACTTCGAGCGTTTCTGCTGGGTAATATTCCCAGAGCTCTTTTACATGCTATTATAGAATAGCTACACGTCTGGCATTACTGAATTATCATGAATTGCGCCTCACTCATTTTGCGAACGACGCCACCATATTTCGCCTTAGGGTTTATTCGGGTGATATTATGAAGAAACTTCAAAAAGGTCTGCCCGATGGTTTTAGACTTTCTACTTAACCACAGGAGATGAGTGGGTCGTTTTAAGCCTCAACGCCCTGTATGTAGAAAGAATGCTAACATATCTTAGCCTTCTAACGTCAAATAAATAATAATAAAGTTAAATATCTAGGCATTATTCTTCATTCTAAATCTAACTTCCGCGAAGATATATTAAATATTGCGAGTAAAGTAAATAGTGCCGTAAAGTTTGTGTATGGTTTAGTTAAATAACAATGCATGTTACGTAAAGCTAACAAAGAGTTAATATTCAAAGCTATTGGGTTCGGAATGTAATTTCAATTTTTTAAAATATATTTAAAAGCTGATATAGCAAGCCTTGCTTGTGAAAAAGGTTGATTGATCCTACGGAGTAGGTATTGGTGGATGACCTTCCCAATATGGAAAGAGCAAAGGAGCATTTTCGGTATATTTTACTTTTCTACTATCAAAAAATAAAAATGTTGTTTAAGCAAGAAGAAAATTATTCGGATATGTTGAGATGTATTGATAGCACGTAATGCTGCTTTACAAAATTTCGTTCCGACAATTTTGATTTATAATAAATAGTCAGTGCAAATCAGCGCAAATAAAAAGACAAAGAAATAAAAAAGGGTTCTAAGTAGTCGTTTATTGTCATATGCGATGAAAGAAAAATAGTTATACTTATATTTAGACATAGAACCATATCCTGCTTAGTTTTCACACGACAATATACGCCTGCCTCTTTATGTGGGTTTTAGATACCCTTTTTTTAAGCCACATTTCTCATTGGCTTAGTCCACTTAATCTCAAATTCCAAAAAAAAAATATAAATATATATATAAGTGAAGCGAACAAATTAGTTGGTTTTAAAAAAATGTAATGGGTGGGCCGCCCATGGGCCCAAGTCACTTTTCAAATGAAAATGTCTTGTATAATCTTTTATCACTTTATTGACAAGGGGCACTATGTTATTCCTGTCAACGGTGTTCCGGTGGGCGGTAATTGATTGTTGACGGGCAGCAAATAAAACATCCTGTTGAATTTCCGTAATATTATTAACGGTAATACCTTCAATGCCACCAAAAAATTCTATACGACCAAAAAATGCTGCTGTTGGGTGAGGACTGAACCGAATTTACAGAAATAAAGTAATTAATCTTTTATACCAACTTGGTTCTAATAAAATATGCTTACATTATCTTTTTATAAAATATGTTTATATAACGGTTATGGCGAATATTCGTTGTATGTTTCTATATATGTTTGTATGACCTTTATGGCTTTGATTTCGTTGTTAGCGAGCGATTCAAGCTCAGAAACAATCTGGCAAATTTCCTCCACATCCAATTAGTTAGTGTGGACTACTTCTAGCAAGTTGACACGCTCGTACACTTTCCTCAATATCCCCTTTTAGTGGCATTATTTGGTTCAATGTATCTTCGACTTTTTCTTCCGACTCTAAGGCGGGAATGTTATTGTTGAATCTACCGATTAAGACGTTCATTTTTTTTAACCAATTCATCTGTCATCCCACATAAATTCTTATTTACATTATATTGCTAATCGTTGCTTTTGTTCAATCTTTTTCTGGCCCTCCAGCAGATTATTGTAGTCTGAAGCTTCCGGCAATCTATTTCCAGTCAGATCCTATCCAGTCAACAGATCGTTTGCTTCTTGTGATTTCTTTTATTGTTCTCATTCGGTTGTGCATTTTCCTAAGTAGATAGTCAAATATCTTCTTGCCCTTCGCATTCCTCTTCCTTGTGGTAAAAGCTCAGGTTTCCGTTTATGATCCAGCCTTGTCCAGTTTTAATACTCACAACATTGGCCCAGAGAAAGAAAAAGCCTATAACTTAAAATGCCATTTATGTGTTAGTACGTGCAACTTATTATATTCATGGTGCTACGGATAGCGTTAATTGACCGATTTAGCAAAACCAAATGCTTTTATTCATTAAGGAGGAAAAAATATTATTAAAGTTCTTCTTTAGTTAGTTCTTTAATTTGAACTTTTACTTCTTTTTTGCACTAGCTGTAGTATATCATTATTATCCAGAACAATTTGCCAATCGGAGTTTTTGGTGTGTTGTTTGATTGGGCCGTTTCCTTCCTTTTGTAGGCCATTTCCCTTCGGGTTTCGATGAGCTTGTTTTTGGTCGTTTTAGATAACTTAAGATATCCTTTCAGATTCAGTTTTGTTTTCAGCCACCCGATTAGCAATTCTGATTTTGTAAGAAGCAAAGTGTGATAGAAGTAGGGATAATACATTGACGCATTTTTATCCCGTTAATACAGTGTAGGTTTAAACGTACCCTGAGTTTTCTGTAAGGATTTCTGAATTGATTTGGTCGAGGTTCATTTGATGCCTATTAAACCCTGTATGCGGCGCAAAGCTAAATTGCAATTCTTTTCTTTCTGTAATTGGATCTTAAGGACGTCTAGAGGGACTTCCAGATGAGGGATTAAGTCGCTACAATTTTGTGCAGTACTGTGTATGGTGTTGCGTGTATGGTAGATATTCTAAACCCTAATTGGCCGTTATGGTTTCAAATTTGGCGGTGGCACTAGATTGAATAGTATGGGTCTCTAATCCTTCATCAGCTGTTGCGGTTTCTGACCCAGTTTCTGATGGTCTCATCTTATCTTCTTTGATGAAGGCATTGATATGGTTTAAATTCGATTACAACCTTGAAAACGCACAGGCGACTACGCTCCATTTTCCTGGGTTATATGTAAGCTCAGAAATACATTCTTCGATTCTAGCCTTTCATCTTTTTAACTTCGCATTATGATTTTGGAGTTTTTTTTTGAAAGGAGTTTTTTTTGGATATGTTTTATTCTTAGGGAGGCAGAGAGTTAGTTGTCGAAAAAAGACTGTGGAGAGAGAAAAAAGAAGGCTTGTTGTTTGGTTTTTGAAGACAGAAACAAAAATAATGAAAAAGGGCTTCGGATATTTGCGTCTTTAATTTTTTTAAAAGAAATTCCATGATTCTGAGATAATTGGGAGCCGTTCCAAAAAAATTATAAATTTGCAAAACTAAAATAAATAAATAAATTTGTGCTACGAGAAAGTGAGCGTTAATGGACGTCTATTTGGAAGAAATTCCAAGAAAGAAATCAAAAGATATTTTACCAGACAAAACTGCGAAAATGCGTAAAAGAGTGAAGTAAAAGTTCCGTCCACTAAATTTTTCACTCGTCATTCACGCAGTACCGAGATGTCGAAAATTTGTATCGTGTTGCCGTTGAGGCTTAAAGTCTAAATATTTTCTTCTTTTATGATGTCGCCATTTTTTGTTTTTATATAATCATTAGACGACCTATGAGATTATTGAAAAAAAAATTTGTTAAAAGTTGCTAACACTAAACAATAAGATTCTGATTAAAAAAAAATGTATTCTTTAAAAATTTTTGTTTAATTGAGTGTGTGTGAGACTTCGTGAATGCGCATTCGACGAGGGACTACACCGGGTAAGTTAAATAAATTTAATTTTTTTCAACTACTTTGGCACATTTATTAGTAAATTTTGATGTATTTCATTGCATCAAATGATTCTTATTATGTTAGTTATTTCAATTTATTGACAAATTTAAAATATTTATCCAAATATTGTTTCGTTATCATCGATTAGATAATTTATAGACTTCAATTAAATCCCACAAAAAGAAGAAAAAAATCAAATTAAACTATAGTCTTTTCAAATTAAATTAAGGTACTTTAATGCTAATTATTTTCTTAAAACCAAACCTCATCAACCTAAATTACGTAACTGAAATTGTGAATATGTTTTCTTTTTTTTTTAAATCATAATGAATGGTTAAAGTTGTGGTAGGATTTCCGGAAGAAGACATTAGGGTTGGTTAAGAATAGGCATGGGCTTAGGCATAGGATAACGGGTTCCATCGCTTTAATTTTTGTTTGTTAATAAAAATTTAAATTTAAAGTTTGACAGTGCACGCAAGTACAATTTTTTTTTTGTGTAGCGCGGATGTTCGATTCAAATTAGACTTCTACATCCACACCAATCCGACGAGCCAGACACGTTTATCGCGTGCGTAAATAATTGGAAAGAAAATACTACACCTCTCCGATATTTTCATACGATAGCTAATAAACCCGCGTCGCGTAAAGTTTCACCTGTTATAGGACCGAAAGATGTTAACTTATGTATATAAAATAAAAATGAAAACCCTTTTCTTTCCCGCATTGTAGTCAATAAAATGGAAATATAAATATGTGTAGGTTACATATTTGGAGTCCCAGCAACATTTAGTGTCATTAGGTGCCATTTAAGGTTTTCACTGGAAAGTTTAAAGTTTTTGGCTATAATCTACGTTAGAACATTTTGTTACTTAAGCGCGTTTTGTATTGTTTACGGCGACTTGAAAACTGTGCTTTAGCGAAGAAATGGAATTAAGACGTGCAACAATTCTTTACGACTTTGGACGTGGATTATCAAGACTATGCATTGTTCAACTCACTTCCACTTTTGCCAATAAACCAGTCTTGCGAAAACCACCAATACATGGCCTTCGTTTGCTTACTGGCGTATATAAAATACTGTATCATTATTTAATTGTGCAAAAGATTTCTTTCAGTGGACGCCAGATAATTTTGAAAATTCATCGATTGCTGCAAGCAAATCTTTAAGAAATACAAAGACGTGCGTAACATCGTAACAAAGTAACGAATTACGGTGTAGGGCGCTCATGCAGAGCTCAAAGTAAACGGAACGAAAGACTCTTTAGTATAGATAAGTTTGGATGACTCATCTAAGCTGATACCAACTTTTAGGAATACACTGCCTCTCAGCACTTGTAACTGAGAGACTATCAAAGAAATAAAATGATCAAGGACAAATAATAAACAATACGAAGTTTGATTGCATCTGAAAATGAATATAAATTTTATTGAAAGTAAGAATTAAAAAAAGCTTAAACTAAAGTGGAATTATTTCATATAAATGCATTTTGCATTATTCGGCAATAACAGCTTTGGCCGGATGCGCATATATGCGCCCGCTCGAAGTGTGTTACAATAGTGCAACATAGACAGAAATTAAAATTAAAGAAAGAAATAAACGACGACACATTTTAAATGTGTAAATTTTTCATAACCAAATAAATATTTACATTTATATAATAAATATTTTTATTTGTAAAATAATTGTGTAAGGTCAGTAATAGTATGCAATAAAATTTTTGCAAAAGGAAAGAAGCACAAACGTATAAACATAATTGAAAAAAATTAAAAATATATTAAAGCTAGACATTTAAAAGTACATAAGTATAAGTAACCGAGATGCTTAAATTAGTTAATATAGACTATAGTAAAACTACACATATGGGTCTACGAGCATGAGTCGACCCTTTGGGGGTTTCAAGATGTACCAAATCCAATGGAAGTTTGTTGGATTTAAAAGAAATGGCCGGTCAAACTTGATCACGCAGTAACAGTGCTTTCAGAGGAATGTGAACAACGGTTTGTTTTTCGGAAGCCTTTGGTAAAATAAATTAAGCAAACAAAGGCCGTCACATCGTTTTTCGTTACGACAATGCGACCTCTTCAATATCTCTTCTCTTCTCATAATCCAGTATTTAACTCAAAAAATAGAAATAGTCCCTCTTTGCTAATTCCACCTTAGTTGTAGACTATGCGTATCCCATGACTAACTCGCTTTTTATTCCTAACTTGGTCATTTTAGAAAACGACGCTTTATTGTTTGAAATCACGTGTTTTCCTTTTGTATTGGATGAATCAGATATCACGTTGACAATTGTAGAGGCATTGCCAATTGTTTGAGCGAATTGTTACTCAGCATTTAGGTTTTGCTGTTAAATATTATGTTTCCCCATTCCAGCATAACTTCTTGAAACGATGTTCAACTATTACGAATCTCTTAGAGTATACTTCCCATGGTTTCAAAGCTTTTTCTAGTGGCTCTCGCACGGATGTCCAATATACTAATTTTAGTGAGGCGTTTGACTTGGTTAACCACAATTTATTGATCTTCAAACTCCAGGCCTCTGGCTTCTCCTTCTACTTAGTGAAATGGATAAGTTCGTATCTGCATAACAGATCATTCGCTGTTCTGTTTATAGTCGTCTCCTCGTATAAATTGCTAGTGAAGCCAGGCGTCCCGTCCCCTTTCATTTAATTTATACATTAATTATCTCCCCTCGGTGATTAAATCCAACCAGATCTTAATGTACGTTGGCGATGTTAAACTCTTGTCTTCCTTCTTCTCGGAGTGGCAATCGTATCAGCTTCAATTTAACTTAAATAATTTGGTTAGATGGTGCTCGTTAAATTTTATGAAATTAAATGTAAACAAGAAGTTTTCTTTCTCAAGAAGGAAGACATTCAATACTGAGTATATTATCGATTCACACAAGTTCGAAAACGTAGATTCGTTCATCGATTTAAGGGTTTTATTTGACCAAAGATTACGTTTTAATTTGCACATTGAGCTCTCTTTAAGTAAAGATAAGTCCGCGCTTGGTTTTATTAAGAGGTGGTCCAAAGAGCTGAATGATCCTTACATTACAAAAAGGCTACGCATTTGCTTAATCAGACCAATGTTTGAGTATGAGTCTGCTATGTGATCTCCTACCTATAGGTGATAGCTAGGTTTAATACATTATAGAACGACCGCAGTAAGATCTTAATGTTTTCGGCAGATAAATCGAGCGTAATGTGTGAAAGATAAGATTTAAGCAGTAAGATATTGGTTTTATGAAAATCATAACATTTATTTGAAGAAATTGGATTTGACACATTAGAATGGTTTAACGAACCATCGTGCCTGTAATAAAAGGAAATACAAATAGCTGGATGATACGGATTCTCAGGTAAAAAGCCGGAACATTACCGGACAAGACCATGTCCTTAGCCAGCCCAATCGTATTACTGGGGACAACATTATCGTTTCCGCCGAATTCTTCACTGGATTTCTACCTCTAGATATGAATTCTTTTACTAAGGCATTCTTCGGCCCAGTCGATTTATCCAGGGCAGAACTAAAGGATTAACAGTTTGAAGGATGCTATACCCCTGTCTTGAAATGTTTTCATCTTAAATATAGATACTGTGAGGCCGTTTCGGCCCTTTCCTTTGGCTGGGGCAGCTCAGCGGCCCAGGGAAGGAAACAAGCACAAGAAAATTTATATTCGCAGGCACTTGGTTCTTCTTTTATTAATTCATTACATTTGGTAAATTTCGTCAGAGTTTATAAATTGTATTCTGCTGTCTTTGTTTTCGTTTTCTCTCAATCACTTTTGTTTGTTCAGGACCCTTGATTCTTCCTTTATTTATCTGATACCTTTAGTAAATTCTATCCGAGTTTTGTAAATTGTATTCAGTGTTATCGGCTCGAGAGCCTAACACCGACCTCCCGGCTCGAGAGCCCAGCACTCACTCACTATCCTACTCGTAACCTATTCTATTCTATCTTATCCTATCTCTAATCTATTCCTAAGCTATTCCTTATTCTATTCCTAATCTATTCCTAAGCTATTTCTTATTCTATTCCTAATCTATTCCTAAGTTATTACTTATTCTATTCCTAATCTATTCCTGAACTATTTCTTATTCTATCCCTAATCTATTCCTAAGCTATTACTTATTCTATCTTAACCTATTCTTATTTTAGCACTCCCCCTCCCCAGAGATGGAGAGTCCGTGAGGCCAAAGCGAGGGTACGACTTTGGGTCCTCACAATACTCTGTTGGGATTGAGAGTTGCAATTTTCATCGATATATGAGATCTGTTATCATCTATATCTTTACAAGAGGCCAGCCTTGAAATAAAGAGCGATTTCCTGGCTGGCATAAAAATTAACTCGCGCCTACAAGTAAGCAGCGATGCATTACGCGACGCGCTACTAATAACTAACTTACCTTGAGGATTAATGATTGGCATGGTTGGTATATCTATAGCCTGAGGTTCTACGCTTGCTTTAGATGAGAGATCTATAATCTCGAGAACTATAAGATACTGGGAGTATGGCTTTATTAGAACTAAGCGGCAATGTTGAGGTTATACTCATTGAATGCTTTACCGTCGCCGCATAGCTGCCACTAGGTGGAGTAATTTTTAATTATTTAGCTTAAAATATAAATAGTGACCTATATGTGGACCAATTCATCAGAATTTTATCGTGAAAGTTTTTCATGGGGTGAAGTCACTGTAATGGATGTAGAAAATTGTCTGAAAAGATAACATAATATTAATGGTCTCTTGAGGAAGTTTTTTTTTGGATGTTGGGTTTGATTGGACTAAACCAATGAGAACTGTGGCTTATGTAGGTCCAGGTGATAGCATGTGATGATTATTTTCAAACGATATATATGTATATTTTTAAGCCAACAAAAAAAAAAACGAAGGCTATTATAAATCAACCCCAATATGTTCAGTGTAACAGTAGATTGTTAAGATTGGTAGACCGGTGTAGGAAAAATATTGCAACATTTGGCTAAAAAAAGAATATTTTAGATAAAATATTGATTAAACTTAAAAGTAAGCTAAAAAAACAAATTCGGATTTTCGTTTTCAAAAACCCACAGTGAATATGGATCCATACAAGGTGACAGTCCTCGATTTGTGATTCGTATATCATCTTATCTTTTTCAAATACACATTGATTATCTACACTGCTTTTATTTATTAAAAGTAGAGTTGACTTTCTATCGGAAAAAAAGACATTTTTTCCTTGACTATTCATTACAGCATGTCTGAGGGCCAGCAATTCAATAAAAGCAAAGGGGACTCTGAATTTATGCAATGTTCTCAGATAGATGCTTCACTACCAAGTAGCTATATACATTATATCCGACTGAACCGTCAGTAGCATGTAGAAAAAATTAGTTCGAAAAGTGTTAAAAAATGTTTAATTTAAAAGGCGCTGTTACAAGTGGTGTAGCTAATGCAAATTTGAATTTAAAAAATCCATCTGCCTGTAGCTAGAAAAATATTTCGATTTTAAAAATATTGGCTTTTGCATGGTTGGCTTTTGGTATTTAAATTCAAAAGTTCAATTTTCTTACAGAAAAAAGGAAGTAAATGCCGTGTGTGTGTGCGCGTGTGTGTGTGGGTATTATTATTAAACGTTCGTATAAAAGAGATGATAATTAGGGTGTTGCTTCTTGCCGTGTTTCGAGAAAAATATGTTTAAAGTAATGAAGTGTTTTGCAGTCGTGTTGTAATACATTTTCCGTAAATTTTTTCTATGAGAATGTAGACCCACCACCGTACAGCTAAGCTGCAGAAAATTTATAATTCTACACTCAAATTCACAATCAATATCAAAATCTTCATCATAATCTTATAATTCCCTGCCTCCTTTCGATTCGCTGTTAGGCTTTCGCTATTTTAGCTTGAAAATGGTTTTAAGTGGATATAAACGCTTTCAAAAAACATGTGTTGTTGTATTAGGGAAGTCAAAATTCATTTGACTATAACTTCTTATATTGCATAGGTAAGCTTTCCAAATCAGTTTCATTCACATAGCTTTGCCATTGTAGCAATTGTGACTTGTTGTGTGTTTTTGATCGACTGCAGTAGGTATTATAAGTACGTTCAGGCGCACTGTGCAATTTTTGTGAGAAAGAGACGGAAGATATAGGTTTTGTCGGTAATAGTGACTTTTGGAGTGCGCTACATTGAAAAAATTTTTGTTTGATGTCCCATTCTTTTTTTCTGGGATGAGTCGCGCCTGGGTTTTGGGGGGGGGGGAAAAGGCGTGGTTCGTCCTATCCGAAGGGATGAATCACGCCTTTTTTAGTGTTTGCGCCCACCCGAAGGCACCCGAAGGCACCCGAAGACGTCCCGAATGGCATTCGTCAGAGTTTTTTGAACCCAGGGGTCCGAGGCGGATGTTCGTGTTGGCGTCTCCGAGGATGTTGTTGTGCTGTTGTTGCAAACCTATGTTGGAAACGAAGTATACCCTACCCTGATATGTAGTTAATTGGGCCGAGTCTTGTGCATTTCAACACAATCTTTGTACAATGAGAACTTTATGCGGTTTTTACTTGTGCATTTCGACACAATTTTGTACTATGAGAATTTTTTGTGGTTTTTACTTGTGTAGTGTTTTTTAATTGATTTACTGACCTATCCTAACACTATTAATGGATGGCCTATATTTAATATTTATTTTACTATATTTAATATTTTTCTTTTTTAGAATATAATTCTAATTTATTTTAAGTTTATTTCAATATATAATATTCAATAAAGTTTGCTTTCGGTACAAGCGCAAAAATATCCGTCTACTTACATTTGGTGCTGGCCGTATGCTTTTATTTTATACCTAATTGTGAAACAACGTTGTGCTGCTTCCGTTATCCATATCTCGGGAAGTAAAATTCCGTTTTTATTTAGGCATCTTAATTGATGCCACCCATTTTGTTGTTTAGGCATCTTAACAGATGCCGCTTATAAATCAATTTAACTAACACAATGCAAACCAAGTTCTGAACTTAGTATACCCTACAGTATAGGAAGCTAATTGCATGTATTGAAAATCAAACAAGTCCTACACTTAGTATACCCTACAGCATGGGAAGTGTATACCCTATCGCATAGGAAGAAGTTTATTGTGTTGCAAACCAAGTTCTAAACTTAGTATACCCCTATTGCATAGGAAGGTGGTGCAAAAATCATTTACAAAAGATTGTATAATTATTTTTTTATTCAAAATTACTATATTTAATATTTTTCTGTGTAGAATATAATTCTCAATCATTTTTAAGTTTATTTCACCAAGTTCTAAACTTAGTATACAAAAAAAGAAAAAATTAAAAGACATTTTTTTTGATTAAAAAATCATATATTATATATATTTATTATATTTTTCTGAATCTCTATGATTCCATAGTGGAACGTTCTATTGTTTATCTGCATATGCACTTCATACTGCATATAGTAATTATTTATGCTCAGTTCTCTTAACTTAAAAAGGAATTTAAAATATGGAAGTAAGTCGTAATTATTCATCAGGTCCGTCTCCAGGTAATCCGCAACCTGCTCATCCAGGCATTTCTGCACTTTCTGGACGATATCTATATCCCAATGCTGCAGAAACACCTGCTGCAGCTACTCCCTCTCAGCGTTATTAATTTCATTGCTGCTCCGAGTTTCAAAAAACCCAATGGAGAGCGTGAAATTACATGGATTGAAATTCATTTTTTTATTTTTAAAAAAACTTTTTAAAACTTCTTGGCTTTCAAAACTTCTTGTAATGTTAGATTTCTTTTAGCACGGCATTTATACCATTTTCTTTACAAGTTTTGTGAAGATATCCCCCTGAATTTTTGTGGTTAAAAAAAATGCGGTTATACAAATTAAAAAGTTTCTGCGCTAATTTATATCGCTCGGAAAATAGCTTGCAGGCACAGCCTACAAAAACTGGCTGAATATTTGTCCGATACAGATTTAATTGTTGTCAAATCCGTTTATCCTAACATCAATGATTTCAATTTGATGAAACGTAAGGGAGTCTTTCCTTGTGATTATCTAGACTCTATTGTTCGCCTCCAATAAATTAATCAATGAAGAATGTAGTGTAGATGATTGTGAACATGCTAAAAAAGTCTGGAATACATTTCAATGTAGAACGCTCCGAGATTACTTATTATTATATTTGAAAGTTGACGTTTTGCTATTATATGATGTCTTTGAACATTTCCGAAAAGTATGTAAAACTATTTACAAGTTAGACCCTCGTCAATATTATACTACGCCTGGTCTGTCTTGGGATGCATTGTTGAAGACAACAGAAATAGAATTGGAATTATTGACTGACATTGAACAATATAATTTTATTGCCCGAGGTATAAGGGGCGGCATTGTTCAATGTTCTAAAAGATATTCTTTAGCTAATAATAAATATGTAAGCGATTATGATCCTACTCAAGAATCAAATTATCTAATTTACTTCGATGTAAACAATTTATATGGTTACGCCATGTCACAATGTCTACCCCATAAAAATTTTGAATGGATGACAAATTTGGAAAATTTTAATTTACATGAGGTGAAAGATGAACAAGAAATAGGATATATATTGGAAGTAGACTTAGAGTATCCATCTTCGTTACATGACTATCACAACGATCTACCGTTTTGTGCTGAAAATAAAATAAATGCGCACATGAAATGTATCAAATTAGTAACGGACTTAAACGATAAAACACATTACGTTATACATTATCGCAACCTTCAACAATGCATTCGACATGGTGTTGTTTTGAAAAAATACGCAAAATTCAATCAATCGGATTGCTTGAAAAAATACATTGATTTGAACAATTATCATAGAAACTATGGCTAAAAACTCTTTTGAGCAGAATTTCTTCAAGTTACTGAACAATGCTGTCTACGGCAAGACTATGGAAAATGTAGACAAAAGAAAAGTTATTAAAATAGTCTGTGAATGGGAGAATAGCGGTAGAAGGTTGGGGGACGAGAAGTCTTATAGCTAAACCAACTCTTCACAGTTCACTCAAAATTTCGGATGAAATGATGGCGATTCAAATGAATAAAGTACGAGTTGAGTACAATAAACCAATTTACATTGGTTTTACCGTCTTAGAACTATCCAAATGGAAAATGTACAATTTCCATTATGATTATATGAAGTCTAAATACAAAGAAAATATTAATCTGAATTATATGGATACTGACTCATTTATTTATGATATTGGAACAAATGACTTATATGATGACATTCGATATGATATCAGCTATCATTTTGATACGTCTGCATATCCTAAACAAAATATTTTCCATTTCCCCTCAATGAATAAGAAAATGTTAGGAATGATGAAAGACGAATGTAATGGAAAAATAATGAAGGAATTCATTGGTTTACGCCCAAAAGTGAGGATGAAAGATAAACTAAGAAAATCAAAGGTGTAAACTATTTTGTTACAGCTAAGCTAATCGTTGATGACTTTAAAAAGTGTTTATTTGAAAATAATTGTACTATGATTCCATGTATGTCTTCCGATCAAAGATACATCAATTGTATACACAACATATTAATAAAGTAGTTTTACGCTACTTAGATGATAAGAGATTTATAAGAGAGAATGGTATTAATACCTATGCATGAGGACATTATAAAATAAAGAATAATGATAACTAAAAAAGCAAAAAACATTTTTCTTATTTATTTATATTTATTGAAAAGGAATTTCAGGCAAAAATGACCGCAATTAAAAGTGTTAAATTTTTGTTTCCGCTTATAATTTTATTGGATGGGTGATTTTAAGTAATTATTTATTTCAATTGGCTGTTGTAGATTTCCAAAACTATCAAATTATTCTTTGTAGTTGTATTTTTTATAGTAGGTTACCCAATGTGTTCCAGGACCGTTTGAATTATCTAGATTAACAATACCACATTCTTGTGCTAATGATTTCTTAGGTAAAGAATCACGCATAAAAACACCTCTGAAATGTTTAAGTTGTTTACCATGCTTAATCAAATCGATATCTGTTAACGGTGGATTGGGTAGGTTGTTTAAAAGTCTTTTGGACCTGGTCTATAATAAAGTCCATATCCCTCTCTATAGGGTTTAAGATATAAACCTCTCCCCATAGCAATTGATTCCACATATCTGTTATGACGAGTAGCCTCTGCTAATTGTTCTCTGCCATTTTTTATATCATTTACTGCTTTAGCTATAGCTGATCCACCTGTAGCCAATCCTCCAAGTGCTGACAATGCTGTTAAGATCGGAACTAAAGGAACGAATCCACCAAGTTTTGGCATTGGAATAACTCTCGGTATACCAGCAACAGCACTACCCTTGTTACTCATCCTTAATTTTGAATGTATTGCATTCTGAGCTATTTTCACAGCATCCGTGATATTATTTGGTTTTGCTTTTTTCAAAATAAAGTCTTTTTAACAGCGGTTAAAAATAGCTTTTTTCCACCGTATGTTCCTCTTTTTCTTCCTCTTCCAGTTTTTCTCACCTTTGTTTTCTTAACTTTTCTTATTTTTTTCATGTTTTTCTTTCTGCTAGTCTTACTACCACTCATACCGAGTCGAAATTTCACTTTTGCCTTCATCGCATTCGTTACGATCCAAGCATTTACATGTTCCTTTAAATCACTATCTTTAAAGTTTACTCGCTGACAGGCTTTTTCTGTTAATATCGTATCAGCTTGATGTCTCTTATTAATGTCTTCTGATTGCGAATATCCAATATCATGCTCTCTACAAGTTGCATTCAACGGGTTTATTCCTTTTTCTTCTCGCGCTAGACGTGTTGTTAGTTTTGTTCCTGGACCACAAAATTGATAACCAGGTAAATGTAGTTCAACAGGTAATCTATTTATTAGGTTGTTTACGAAACCTCGTCCAATTTTAGACTGATTGTATATGTCTCATAAAGGAGAGCATTAATTGTGGGACCGTCAAATTGTGGCAAGACAAATGTTATGATTAGTCTAATAGAAAGTCCTAATGGGCTCAGTTTAAAAACATCTACATATGCTCGAAATCTTTATATCAACCAAAATATCGTTATCTGCAGACACTGATCGAACCCATAAACGGTATTTTTTTTTTTTATTTACATTCTCAGAAAATGAAAAAGTTATAAGCGCATCTAAGGCAAAATCACATTCAATAACGATATTCGATGATGTAATATGTGACAAACAAAATACTGTAAGGAATTACTTTTGCATGGGTAGACATAAACACATTGATTGCTTTTATTTATGTCAAACATATACGAGATTCCCAAACATTTAACACGTGATAATGCAAATATGATAGTAATATATAAACAAGATGAAATGAATGTGAAACATATATACAATGATCATGTTATCGGTGATATGCCATTTAAGAAATTTTTAACGATTTGTAGTACGTGTTGGAAAGATAAATATAGTTTTGTTGTTGTGAGTAAGGATGATCCAATTGATAAGGGACGATATCGGAAAGGTTTCGATAATTTCATAGAGTTCAGTTAGTCAAATTAGATATAAAGCAGATCATTATCGGATAGAGAGCCGATCACTATCAGGTATAAAGCTGTTCATTAACAGATATAGAGCAGATCACTACCGGATATAGGGCAGATTACAAAGAAATGAGTAACAAATTGTTAAAAGATATTATAAAGACACGAGAAGTGTTGAGCGCGAAGCTAACAAATATTAAATTGAATCAAATAGAGAAGGTTAACTTATTGGAAGACACATTTCAGCCTATAACGAAACCTTTGAAACGGATAAGTAAAAAACTTGATAATAAAAACTCTAGACCGCTAACATCATCATTTACGAATGATTCGATAGAAAATCATAACAATGACAGTGATGAGGGTGACGACGACGACGATGATCATGATCATGATGTTCAACATAATAACGAGATTAATGATGTAAATAATATCGATTATAATGATTTTGAGGTTGAGGCAGATAATGATGTTGCTATGGATAATAATGATGTTGAGATGCCTACGTTTAATTCATTATTAAACGCAAGAAAAAGAAGAAAAACTGAAACAAATTTGTTGAAGCATGGAAGGAGTAGAAGGAGTGTGAAAACTAAAAAGAATTTATTAAAGTATGGAAAGAGTGGCAGAGCTGTAAGAGGATATTTCGTAATACTCCTCCAATCGCGACAACAAACGTAGTTCATAATACAGATAGATGCATATGTTGGTTATGTAGGTAATCAAGAAGAAGGAGAAGCTGATTTTCATAATGCAGAAGAAGACATGAATATTGATGAAACGTCTTTGGAATCATCACCATCATCATCATCGGTGGGAGTACACCACTATTAAACAACAACAACAACAATAATAAGAAAAGGTTTAGAATTAAAAAGAGTTTAAAGCGGAACATCGATAAGAAAGGCGTTAAAATAGAGAAGAGTTTAAAGGATTTGAGACATTTAAAAAGAGAGAAGAAAGCAAATGTACTTCAAAGAAGGAAAGCTACAACAACAACAACAACAAGAACACCAATTAGAATTGAACAAAAAAAGAATTTAGAACGAAAAGATTCCACGCCATTAGATGGTTTTGATGTTAATAATGAGGAACGGTTGAAAACGTCACACATATCTTTCAATCAGAAACGAAAGAGTAAATCACAATTGAATACCGATAAAAAGCGAAATAAATATATGAATAACCGCAATGATGTTAACATTAATTCAAATAAATCCCCACTCTATAGTACTATACGAACACTCATTAATAATGAAAAGTTAGATAAAATTTATGGTTTTAATGTATATGTAGTGAGGAATTGGCGATTTGGAAATAATAAATTAAAATTTAAAAGAGATAAAACTATCAATATAGGAAATATTAAGTGGGCTATGACGCCAGGTTTGTTTCAGCTTATGTTTCACTCAAAACCTCAACATTATACAAAAAGATATCTGATAAAACATAAAGATATTCTAATAAATACAAATATACACAAACGTCATTATCAACCAGGTGCGCAAGTTAAAGGTACAAAAGCATTTAAATATCAACGTGTAATAAGACCACTATTTAATAAGAAATCAAATCTTCTAACGAAAGGTAGTGGGCTATCATTAAAATCAATAGACACTCGTAAATCTATCTTTACCTATTGGGACGATCCTAACGAGTTAGTTGATAGATTACGTTTACTTCTTTCTTCCGAAAGTGCTGGACACAATAATCACAAAACCGATATAATTTCGATTGTCGAGGAATTGCAAGAGGCTAACATAATTAAATGATAATAATAATGAGTTCTATAAATAAGTTTGGAGAAGGTTTAATTAATCATCATAAGTATATCAATTCGAAGTTAAAGACAAACTTATTGAAAACGCTTGGCATTAGCGTAAATAGTAATAGCACAGATCTTCATAAGAAAAGACTTTGTAATTTAATTCCACCTACTGAACTCAAAGATGCTGTAACAAAAGCATATCTGCTAAGAAAAAATGATGTGTTAACAGATAATGTAAACACTCTAACAACTACATACACTTCAAAAATGAAACGCGTTGAGGACGATATGAAACAATTTCAAAACACATATGATGTACAAATAAATAATATGAAAAAACAAATAGGTGAATTATACACAACAATCAAAAATGACATTAATAGCGAAGCTAAACACATTGAGATAACTCTTAAGAATCAACTAATTAATGCAAATAAAAGCTATATGAATAAGATTGAGGAGCGATTCGATAAAATCGAGGAATATATTTTCAAATGGATTGGAGTGGAACAACCGGAAGAAAAATTTGATAAACAATTGAATAATATGAAAGGTGATTTAACAAAATTACAAACTATCCTAAAAAGTAACGTTGAAGAAGATGTTAAATTAATTGAACAGTCCGTTAAAGTGTATTTGTATAACGAGAATAAGGAATTTATTAATAAGACTGAAGAACGATTTCAAATAATTGAGGACTGCATTTTCAAATCGATTGGTTTAAAGCTGCGACAACAACAAGACAAGAATGTAAAAAAAAGAAGACTAACTAAGAGAAGTAAAAGAAAAATTTTTTTATGCAAAAAACAAGAACAAGACGAGCAAGCAAACAATAACACATTAAATCGCATAGAGTTTGCATGATGGATCTAAACAGGGATAAAAGAGATATAGTTAATGAACTACACAAACAAGCACGCAAACATTTCAGAAGAAGAAGAGTTGTCATGAAAGGAATTGATGATTTGTGGCAAGCCGATCTGATTGAAATAATAAGCTATGCAGCGCAAAATAACGGTTATTGTTACCTTTTAACAGTAATAGATACATTTTCGAAAAAGGCTTGGGCTATGGCGGTGAAAAACAAAACTGCTCAAAACGTAACGAATGCTATGAAGGAAATTTTTGAGAAAAGTCATCGCAAACCGAAAAACTTGCAAACTGATGATGGTAAAGAGTTTTTCAATAACCAATTTTATCAACTGATGCAAAGTAATCATATTAATCACTATTCAACATATAGCGTTCTGAAGGCGTCCATAGTAGAATGTTTTAATAGAACATTAAAAGGAGTGATGTGGAAAGAGTTTAGTTCTCAAGGTACATATAAATGGATTCATATATATAAGGGGCTTATCGATAACTACAATAACACATTTCATAGAACGATAGAAATGACACCAAATTAAGTGAGCTCTTCAAATGAGAAATCTCTGCTGCAATTTAAAAATATTCAAGAAACCAAAGTTCCAAATTAATGATTATGTGCGAATAAGTAAATATAAACATCAATTTGAGAAGGACTACACACACAATTGGACTACGGAGATCTTTAGAGTGAAAACTATAAAAAATACAAATCCAAATACACACTTGGTAGAAGACTATCAGGGGTGTGAAGTTAAAGGCGGATTTTATGAATATGAGCTAATGAAAACTAAATTTCCGCAAACGTATTTACTTGAAAAAGTTGTAAGGAGAAGAGAAAATATGGTCTATGTTAAATGGTTAGGATTTTCATCGGAACACAACTCTTGGATTAACATGAACAATATATCTTAATAATAATAATAAAAGCTATAAAAGACATTCTTAGATAATTTATTCACGCATCAGACGTTAAGATGTCAATAACACTAACCTTAAACGGGGACTCCTCGTTACTTATTGCAAACTATTTTCCCGCAATTGGGCTTGATGAAAATTATGTTTGCGTATAAGTTTCGATACGTATCATTCGATTCCAAATGTCGATCGTGAAAACAACTTATTTCATATTGGCAACCATGAGATTACAATTCCTATTGGTTCATATGAGTTTCCTGATATATCCGACTTAATTACAAGTAAATATCATGATACGAATGAAAAAGGAGGTATACTAAATATTCAAGCAAATTATAATACGTTACAAATACACATAAAGAGTACAGTAGATCCAATTTATTTCGATAAGAAGCGTTCGACTGGATCATTATTGGGAATCAGTAAGAGAAAATTGCAACAAGATGTAGAACACTATTCAGATAGAACAATCGATATAACGAAAATTAATACCATAATGATTGAATGTAATATTGTAAGTGGATCTTATATAAACAATGTATCAGCGCGTACTCTTCATCAGTTCTCACTTACTGTTAGTCCACGTTATAAAATTGTAGAGATACCGACTAATGTGGTATATTTACCTATAAATACAAGAACGATAAATTCTATTGTTTTAAAAGTTATCGATCAATCTGGCAATTTAATAAATTTTCGTGGAGAAAAAATTTCAATAAGATTGGATTTGAAACCATCATCATCATCATCGTCATCATCATCACACAAATAAGGATGATAATATTTAACAAAAAAGACGCATTTAGTGATTCAACGTTCACTTCAACACCATCATCAATACAATACACAACGAAGGAATTATCAATATCATCATCATCATCATCAACGTCGCCACCGTGCCGTGATAATAAGAATAATAAGAAAAAATACAAACGAATAAAACCAAGCAGCAAAACTACTAATACCCTAAGTAGAATTAATCAAAACTTTTTGAATAGTTTGAGATTTCACTTGAAATAGTCAGAAAACCAAAAAAAATAAGTGATATAATTAATATATTACAAAAACCACAATTTGATAATTCAGTTATAAAAAAAGAATATCACAGTCATACATCGTATTTACAATCATTTAAAAATAATGATGAAATTCTTATATCAATCCAAAATCAAGATTTGTATGTCTTACCAAGCGAAAGCTTTCTATATGTTGAAGGAACTGCATCAAAGGAAGATGGTTCGATCTTTAATATTATAAAACTGTTAAATAATTGTATGTCGCATCTATTTGATGACAGTCGATATGAACTTAACGGTATAGAAATTGATCGCACACGTCATTTGGGTATTACAACGGAAATAAAAAACTTCACATCATTGAATAAACGCGTGAGTGAGAGCGTACTGAATCCAGGATGGTCGCCATTTAATAACGAAGAACTCACTATTGTGAGCGATTATTTCAACTTTTGTATACCACTGAAGATGCTATTTGGATTTGCTGAAGATTTCAATAAAATCATAGTTAGTTCTAAGCATGAATTGATTTTACTACGATCTAATGATGATAAACAAGCTATTACAACTACCTTGGTAAATGAGCAAATTAAATCAAGTATTTTGAATGTTACGTGGAAGATGCCGCATGTTCAACTCGCCGACGCTTACAAATTGGAGGTGTTTAAAAAAATCAATTCTCGCCAACCGTTAAATATATGCTTTAGAATTTGGAATATGTATTATTATCCTACACTTCCACAGAGTGCCGCCGTTTTATGGAATGTTAACTTAGCCAGTGAAAACGAACGACCGCGGTTTCTACTTATAGCATTTCGAAATGCCGAAAATAAATTTACTCATTGTAATTTAACTAATATAAGGTACATCTAAATTCTGATTCATATCCGTATGATGATTTGCATCTTAGATTCAATCGAAATCAATTCGCTCTACTCTACGACATGTATTCAAGATTTCAACAAAGTTATTATTAATAACTTTGTTGAATTAAATTAATAATAAGTAATGCACCCATAGTTGGTTTGGATGTAACACATCAAAATGAATCGGTTAAAACCGGACCGATCGATATCCGCATTGAAAGGAAAACTACAAGCAACATACCAGCTAGTACATCAGCATACTGTTTAATTATACATGATAAAATATTTGACTATGTATCACCTACAAATGAAGTAAGGGAAATATTGTAAAATTGTAATAAAATAGCAATAAACTATATATATATATATAGTTTATTTATATTTTGCAGACATTTCAATCTCAAATATGAAAATGTTGATGTACCTATTCGTTGTACTTATAAAAGTATCTACGAGCAAAGAGAACTTAAAAAAAATTTGCTTCGAATATCGTGAATTTGCAAAAGAGAGAATATTAAGTAATGGTGAAATTGAGAAGGTTCGCACGCCAAACTTATCGCGACTGCTACAGAACATTCGAATAGTTGATCTAAAAGATTATACACAAACGTATAAAATGAATATTACGTAACGATGAAATAGTTAGTTTTGGAGAAAACTTCAAAGAAGAATAACCAATATGAAAATCAAAAGTTCAACGCTATACGCGATTTTAATTTTCGTCAATATTCATAATGCGCAACACCATTACACCCTTTCCCATTCTGATCGACTTTATGATAACAGAATTGCTAAATTCAAAGGTGATACAAGTAAATATTTAAATTTTCGAATAAGACTTCCAAACGATACAACGCGTACAACGATACATTTATCACTTCAGTTGCTAACCCAATCATCGGAAGATAAAATTTCAACAACAACATCAACAACAACAACAATACTACTACGAATAACAACCTTACAAACAAATTATAATAGAGCAGCAAGACATGGCGATTATAAACTATTTACAATAAATGATGTAGTTGAAGCTTTTAAAAAGGCTTTAATAGAAAAAGAAACAAATATTGGGGGTATTATTGAAAGTGCATTAGCATTCCATCGTCATTTCAATTTAAAATATGAAAATTGTGAAATTAGAGTCAAATGTAGTCAAAAGTATAGCAATTACGTATATCGTAAACTTAATATCTATTGCTTTGAATTTAATGATTTATCTTCAAATTTTGATGATGATGATGGTGGTGGTGGTTGTGTTGGTGGTGGTGGTTGTGTTGGTGGTGGAAAATCAACATGAAGCTAGTCTTCTCATCGGTCGACCAAAAAATGATGTATATGTTAGAACTAGTGATATCAATGATTATTTATAAACATTTCATATGAGTATTCAGTAAGACACACGTCAGAGAAAAAATAGGATAGTAAAAAAAATATATAGATTTTTAAGGACATTCTCGAATATTGTTTCCGATGAAGATAGAAAGAAGATGATGGTAATTTAACGTTAACAGATGTTAAAGAATATCTAAAGATGATTATCCAAAACATACAAAATCCAACTATATATGTTAAATGACTTGAAAAATTGAAATGGGTGATTGAATCGGAGAAGAAATTTACATGCGTAATTTAGATGACTTTAACTGTTCGAATATAGATACTCTATATAAAACAGATACAAATACAAATTTATCTAATTATCATTATTGTAAATATAGATGTGCTCTCAAAAATGTTATATCATTACGAAATTATGTTAAGGTCAATTTAAGTTCAAATAAAGAGAATATTGAGAATACTTGAAAGAAAAAAACTGGTTTTTCAAAAAAAAAAAAAAAAAAAAACAGATAGATATAGAGTATAAAAACACTAAGATAGTAGCATAGTCATTAGTTGTTTCTATAAGTTCGTCTGTTTATTATCCCTCGCAATCACAAAAAAACAATGGTTTCATCAAGAGATTTGAAATCTGTTGAAGGCGTACGATTGTTGTATTGATAAGGATCACAGGACTTTCTTTCTAAAAATGATCGATAAATTAAGGATCTATAACAATTTATCCACTTCGCCATTTATATCATCATCAATATACGGTATACATAGCTATGATTCATGGATAAATTGCATGAAAACTCAAAATACCTGTGCCTGCAAACTATTTTACAAGCGATATAAATTAGCGGAGAAACTTTTTAATTTGTATAACCGCATTTTTTTAACCACGAAACTTCTGCGATAGAAATTAACTCGTAAAGAAAAATAGTATAAATACCGAGCCAAAAAGAAATTTAATATCATTCCAAAAGTATAAAAAAAAAGTTCATAAGTATGATGAACTTTAATAAAAACAACAGCACGCTATCTTACGGGTTCGCTGAAAGCCGCAGGCCTGAGGAGATAAGTCCCGACGTATGGGACTTCCAGTCATTCTAGTGCAGTTTAACTTGGGCAACGGATGAGAGGTTTGTTGAAAAACTTTACGCACGTCTGCAGACGCAATATGCGTCATTCTTGGAGGAGCAAGTCATGGAAAATAATGATTTGCTCCTAAATTTTATATTTAAATTGAATTTAAAAAATTTTCAATTAGAAACTAAAACAGCGCAATTCACAATATCGATGATGATATCAAGTGTAGGTATATCATTGGAATATGCATTGTTAGAAATTAGAAATAATAAAATGTTATTTTTTAAATTAATTAGTTAATAAAAATGTAACAAAAACAAAAAAAAGGTCTTTTTATGTTCTTTTTTCAGTTGACAGCTAAAAAATAAATCTAATATTTCAAATCAAAAACATATCTTTTTTTATACTTCCTATGTTGTAGGGTGCACTAAGTTTAGAACTTGGTTTTTTTTGACAACATTCTATGTAAGCCCAAGATGAATTGCGTATGAATAACATCCTACCACACATACACACATACATGCATTGCAAGATCATCACAACAATGTTCTGGATAAAATCAAAAATTTCGTATTAGCAGCATCCCATACATTAACATTCCAAGAATATTTTTAAACAAGTTGTTTGCAGACTAAAAAATAAATTGGTTTTCACAACAATTTATGTAAGTTCAAAATAAAAATATCCTGTCACACATACGCACGCACATATACACACATACATACATTGCACCGTATGGGTATAACTTTTCATTACAAAATATACAAATAGAAAATCGACCCAAAACAAAGCAAATATCATCAATATGATATGTTGTGTTGTTGTATGTTTCGTTATATCCACAGAACCCACAAAAAATTCTTATAGTACAAAATTGTATCGAAATGCACAAGTAAAAACCGCAAAAAGTTCTCATAGTACAAAAATTGTGTTGAAATGCACAAGGCTAAGCACAATTAACTACTTATCAGGGTAGGGTATACTTCGCTGCCAACATAGGTTTGCAACAACAGCACAGCAACATCCTCGAAGACGCCAACACGAACAACCATCTCGGAGCCTCGGGTTCAAAAAACTCTCACGAATGCCATTCGGGACGTCTTCGGGTGCCTTCGGGTGCCTTCGGGTGGATGCAAACACCAAAAGGCGTGATTCATCCCTTCGGTTAGGACGAGCCGCGAATAGGACGAACGTATGAATTTTCTTCAAAATTCTTTGATATATTTAGAGTTTAACCATGCATTGTGTTCTTCTGTAATAATCAGTTTAAGTCGTACGCTGGAAATCACTATGAACTTTTCAGGAAAAATTCTTTTCCTTGGTTTAAAACGTAGCTTTAAAGAAAAAATTCATTACCTAAAAAAATTTTTTTAGGTCAAATAAACCTCTGCATCTCTGCTGGGAAGTTATAGGCTAATGTCTTCCTTATCTGTCGATTTCTTATTTGCACAATCCATTAATAGATATGTTTGAAGAGTGCTTATGGTTATTTAGAAGTGTAGTTCATCGAGACGACGCTTGAATAAATTTGCGTCTTAGAGCGAATCGAGAAAACTAGATTATGCTGGCAAGAGCTTAAACGCATGGGATACATTTTTTTTAAGTGACTAATTTGACAATAGAATTATGAATTTTCTTATCCACACACTTAAAATCCAAAACGTACGTTACAGTTTTTTCACAGAATGGGGAAGAGTATTTGAACTGGGAAAGGCACCTTTATCGTCCTAGGATTTCACAATAATGGTGAAAGTTAATAAAGAATTTTAAAGCGCTTTATATAATAAAATAAAGTAAAAAATGTTATTTAAGTTAATATTGACTTCGATGATCAAATTGAGTGAAAATTGGGTAAGCATCTTCGAACAATTACAGGCAAAACAAAAATAAATTTAGTCTTTCTTGGTCAACCCGAATGCTATTTGCCAAAAATACAGTCTAACGCAAAAAAAAAAAAAAAAGATATTGACAAAAAAATAATTGGCCAAACTATAAATACTCGCAGTGAATTGATAAAACTCATAACTTCTATTTTCTTTTTAAATAAATAAATTGAGAATCCAATTAAAAGGCAAATCGAATAGTACAAATATCTCCGATTATTTAACAGTGTCACGTTCTTTTCTTAGTTCTATGTAAATGTTTTTTTTTTGTGGCATTACGACCTTCATTTGCAAACGTTTAATTAGTTTGTCTATCTCTTGGCTTTGTATAGAACCAATCAATCAATACTACAGTTATCTTGTTTAAATATTTAAAAAATAAGACAATAAAGAAGAAAACATTATATTAGAGGGTGTATGTATTCGGCCTTAGGTTTTTTTTTGTCATCGAAACGAGTTGACACCTAATTGACGTTGATTTGTGCAGCGTGATGTGTTTTTAAGCAGGAGAAGAAGATACATAAAAGAAGGATAATTTAAGGTGTTTTTCACATCCAGAGACACAGAACTATTTTAATACAAAATAGCAGAAGATTTAAACCGGAATATGTATACATAATTGTTAAAAATTCGATCAAATAGAAGAAATAGCCAGAATCCTTTATAAGAGATTTAAATGAAACAAGAAAATTATTTAATATATGTGACTGTTTTTCCGAAATAATGAAGCATTATATGTAAGCGAAATAGCAGTAATAAGTATAAAAATAGCATAGAAAACATCTACATACAATATATAACAAATGTAAGACATTTATTTTACAAAGAGTGAATATTTAATAATTTTACACTCTGTTGTTATTGTGCGCATTTTGTTTAATACACAACAATAAAACTACTTGTATGCCAAGCTCAGTAACGATACTGTCCTTCCTGTCTTTCTATATAAAACTATTACTTACATTAAATTGTACGGTAACTCGAAAGCGCTACTTTAGGAGGATTGGAGATACTGCCTTTGCTGAGCTAGCTATTACAAAACCCTCGTACATATTTGCGCACAACAGTTGGTAGCAATTAAATGATATTGAGATGATCATGCACGCAAATCTTTGGCACGAAAGACGCCTAACTTTCTTCTTTTCAGCATTAATTGCTAAATTAGCTTCTCGTGTACATAAAGCAATATAAGACAGTGTTTGAAAATGCTCATTAAAAGTCTCAGAGATAATTAATAAGTCGTTCAAATAAACAAAGTCTTGATAACGTAGGTGATTTTCTACCAACACATTTTCTCAAAAGGCGTCTTTTAACTCCAGGATTGTAATGTATTCGGCCTTAGGTAACCTACTCAATATTCGATCGATCAATGGTAGAGGATAAGCGCCTATAACCGTAACGCTGGTTACTTTACGCACATTTAAACACAGTCGGATCTTCCCTAATTTGATTACTGAAGTCACAGGTGAAGACGGGTGTGATTCCTCAAACAGAAGCCTTTCTACTGCGGGTGACAGCGAGAAATGACGATGTTGAACGTTACCAGTATTGATAGCATGACAAATAAGTGAGGTTCTGCCCAATCCTTCGGTTTCGTGGGATGGGTTTGCACTTTCTCTTAACTTTTTAACTTGTTATACATTCAAACGGTGATCGGTTATAATATTTGTTTATTCATTGCAAGAAAAAGGTGAAACCGTGTGCAAATTTTCGTAAAGGCGATCTTTGGCGAGATAAAAGGTGCCAACGCAATCAATTCATAAATATAAGGTTTGTGGAAGAGATGGCATAATCAAGAAATTAAAGGGTTTAGTTTTACCTCGAAAGGCCACATTGGTGCTTATACGACATGGTGCTTATACGACCTACTGCAGCACCTTCACTACCGTCAGCCATCTTTAAGGATACCGTAAACGTGAGACAGACGGACCAATATCAATTAGACTTAACAGATTTTGACCATACAACTGAACAGAAAGAAATGGCCATATATCATTCTGATTAACAAATAACTGCGGAATAGAATATCTTTCTATTATTTAAAACAATCTTGCAAAAGCGACATAATCGAGTGATAGACCATTTAGGTCATTTGTGAATCAAAGGACAAAGTTTCATTACTAATTCGGGCTTTAATTTTATCGTAGTCAAGTAATCGGACATGATAAGGTTTGTGCGTGCTATGAAGGTAGTTATTGGATGCACTGTGGGACACATGATTATCTGATTGAATTTTCTGTTCGAGTTTTTTGAAGAATATCTGCACTTAAGGCAATTTGGTTTCAGAGTCTGTAGACGTTATTATTTTCTATCTTCACAAAGAAAGAAGTAAACACAAACTGCTAAGATATCCGATTCTAACCGATTAAGACTATCCCTTGGTCTTGTCGCCACCTTTTTTTGTTAAAATTTGAATGTACAAGTTGAAGTACTTTGAGCTGAACTAATAGAGAGTAAAATTATCATAGCCGAATATACGTGAATGAAAAGAATTACAATTTATCGTGATATAAAAATCAGTTCTGTAAATTACCAATAATATATATGTGATGCATATGTGATGTATATTAACTATAGATAATTGGAATATGGATGTGTCTTACAAGATAATGAAATTAAAATGAAAATAAAATATATCATTAATAACTTCACAATAAAATGTGTGTATGGTTTATACCAAAAAAAAAAAATTGTTTATCAAAAATGACATGCCATTTGCGGGAAAAGATCAAAAATTTATACAAAAAAAAAAAAATGTTTACCAAAAACGAAATACGCCAATTGCGACTTTCTAACATTAAAAACGATTCACAGCAAATAGTGGATGGTTTAGGTCTAAAGAACAACTACCCAACCATAGTTTTAAGGCTATTTACAAATGAGCGATCGGCCCCACGTTGCGCGCCACTTTTAAGTAACAATATTGTCTATATCCTTCCTGTGTGTCTATATAAAGTTATTAACTGGATTAAACGCAGCAACTCAACGCGGCTTTAAGAGGATTGGAGGTGTGTGAGACCGATATACCGGCCTTTGCTGAGCTAGCTAGTTCGTGAGATTTAAAAGGGGTTTTATATTGTTGGCTCACTGGCACTTGTCAAACTGTTACAACTACAACACGTGTTTGCCCTTTAACAAACACGCGGGTGGACATAACCTATTCTACCAAACGGGCATCCCCTGTGTCGCTAGGCCTTCCTATACCCGCCCTGCATATAGTCTCCTTCGGCTGATAATTTCTATGGGAGACCTCGAAGTTGCATATTTTTTTTTTTTAAGATAAAAATATACAATATAAAGGTTCTTAAATAAAAACGTCTTTTTAAAGAAACCAACTAAAATAATTTTAAGATCCTTCGGGCTTGGAGCACACGACAATACAAATATATTCAGAATTCGGTACATATACAAATCTACTCAGAATTCGGTACAAACACAAAAATAAATCCAAATTAATGCAGGTAACTGATATATGCAAATCAAAATTCGACAGCCCAATGATCTTTGGTAACCTAACGGCAATTAGCATTTATTAGAAAGTTCTTATCTTGACAGCATCGCTGTATCACGAACCCATTGGTCGGCATCTTCTAAATTACACATTTGGCGTACAATCTTTTGTGTACTTTGTGTTTTAAAAGACTCGTCCAATGTAGCGGTCTTTATAACTTCAGACATTTATGCCGTGCCTTTTGTCAAGTTCGTGATTAAGGTTGTCGTTTTACATTTTTCTCTACATCGCGTACAGTAACACAAACAAATTAAAAGAGAAATGCTTCTTTGCAATTTTTCTTTCCAATTTTTTGGAACTAGTTGACTTTTTTGTATTTTTATTTTTCTTCACTCATTCACTCATGCATATAAATGACATTATATTATCACCTAGTTTAACATTCGGCAATGACTGTGCGCTTAACAGTAACCTAGCGCTCCTAGATATTGTATGTGTGTCTTATCGCTCCCTAGCCTCGCATTATAGTCTCCCAGAATGTATCATAAATATCTGTCAGCGTATGTGTATATACACCTACTATGCAAATATAAATGTACATGTGTCTACGAATTTACTGTCAAATTCATGTTTTATTCTGTAAATATAAATCGAATTTTAACCATTTTTTTTTCTCAAGTATAACGGGTTATGGGCTTACGAAGTACTAAATAACGGGAAGCAAAGTTCAGGAGGCCGAAATATGGGCTTAATTTTTTTTGTCAGCTAAAAGGTGATCTATTGATAATAGCATTTTAAAATTTAGGTAGCGGAAAACTAGCGTTTAACGTGGTCAAACCGAGATTAATATTTGAAGAAGCAAAATTAAACGACCGTACAGATAGGGTTGGTCAGGAGAAAACTGCAATTTATGCAAAGAAAAATTTTAAGAGTTTCATGTGTTGCAAATTATCATATATGAATATCAAGTCCGTGACCATGAACAAAGAAATGCATGATTGACTGGAACAAACAAAGAAAATGGTAGGTTTTATGAGTGATGCAAGCTAAAAAAAAAAATTAAAAATTGTGAAAGCAAAGTTTACTTCATTCTTCATTTACTTCATTGCATTCTGGCGCGAGTGATCATATGGCAAATGAGAATGGGTATCTTAAGGACGTTCAAATATTTGATTTCCCCTCTAAAATCAATATTGCGAAAAGTGATCGACGCATTATAGTAATCATTATGATGAAAGAAAATTGATAAAAGAGTGGGGCAATTAAGAATATGCTTTACGTGTCCGAATTGCGCGATAATTTGTTATCCGTAAAGAGGCTTGCCATTGCTGGCCTACAAATTAAGTTTTATTTATTTGTTTTTATTTATTTGCGCATGAAACTCAACTGAAATAAATCAACAGGCGAATTCAATTGACTCTTACAAGTAAATCTTATACTAATTAATGTTAAAAATTAGTATAAAGTATATAAGGAGTAAAGAAAAAAATAATAATAATAATAATTAAATAATAAATAAATAAATAATAATTCGTTTGTAAGTAAAAAGAAAAAAAAGCATGCACACAACTAACACAGAGGCGCATCCACAACAACAAAATTGTAAGTGATCCCCTAAGCCATCGCAAACATGCATAAGCTTGGCAACCGATATACTAAATAATACCAATTAATTTTCGAAACATAATGAGACGTTAAGATTTAAAGTTAGTTTAAATACGACATAGGCAAGTCGCGTTTATTAAACAAAGTTGGTTTGATTGACTTCAAAGAATCTGATATTGAGATTAAGTGACAGACATCGTTTAGGTTTCTGTAAACAACTTTAAGCGGGTTAAACAGCTCATAATTATATATTTGCATTGACTCAGCTTAATGAACATAAACATCACAATGACAACATAGACATCACAATATTAATATTAGCTGAGGTATGAGATTATTACAAAGATTGTTTCTAATGTTGCGAATGCAAATCCTTGTGAATCCAATACGTTGTTCTGGCATCGTGGACTTGGACATGCAGCATTATCTGGCATACACAAGCTGGTAACCATAAATCAATAAATTGATGAATCGCAAATTGGATTTTGTGATATCTGCGTTGAAAGTAGGTAGTACTGAGAACTCTTCAACAACAGTCGGATTAAAACCAAAAGAGTGTTAGGTCGTACACACTCAGTTATGCGCTACGTCGTAAAATATGGTTGCGGAATTAAATTCGCCTGGATCCCCATTGAATTCGATCCATTTTTTCTATTATACCGAAGGATGGAAGATATATTCATTTTGTGAAAACGTTTGCAACGTCCCGAAGAAAGCTTCAAAGACCCCACAAATACATATATTCTTCATCAGCATCAAATTCTGAATTGCTTTAAGCATGTCTGTCTGTTCGCCTGGTTGTGTGTCCGTCCGTGTAATATCTTCCGTAAACATTTTCTTTGCCACAAAAATGAAGCTGTTGACTTCGAATTTGGCAGAAACATTAGAAAGTCTTGCCCGCAGGTTGCTATTTAAAGTGGGCCAAATCGACTGAAGGACACTCCTACAGAACCATGTAAATTGAGCATGTCTCTGTTTTTTGAAAGGAGTAAAAAATTGTTTTTTTGTTACACACTCATGTAGTGCCTGTGTAACCATAAGAAAAATTGACCATATCTACCTAATTTACAATGCATTAAAATATAATTTTGCTTACAATATCTTAATAACACGTAGAAAATATCATAAAGTACATAAATTCCAAATTCGAAATGCACCTAAGCACGTCTGCTTGTTAACCTGTTCGTCTGCCTAGTATCTGTAGGTACACATTCTCTTATTCGCAAACATGAAGATATCGCCTTACAAATTTGTAAAAGAGTTGAAAATGACCCAAACAGACCAAAGAACATGTTTGCAATGGCCACACGTCTATACAACGAAAACTGTCAAGACCTTTGCTCTTCTGTTTTTTGCTTGTTATTCGTATTATACAGCAAATATACCCTATAATTTTCCACTTTTATTCTCAAAATAGGAAAAAAATTAGGCGCGCTCATCCAATGTTATACAATATGAAAATACAGTTCTTTTAATTGTTTTTAAGACTGTTTTGCAATAACGGTAAGGGGTACAAAAAACTGGGTAACTGTTGTGCAGGTGCCAAATACGCAGTGGCGTGTTGCCAATCGGACTATGGAAGTATGAGATTTTTATTTTTTTTTTATTTTATTTTTATTTTACTTACTTGTACATGGAATTCGACTAAATTTAGCAGTCGAATTTAAATATAGCTTAAAGTAAATCTTATACTAATTCTTTGAAAACTAGTATACAATAAACTAGTACACAATTTATGAAATATATGAAAAAAGAAGAGTAATAAAAACAAAAACAAAGAAACCAAAAATTATTCATGTATAAATAAATAAAAAAGAAAAAAAGCATGTACACAGCTGGCACAGAAGCACATCCGCAACAAGAACAGATCCAGGTTGCAAGTGAACCCCTATTCCATTGCAAACATGCATAAGCTTGGCGGCCCACACATTAACAACACCATATAATTTTCGAAAAAAAAGTGAGATATTACGAACACAAGTTAATTTAAGTACGACATAGGAAGATCGCGCGTATTAAGCAAAGTTGCTTTAATGGACTTTAAAGAGTCCGATAATGAGAATAAGTGATAGACATCATTTAGGTTTCTACAAACAACTCTGAGTGGGTTAAACATTGGCTAAGCTTAATCAAGATAAAGTTCCTAGAGAAACGGTTAGGGACATTAAAGCTTAACCCACCAAGTAATGGGGGTGAGTCTACAATACCGTTTATTACTATGATTAAAAAGGAAACGCCAAGAATAAATCTACGTTTCTCAAGAGACGGCAAGGATAACAGAAGCAACCTATTTTCATATGTCGGAAGAGAGGCAATCGGGTCCCAACCCAAATTCCTAAGGGCAAACAGCAAAAATTGCTTTTTAACAGATTTAATTGAATCTACGTAGCACCTATATGAAGGAGACCACACAACAGAGGCATAGTCAAGTATAGTTGTAACCAAACACATATACAGCCTTTTGGTAATGTAAGGATCATCAAGCTCTTTGGACCACCTCTTTATAAAGCCAAGCGCGAACCTAGCTTTGGTTGACGAGAGCTCAATATGCAAGTTAAAATGTAACCTACGGTCAAAGAGAACGCCTAAATCTGTGAACGAATCGACTTCCTCCAACTTGTGCCAAGCTGGGTAATGAATGACTTTCTTCTTGAGAAAGAAAGCTTCTTACATTTATTTAGATTTAATGTCATATGATTCAATGAGCACCATGCGACCAAATTATTCAGGTCAATTTGAAGCTGAAGTGATTGCGATTCTATGGAAAAGGAAGAAAACAGTTTCACATCATCAGCATACATTAAGACCTGGCTGGATTTAATCACCGAAGGCAAATCATTAATGTATAGATTAAATAAAATGAGTCCTAAGTGGCTGCCTTGAGGTACGCCCGACATAACGGGGAATTCATACGAGGTGGTGAAGTTAAACAAAACCCTGAATGACCTATTATGCAGATAAGAGCTTATCCATTTCACTAAATGGGAAGGGAAGCCAGAGGCTTGAAGTTTAAAGATAAGTAATTTATGTTTGACCAAATCAAACGCATTGTTAAAATCAGTGTCTATGACATCAGTGTGAGAGCTACTAGAAAAAGCCTTGAAAACATTACAAGTAAACTGTAATAGACTGGTGACCGTAGATCTTCGAAAGCCATGTTGGAGTGGAGAAATATACGATTTGATGGCAAAGGCCAAATACTGAGTCATAATTCGCTCGAAGAGTTTAGGCAAGACACTCACCTTGGCGATGCCTCTGTAGTTTTCAAAAAGTTGTCTACTTCCACTTTTGTGGATAGGAATAAACAAACTACTCTTCCGACACAAAGGGAAAACACCTAAATTCAAGGACTGATTAAAAATCTTTGAGATAACACCACATAGCTCGACAGCGCAAGATTTAAGTACACATGATGGAATTCCATCAGGTGCAGGCGAATCACTGCATCTTAGAGAACTCAATCCTTTAAAAACATCATCTTCATAAATAACTAAATTAGGTATTGAAACCAAGTTAGTTATAGGATATGGCTAGTTTGCTGATAAATCGAAACTATCAGTCGAAAAGTTTTAGCAAACAGATTTGAGACTTCAAAATCTGCCAAGGACCCAGAGCCATCAAAAGAAACATGCGAAGGATTAAGAGAAATTTTTCTCTTGGACTTAACAAACTTAACAAAGTCTTTAGGATTAGCAAACAGAGAGGACTTAATTAACAGAAGGTATCTGCAATAATATTGGTGGTCGAGGGAATTAAACCTATGCATTGCGGCTGAGTAAGCGAAAAAGTCTAAAGAAGAGTCAATTTTGGAAAATTTCTTGAAAAGCTTGTTTTTCCTATGCTTATAATATCTAATTGTCTTATTAAACCACGGGGGACCCCTGCTTCGAACTCGGCACTGCTTGATCGGAACAGATGCAGCAATAGCTAGATTTGATGTATTGTAGAGCGATGACAACAAGCTTTCAATACTTCCGGTTGAGAAAACAGGCCTCATATGTCAAAGATGATATTTTAGCAATGCAATATTGATTTTATGAAAATAATAATATTTGCTTGAAAAGGTCGGATTTGGAACATTAAGGCAGTTAACCGAACCATCATATATGTGATGAAAGGAAATGCACATTGCTGAATGATAAGGATCCTCGGGTAAACTAAACGGTAGACAACGATTAACACTAATCTCAGGAACATTGGCAAAGCAAAGATCAAGCAGTCTACCATTACAATTAGGGGTACGGTTGTATTGAACTAAATTATGATAAAATAATTCATTAAAGAACACAACAGGTCTATCAGATGTTGAAGTAGGAATCAAACAGCCAGAACTATCACTGTAACACCAAGTGACTTGAGGCAAATTGAAGTCACCCAACGCAATGACAAAATTAGTACGTTTACATTGTTTAGCCACTCCAAAAATGAGGGCAGCCTGTTTCTTATATGGAGATATCCGAATTTGGGGCAATATAGGAACAGGTTACATATAAGTGTTTATTAGGAAATTTCGCTCGAATGGCGATAAATTCAACGTCGGGAGTTGTAGGAAATTCAATTGAATAGGACGGGACTGCCGCAGATATGGCAATTAAAACACCGGCACCATTGCGACTCAGTCGACTATTTCTGAAAACCTAAAACGAATTATGGAAAAGTACCGACAAATGTAGATCAGGTTTTAACCAAGTTTCAGTGAAAGCCAAACAGGAAAACTCCGTGCTCACTAAGTTAAGGAAAGTAGAACGAATTTTCAAGTTTAGGCCCCTAACATTTTGTTTAATGCGAGATAATGAGCCTGAAGAAAAATTTTTTTTCTTGAAAGTGAAAGGGTTACTGCATTAGTACTGCGGGGACGATCTCGAGCGATAAAATCCTTAATAAGGCTCGAACTGGCCACAATGGTTTATTTAACAATATATCTGTGTTTTCAGTAGGAACTGGCATTTTAAAAGAGGATATTGCTCTAGATTGAGAAGGAGCCAATTTGAAACTACTAACACGCTTTAAATTGACTGTTGGGACTTTCGCCGCCAGATAACTTATTATCAGGTGCCAGCCTTGACACAAATATTGCTTTTCTGGGAGGAACTGTAGTCAAGCAAATGTTATCTCTACTAGAAACAGTATGGTTCACGGCTGGGGGTTTCGTGATGGGAAGAATAAAGGACAGGTAACCACACTTATACGAGCAGCTTGTGTGACGTGCCCAGTTTGGCGGTCAGCGTTCACACTCCAACAGCAAGGAGGAGAGGATGATTTGTTATTCTCTTTATTATTTTTCGGCGATGATGCCAGAGTGACGCCACTGGCAGGAAATAGCTTTTCCACTTCTGCATAGCTCAAACCCGAAGGACTTCTCGCCTTATTTGCAACTGTTTTGTTACGGACCGACTAAACGATAGCAGAAACAGTATCGTTCTTTGTAGACATTGAGGAAGCGCTAATTTGTACCAAGGAATCAGACGTCAGAGAACTCAGAGGTGACGTACCACACGCTATGCTACGAGTTGTAACTTTGCTAGCTGAGGAAGAACATGAGTGCTCAATATAACGACACTCGTCAAACCTAGTCTTTATTATTTCAAACTTCTCCCACAAGGAGCCGAGATGTTTGCTCAAATGTGAGAAAGAATTTCTCGTCTCCGCGAAGAGTTTGTAGAAATGTATGTCAGGGCATGACCATCGTAAGCCTTTTGATGGATGAAGGACTGCATCAGCAGCACGGCTATTAAGACCAGCGCACTTTGCATGGCAGAAGCGTTCGCAGAGCCAACACGAATTGAATCTTTCAGATTCTGGGCCTGGTTTCACATGCCATGGTGTAAATAGACAATCCATATCTAGTGAAGCAGAAGAAGATTATGAAGAGAGAAAAACAAATAAATAAAAAAACTAAAAGATTCAACGACACAAAAATTGTCAACAAATTAAACTTAACTTCCCACTTTCGTTGACTCTGTAAATATAGAGCGAAAGCAAAACAAACTGTAAACACAGATTAACAGAAAAAAGGGAGACTTTTACCAAAAGCTCTAAATTGTTGATTGCACAAAACTAAATTGAATTTCACGTAAAAGATTAATATATTTCATACAAATTCA
>KK500114.1:225838-239797 GCA_000688715.1 Glossina pallidipes
TATTTTACAATTACTTTTTTAAAACTATTTTATTAATAATCACATAAATTTTTGTTTCGTTTTACACGAGGAATATCCGATCGCAACCAGAGTCGCCAGATATATTTTCCTCTAACAAATGAAATTCCCAAATTGTCGCCTCTATCTTTCACACTCATCCAATCAAATAAGTAAGACTTTTTGGCACATTCCAAAAATTTACCATTGTGATGTTTACATTTTAACAAAAAAAAAAAAAAGAAATAACTTGACAATCATGAATTTCCTAGAGACTATTGGAGAAAAATTTTCAAACTGAGCTAATCTCTCGAGACAAAAATGTCAATACGGTAATCGCAAAATGCGGAAATTCAGCGTTTTACGCCTTCAAATAAATACCGTTTGAAGCCAAATTGTCTTCAGTTAAAGAGTTCGATTAAAATTAGGGTGAACTTCGGGCCCTACATTGGTTACAAAACTTTCGTTCATATAAACACTGTTGCTTATTTTATCAAAATATTCGTTTTAAGCAAAATTGGCTATGATTTGATCATATATGGGAAAACCGGCAAGTCCAATCTAAATATTTTGAAATCAACTTATCACCAAGATCGGAGCTAGTACATATATGTTTTCCATCATTTTCGAGACCAGTCTTCCCACATTTGAAAATAGAGCATACGAGCTAAAAGCGAAAATCATCCCGAAACTGCTAAATTCTGGCAATTCTATACTCGGCGAAGATTATAAAAGGGCTCTTATTGTCAAAAGAATCAACAGGTATCTATGCGCAATTAACTCCTGTATGTGTGTTGCAAACGAAATAACTAATTCCTTGAACGTCTCTCAATAATGTGGGATTAAACCAACGTGGTCGACATCCTATTTTTACTGGCGGTTCTAAGAGTTATGACCTTTCCACTGCCTATGCAGTAGGAGATGCTATAGAGCAAGTCCAGATTAACCACATACTACACGAAAGTGGGTGAACATTTACAACCAAAGCTAGAGATATTCTTTAGGCCACAAGCCTCGCTTGTAAAACTAAACCTCAAACGATTATCACCGCAGATAACTTGTTTCATAAAAGCCATTCGTAAACCCCCAATTTTCAACTGAAACAAAACAGGGGATACCACTGCCACACACGGGAATAAAGTTGAAATTTTTTGGGTACAAGGTCATATTGGGCTCTTGGGAAATGAGACCTAGCAGGGAAAAGCAGAGAGATATTTGATTTTATTAAAACTGCTAAAATAATCATCTAATCTAGCTTAAAAAAACGAATTGCCAGTGGTCATCGTCTTTTTAGTCTTACAATTTATTTCTTTGGTCTAAATAAATTATAATAATAATAAAAATATTAAAATTAAATGGGTACGTTAAATATATTGCACGAGGACCATGCCACAGTAAACAACATTTTACTATTACTTACAGAGCCTTCCTTTTATTAACACAGGCTTGAACCCAGCAAATTAAAATTCAATTTAGGATCAAGTATAATCCCCAAATTTGTGAAATTCAAAACGCGATCTAAAATTATTGCTTTGTTTTGGTTTTTTATTTTTTTTACTTTATTCTGTTTAGTTTAACTTACGCAAGCTTTGCATACCATTAGTAATACAAAACTTTACTCTAATTCTTATAATCTAGTTTAATTCAATCTACTTTAATGCAACTCTAGCTATAGCCCACGTTAGCCAATAACCTAAATTAACCAGTAACCTTGACCTACCAAATACACTAGCGCAAGTACAAATAAGTTACGATATAAGTTCACCTATAAGCAATTGTAAATAGATAAACAGTCAGTAAGAAATGATCAGAGTAATAAAAAGCAACTACACAATCAACTTTAGTAAAACTAACAAAGAAATTTTTTGTGTTTTATTAGAACAATATAATAGTCAATAACAATTCGTCTACAAAACGTTAATTCTTTGCATTTTTTCGAGTTAAGTGACACGTTATGACGTTTACATCAGACGTGTAACCCCAAGCGCAGATATTAGACTTTAGGCTGCGACCACCCTATCTCTTTCTTCTTTTCTTTTTCCATGTTACATGAATAGGAGGCTTCCCTTGAGTGATTGGTCATACTAAAAAAGAAAAAAACAAATAATTTCCGCTACATTTTATGTCAATATTTGACAATCTTTGCAGTTTATTGTCTACTGCTTACGGGTTACTAAACGAATCATTCGTAGGCTTTCTTAGATCTTTAGTGCGAATTGTGTATTACCAAAGTGTACAGGTCATGTCAACTTTCATGCAGGAAAATAGGAGTGCGTTTTTTTTAATAGTTACTATGTGAGCACCCTATCAACACACTGACAGACATTACTTTAGTTTCCACAATTTTGAAAGAATGCTATGCCTCATCCGTAGTGGCATCTAGAATCTCAAAATATCTTCATCGATTTTTATTTTGATTTTGGTAGCTCTAAGTTCGCGCAAGACTACATCATCATTCTACCCTCTACTATTAACCTGGCTTTTGTCACGGGTCAAACTTTTGTCGCCTGCTCCCTGAGCAGTTTTTGACGCTACGGTTCCACAAATTCCGCTACCGGTCATACGAACATTTTCATTATAAAAACATTTAATTAATTACCAACACTTGTTGGACGTCGTCACAACTGTCTGCCAAAACAAACCACATTGATCTTTTCAACTCCCACGTTGGCACAGAATTGGCTAGACATGTTGTGAAATTCGCTTTAGATACCAAACTTTCGCTGCCTGCTCACAAAACAAAATATGTAGCCTTTTCATAAAAACGCAGTCCTGCTACCATCATGCTGCACGTAGAAATTTTTCACTTCTTAGATTTTACACTATACCCAAAACTTTCTTTTATATTTCATGTTGTCATGCTCCTCAAAAAATTGGGGAATATCTCGGGGATCTGACCCTCTGGCTATAGTCAAATCATACACGGGATTAGTGGGACCCAAAATCGAGCAATATCTTCGTTCTAAGCTTAGAGAAAATACTACGCCTCTATCTGGGAGGCATCGTTTAAACGCCAAAAGCAATTGCAGCCACAATCACACCAGCAGATGCAAAAGGTCGCTACTTAATAAACTACTTGAATGTCTGGCGATTTTGGAAGCCATAGGTCACGTAGAAACAAAAGGTTTTTAGAGCATCAGTAAGTAAATCTGCTTTACTAGCTTTAAAATAATCACATTATAACAGCAACGGAAATGTAAACTAATCATCCTTTTTGTATTTTAATATTAGTTGAATATAACACAATATGTTCTATAAGTCTAAAATATAAAATAAACTTTTTTAGAAACGTTTAACTATAACATGGTGCCACGTGTTTGAACTTATTTATTCCAAAGATTACTGACAGAGAATTTATAAATAAAATTTATAAATAAAATGTATTGTATTAAATTAAAAAGACTATTACTATGATTATAAATAAAAAAATTAAAAAATTTATCTTATATAAATTTGAACAATTTATTAATCCTTACATCCTATCCCACTCAAGATACACACCCTTTGTTATAGCGGTCGATTCAGAGTAACTTTCTGAATCAATCTTGTCTGTCCGTCTACCTGATGTCTGTCCACGTAAATTTATGTTCAAGTTGCAGGTCGAAATTTTTGAGAAATTTTGATGAAATTTGAAACTGACATGTTTTGACCCAAGGACGAGGCCAATGGTTTCGATCGCTCTACTTTTTCTACTCCTCACATAACGCCCTATCTTGAAAAATCGTTATTTGGAAAAAATACAATTTTCAAAGTTTCTCGACAAAGGTGGCTAAGTAATAGCATTCCGGTGTTTTAAATTGGTATGGGAACTTTGAGTTCGCTGGGACAATTTTTTGAACCTCCTCTCATATAAGAAAAACTGAACTTCATATGATGCAAAGATCTGACTTTCAATGCTTCATAATGAAAACCAGCTCATAATAGTACTTTAAGATAAAAAAATTAACTATAGCAATTTTGAACGATCTTGATCTATTTCTTGAATTCTATCATATGTATATATTTTCACGAAAATTGATGCTGTAGAGCAAAGGAGTCTAAATTTTAATATGTTATGATAAAACTTGATCCATAATAGCAATTTAATATAAGAGTTAACTTTACAAAATTTGAACCACGTACGCCTATTTTTTGAATCTACGCTATGTAAGGATTGGCACGAAAATTTTTCTGTTTTAGGGCATAAAAGTATAAGTTTTAATGTTTTGTGATGGAAATTGATCCATAATATTAGTTTGATATAAAAATTAGCTGAATAGTGAACACCTACAACCATTCTTACGGAAATTAAGCCTTTATTTGCAAAGACGTCTAACTTTTAATATGTAGTTCCATAATAGTAAGTTCATAAAATTCATTGTGTTCTATGGCAAAAATTGTATTAGAATGTAGTGTAAGGTATTTAATAGTCGGACTAGCCCGCCTATAACGTTTTCACTTTTTTTATATCATTTATTACATTCATTTATTTTTATATATAGGAATTTTTCATTATTTAACATACATTTTTAGTATAATAATGCACTTTCAATTTTGTTAATAATATGAACATAAAAAATGTATTATTTTATATTAATGCAAAAAAAACCGATCACTGCACAGTGCTCGAACGACTTATAAAATCCTGCAATATTTGCCCAAGGATTTAATACCGGGTTTTCATTATCGGAATATATTTTTATGGGGCAGTCATATCAATCATATCTTCGTTATTATCATATTCAGTCAATGCTGCGAAAGACATTGAGTTTATATAATAACGCAATTGGGAGTATATAGGGGGAAACGTGGACTAGAATTTCAACACGCAGGAAGGACGAGCTTCTTTTTTATTTTGTTTGCCAGAATTGTGTTTTGTCCCGACAGTGGCATGTATATACGGGAACAACGGCTCACACGCTGCCTCACTACAAACTTTTCACAATTGTATCAAGCAAACGGGTGCATTGACTTACAGCGATTTCCTCAAAAGAGTTAAAAATGATGTTGCGCTACAAAAGGGCGGGGAAAAAGTTATCAGGATACGCAAAAAACTTAAAGGAGTAATGCTACCGGAATTTCAGCAAAATGCAAAAGAAGGGAACATGGCGTACCAAAAATCGTTGGAAAAAGCGCTTGGCTAGGATCCCAGAGTCGAACTAACGACTAGGAAGACAATGATTGAATTTAAGGACCTAGATGGGGTGATTTTGGCGGAGGATTTAATAGCAGCTGTTAACACGCTGTTCAGCAGTCTGGGTATCAAGAACGAAGCCGTAGTGTCAATCAGGAAAGCCGGCACGCAAACCGCAACTCTGTCAGTCCCAACAAAAAGCTCTAAAGTGTTATTTGAAGCAAGAAAGATTGACAAGATTAGAGAAAAATTTACAGTCCATAAATGCTATAGATGCTTGGAAAAGGGCTACAATGCTAGGAATTCCAAGGGGGTCAAAGATAGAAGCAAGCGCTGCATAAAGTGCAGCGAAGCGGATTATCGAGCAAGAGATTGCACTAAGAGCCCACATTGTGATATACGTAAAGGAGAAGGTGAGCTTCATAACCATCCTTTTGCCGCCAGAAATTGCCACATGAGTAAAAGCTTCGGTACTAAAAAAAACAGGTATAAACTTGATGTAACTACTACTTAATGTAAAAAAATTCGGTAGTTAATGCAGGTGACTTTAACGGCTTAGCGACTGGTTGGGATAGCAAACGGACAAACGCTAAAGGTAGAGTCATACTTGAATCCTTAGTCTCGCTTGAGATGACCATCGTGAGTGTAGATTCCGACAACACTTTCAACAGAGGCGGTCGTGTTTCATTTAGTTATTTATTTATTTACACATGCAACTCAGCTAAAATGAATTAAAAACCGAATTCAATTGACTCTTAGCGATAAAATCTTATACTAGTTGTTATTAAAAGCTAATTCGAAGTATATAAGAAGTGAAGAAGAAAAGAAGAAGATAATTCATGTAATAGGCATGTTGTAGTGTGATCGGATATCATGGCTAATATGCATCCACTTTGATTTATGACAGAACTATGCAAAGTCAGGATAATTCATTTGCAAAAGGAAGAAGAAGAATACTAGAACACTTCAACTAGCTGAGAATTCCATTTCGTAATGCAATACGACGCTAGGAGCCCTAATTAAATTAATCCGTCACATTTTTATGCTTACGCTACTATAAACCATTTTGTAAATTTTAAGTATAAATAGCCACGCCAAAATTAGCGAAAGTCAATTGTTATGAATTAATAATTCAACAAAGCGTTTCATTCGCTACATTAAAAAAGGCGTTCTATCCCTCTAAATCATCTAGCTAGGAACAACTTTTAGCCGATCTCTGCATTGGCATTAAAAGACGTTGACTGTTTTGGCGGAAACAGCCGAGCAATTTAGAAACTATTCTACACCAATACCAAAGACACCCATGTGGAATGACTCATAGGGAATCTACTATAACTTCTCCACACACACTGAATTATGATCCTTCTGCTAATTTCATTCTGCCAATTTCATCATCTTTATAGCTGAGATCGGCATTAGTCCCCCTCTATCTTTGGTATAATCTCCTTGCTCTGTTGCATTGACTTATTAGTTCAGCTATCTCGTCTGTCTACCAGTACATCAGATCTTTCCGCTTATAAAGCCAACGTTTTGCAGTCCAATGCGCTTCTAGCTATGGTAATGTCGATCGCGGACTCTCTGTCATTCAGCACTTGCGAAACATGGATTTATTCTATGTGTTTCCTTCTTAATTAAGTTAATTAATGATACTATCGATTCGCCCACATTCCTTGATGAGATAAACTTTAATATCCCTAATCGTTCCTGTAGACACTGCATCTTCATTAAGCGTAGTCAATGTGAATATAATTATGAACTGTGTAACTCGTTTGGAGTGGTTTGCAGAAACCTAAACGATGTCTATTACTTAATCTCAATATCGGATTGTTTAACGTCTATCAAAATAACTATCCTTAATACACGTGACCTGCCTACGTGATATTTAACCATATTTGCTATCTTAACATCTCACTATGATTCGCAAAATTAATTGGTGTTATTTACTGTTACCGGTTATTAAGCTTTTGCATGTTTGCAATGGCTTAGGGGTTCACTCGTCACACGGATCTTTTTTTCTTTAATTCTCTTTATATACAAGCACACACTAGACTTTGCAGTTGGAACAACTGCCGTCAGTTTCACTATATTGGGAATTTGGACAGTCAAAAACACCGTAATCCAGTAATTTCTTTTTACTTGAACTAGACACAGCACTGATTATTTGGTATGTAATGCGATCTAGACAGGGTGTCCTCCCCTTCGATTTGGAGAGATAGCTTTCAAGTTCTAAGATAGATATACAATTTTCCAGGAACATGGCACATTTGTAAATAGCATACGAAAGAGAAGTTGGAGTTTCGATGGCAGAAATTTCATCGGATTTTGTACGTCGACTATGTTTATTGACGGGCCTTTATTGATGGGCCTGGAGAAACTTTTAGTTTTTTGAAGGCGAAAAGACTACTGCTTTGTTATGTGTGTGGCGACTTTCGCCGCCAGATAGCTTTTTATGTTATCCACCGATGTTTCAGGTGCCAGTATTGACACAAATATTGCCTTTCTGGGAGGAACTGCCGTCAAGCAAATGTCATTACTACTACTTCAGCATAACTTAAAGCAGAAGGACTTGCCGGCTTGTTTGTAACTATTTTGTTACCGACCGACTCAGCAGTATCGGAAACGCTAACTTTCGTTGTAGAGTTAGAGGAAGCGCTAACTTGTACCAGCGAATCAAGTTTAGAAGGAATCAGAGGTGACGTCCCACACGCTACGCTACGAGTTGCTATTTTGCTAGCCTGGGAAGAAGAAGAGTGCTCAATAAAGCGACACTCATCAAACCTATACTTAATTACCTCAAACTTTTCTCACAAGGAGCCGAGATTTTTACTCAATTCAGAGAAAGCAATTCTCGTCTGCGTGAACAATTTGTAGAAGTCAATGTCCCGCTTCCTACAGTCAGGGCATGACCATCGTAAGCCTTTCGAGGGGTCAACGACTGCGTCAGCAGCACGGCCGGTAATATCGACACACTTTGCATGGCCAAAGCGATCGCAAAGCTAACACGAAACGAAACTTTCGGATTCCGGGCCAATTTTTGCACTACATGATGTTTGTAGACACTCCATGTCAAGTCAGAAAGCTAGAAGTAGATTACGAGGAGAAAAAAAGGGCAAATTCAAGAGGATCCACAATACTAAATTTATCTACAAATTTAACAAAACTTCTCCTGTAACACTCACTGCAATAAGAGAGCAAAAGAACAAAAGAAAGCAAAACCAACCTGCCAACACCAAAAAAAAGAGAAAAAACAAAATTACAAAAATTATCTTTTAAATTAGACGAAAATTTCACACTAGTAAAGCAACCGTAAACAAAGGGCAAGATAAAAGCTGTAATCACCAAAAGAAAAAAAAAAACACGAAAGGTAAAGTACGACGAGTTGCGATAGTATGTTGTGCGGTATGCAGCTAACTCCTGGACGTGTGGACTGGAATGCTGAGAAAGCCATATAGTTCTGTTAAAGGACTAAATTGGCACACGAATCTTCTTTATCTCTATACTTACACTTACCCTGTACCTATACATAAGCACAACATAGTCCACATTACGCCTATTCTTAAGGATATCGAGAATTTTAGACACACCTTCGTTAGTCGTGAGTATCCGGGCGTTTCATTGTACGACATTGAGGGTCTCCAAGTAAGCCTTCGAAGGTCCTCTCGACACAAGCGAGATAGATATACTCTAATTTTACATGGATAAAGATGGCAGAAATTGTACCGATATTAGCTATTATAAAGTATTTTATTTCGCATCGATTGGCGCCTTCTTTCGATGCTTCGAATACATATTTTGCCCAACAAAAATCGTTTAGTGTTCTCATTGTCAACATTAAGAGTTGGCGATTCTTCCCATTTCGCAGTATCTTTTCTGTATATTGCAGCTGCACGGTCTCTTACTGAAGACATATGAGTGACATAAAGTGGTATCGCCTGCAAACGAATAGACAGAATTTCGTGTTACGTACAGCAGGTCGTTAATGAACACCAGGGAAAGAAAAGGAGAAAGAATAAAGCTTTCTGGTACACCTGTATTTAATAGAACTGAGGAATACCCATCAATTACAACTTGCATCGAACGGTTGTCTAAGAAACTCGATATTAATCAAGCAAAGTTTAACAACTCTGCACGCTCGCGTTGCTGACGAGTTTTGTACTTCTGCTTATAAATTTTGGGAAATTTTTCCTAATTTATTTGTTTTAATTGATTATTCAGCCTTAAGAAAACCTAATCTGTCATAAATAGTGGTAATAGTGGGTAAATTATATTACACAATTATATATTTTGAATTACTATTGTATTGCGATATCACTTTATGTTCTGCTACTCGCACTTAGTTGGTTTTGGGTATTCTACTCTGTGATTTTGTTGTTGTTGTTTTTTGTCCTTCAAGTGATCGAGGTTAATTTACCTTTCCTACTGTTTACTATACCTGTTGCCGCTCTCGCTGTTACAGAGTTTTAATAGTACGCAAAATGCGTTACCGTTAAGTTACTGTTGCAAAAACTTAATAAATCTGTCTTGCTGTTTTGTCTGCCAATAAGGAATGTTTGTTTCCACCGTGCTGTGGCAAAAGTGGCTCTGAATCGGACCGCTTCATTGCCTACTGGCTTTGTAAGCGATACCGTCACATTAAATGTTCTGGTATAAGTGGGTGAGCAGCAGACGCAGTCTAAGATTCAACTAGGGGATTACGTCGACACTACCCTGACTGCAGAAAGCGTGATATTGGCTTTTATAAGCTCATATAGAGACAATGAAGGGATTTTTTAAGTTGGATAAACAACTCAGGGGATTGGCGGGTAAATTTGATAACATTAAAAGAATGTTCGATGAGTGTTGTTACTTAGAACAGTTAGCTTCTAGTTAGAAGCAATTTCCAATCGCCATTTTGTTTACTTTAGTATCATTCGGCAGTTAGCATTCCCTTTCACTACAGGCATGATGGCCCGTTGAATTACTCTAAGTGTCAATCCAACTTCCTCAAATAAACATTAGGATTTTACAAAAACTATATTTCACTGCTTAAATCTCATTTTTCACACATTATGCACAATTCTTCTGCTGGTGGCATTGAAAGCCTACTATTAGCGTTTTATAATATATAAAACGTAGCTATTTCTGCGGATCAGACAACTTTTCTTTCGAAGCAATTGTTCTCCATGGTTTAACAAAGAAATTAAATAATACCAATGTAGCAAAAATAAACTGTTCAAAAAATTGATGATAAGTGATCCTACTTACGACTATTTAACCTACTCTGCTGCAAATTAATTACATCAACCACCAAAGTAATTGCAGATACCTTCAGTTGACAAAATCTTAACTCCTTATTAATATATAATGAATATGTTATTAAACAATGGCTCTTAGTCTTCTAATCATATTGTAACCACAAATCACTTCACTGAATACTTCCGATGACATCTTTCAACTGCTGATTGCGATTTAACTGTTAATTGTTCATATCAGATTATAGACTCGATTTCGATTCCTAACTTGACCATTTCAGTAAATGACGTTTTACATCGTTTGAGATCTTTAAAATATAGTTTGTGCTTAATCAATGTAAATATAGTTACAAGCTTTTCAATCCATTCAGACGCGCCTATGGCCAGAAATATAGTTTCTTTTAACACCTCCTGAGTAAAAAATTTTGATGCCCTCGTGTGTTCGTAAAAGAATATGTTCCTTGCCAGCGTTACGTAAACAGCTCGTCCTCTGGTAAAGCAAAAAAATAACACCGTCCTATCATTTTTATATCAAAATGTAAACACCAAATTTTATAACACTTCTTTGAAGTCTTACGGATCTTGCTTTGATGTTCTTGTATAAAAAGTTCTTGCTCAAGTCTTATGTTAATGACTATGAAACTCAATGTCCTGAATACCGAATATTTATAACTGATAGGGTACTTAAGCCGCGTATTCTAATTGATACTTCCGATTAACGGTGAGCTTATCTGTATACATGCATATGTAGAGGGTCGTTTTATATAACTGGCTCATACATTCCTGTAGCTTCAGACATCTCGGTTTATAAAACGCATCGGGAACTAATCAAGCTGGCTGTCAGTTATTTGAAATCGAGTGATAGAATACTTGTCCTAGGTGATTTTAATCTTCCCCAAGGCTCCTGGAGTTTCGATAAGAAATTTGGATATTTTATTCCATCCTTTTAGCCTCATATATTCACTGAGAACGCGATTTGCAAACTTAGTTTGGTACAGATAAATAGAGTATTTAATATGAATGGTAGATTACTGGATTTGATATTCGCCCATGATAATAATTTCAAAGTGTCGCGGGTTGACCCTTTTGTACTGCCGTAAAATAATTATCATCTTTTACTTTATGTACCGCATTGATTGATACGCTCTCCTATAACTCCTATTGTTCCCGAATTTGGTCCACATGATTGTTCGACTTGGTTTGCTGCACATTTACCATCGATAAGAAATAAAAAAGTAGATTATTTAAACTCACTGAATCAATAGTTAATTACATAGCATACTCTAAAGTAAGGCCTGAGTTTAATTTCTTGAAGAACGAAAGTTTCGTCTGCTATATTCATAATATGAAAGGTTAGTTGCTTAGTGATCCAAAAAAAATGTACATTCGAATCGTAGAATAAAAGGCCACCCCTCTTTCATATTTTTATTTATTTTATTTTTATCTACTTACACATGAAACTCAACTAAAATAAATTAACAGTCGAATTCAATTGACTCTAGAAGTAAGTCTTACACTAATTAATATTACAAACAAATGTAAAGTATATATAGTGTAAGGGAGAAGTATACAGGAGAAGTAAAGAAAAAAAAATTACAATAATGATTAAATAATAGTTCGTATATAAATAAATAAGTAGGAAAATAAAAAAACAAGTAGAGAACCAAATAGCAAGTGAACCCCTGCCGTCGCGAACAGCTAAAAACTTGGCAACCGATACAGTGTTCTGTATCGACAGAATCTTTGGTCGAATAGAACTCCTAAATCAATGAGCGAATCAACATTTTCCAACTTGCGTGAATCAATAAAGTACTCAGTGTTGAATGATTTCCTTCTTAAAAAAGAAACTTTGAATTTTTTTAAAAAAATTAATGAAATTATTTAAGTCAGTTTGAACCTGATACGTATGCAATTCCAAGGGGAAGGAAGAAAACAATTTAACCTCATTGACATATATTAAGATCTGACTGGATTTAATCACCGAGGGGGGCCATTAATGTATAAATTGAATAAGAGGGCTCCTAAATGGCTGCCTTAAGAGATGCCAGAAGTCGCGGAAAATTGATCCGTGGCGATGAAGTTACACAGAACCCTGGATGATCTATTATGCAGATACGAGCTTATCCATTTCACTAAGTAAAAGAGACGCCAGGGACCTGGACTTTGAAGATCACTACGTTATGGTTAACTAAGTTACGCGCTTTACTAAAGTCAGTGTATACGAGGTCCGTGCGAGAGCCACTAGAGAAAGTCTTGAAAACATGGCAAGTAAGCTCTAAGAGATTCGTGACAGTAGATCTCCCTTTCCGAAAACCACGCTGGAATGTAGAAATATAAGATTTAACGGCAAAATCTAGATGAGTAACAATTCGATCAAGCAATTTAGATAAGACACTCAACTTGGCGATGCCTCTATGGTTCTCAACGTGGTGTCTATTTCCACAGTTGCGAATTGGGGTAAGGAAAGCACTCCTCTAACACGAAGGGAAAACATCTGATTTTAAGGATTGATTAAAAATCATTAATATAACACCACATAGCTCAAACAGAGCATTATTTAAGGATACATAATGGAATCCCATGAGGTCTAGGCGCAGAACTATATTTTAGAGATCCCAAACCATTTAAAGCGTCGTTTTCTGAAATGACCAAGCTGGGAATCAAAACAGAACCAGATATAGGATACGGATAGTTGACAGTTGAGTCGGAATTAGCAGTTGAAAGATTGCGTCAGAAGTATTCAGCAAAGAGATTTGAGGTTCCAATATCACCAAAGGACTTAGAGCCATTGAAAGAAACATGCAAGGAATATATGGAAATTTTTTATTTGGACTTGGCGAACTTAAAGAACTATTTAAGATTAACAAGCAGTGAGGATTTTATTAACTGAAGGCATCTGCAATAATATTGGCGATTGAGGTAACTAAATCTATGCCTTGATGCAGAATAGGCGAAGTAGCCGTAAGCAGGACCATGTGAACAGCGATTTACAACTATTTCCGGGAAGTGAGCAAAGCAAGAATTAAGCAGTCTGCCATTACAGTTAGGCATGGGTGTATTGAAGTAAATTACGATCAAATAAGTTATTAAAAGACGCAAAAGCTCTATCAGATGTTGAAGTGGTGACTTGTGACAAATCGAAGTCCCCCAACGCTATGGCTATATCACTAGATTTAGACTGTAACGGGGATATCTGGGGCAGGGTAGAACTCAGTCACACCAGGGTCCGTTCCAAAAGAATTTATTGTTGATTGCATCTTTGGGTTGTTCGTATTTTATTTTTATTCCTTTATTAATTCGATTTACTTTTGTAGAGGATTACAAATGGTTTTGTTTCTTTTTGTATTTTAGAGTGGTAGACAAAAAAAAACCAGCCTGGTGGCCACCAGTCTTTAAGGGATGGCGATTAAGCTGAACCACCACATCCCCTATCCGTAGAGTCAGTAGTCATTTTCGTCCTTCAGGGATGGCGATTAAGATGAACCAGCACATCTCCTATCCGTGGAGTCAGTGATCCTTTTCGTCTTTCAGGAATGGCGATTAAGCTGAACCACCACATCCCCTATCCGTAGAGTCAGTGATCCTTTTCGTCTTTCAGGAATGGCGATTAAGCTGAAC
>KK500115.1:0-132500 GCA_000688715.1 Glossina pallidipes
TATATATATATATATATATATATATATGTATTTATGTATATATGCATTAAAATCCATGCATATATTTACGCATCACGCATACACTCGTATGTGTGTGTAATTAGTTACATGCATGTTAGGCACGTACACTGGCCAACAATCATTCTCTTATGTTAATTATCATGTTAAGTGTGTGTAATCCTGTGTTATAATGTGTTGTAATACAACGTCCAACCATAAACACATTTTAAATTTATATACAACACCACACACATACATATATGTGTACCTCATCTAAATACTGTCTGCCTATTCCTTTAATCTAATGGACGCCAGTCTTCCGTTATTTCTTAACTTGATTTGGTTTTTAGAATATTTTTTCTTTTATCTTTTGGTTTTTATCGTACGCTTCTTGCTGTTGTTGGGGTTTTGCTTCTTTTTTTTTTCTATTGTTGTTGTCGTCTTTTATATTCTCACGGGGTAATTTCACATTTTATTGATACCACCCTTGCTTGCTTAGTTGCCTATTGACGAGGATATGAAATGTTAAACCAAACATTTGATGTTTTCTTACCAAACCGAGGTGTCGGTAATTGCCATTTAATGCATTTAAATTATTATAGATAAATGGCTGGCCCGAAAGTAAACTAAAGACTTAAGCGACAAACTCGTCGAAAATATAAAATTAGTTGCCGCTTGTCATGTATGGAAAAGAGTAATGAAAAATTTATACGCTTTAACTATGAAAACAACAACAACAACAACAACAACAGAAAGAACATTGTGCTTAAAAATTGAGCCATCATGTTTGATTGTGGTGTAAGTCAATTTTTTCATATATCGAGATGTTTAAGGACATTTGAATCAATGATTGATCAAGTGATGCTTTTTTTAGCCCTATAAAATTTTTAGATATGAGCTGATACTGCTTTCATCTATAAGGCATTATAAGAACTAATATCAAGAGGAAATTCCAATCCATATTTTTAAGAATCGATTTCATTTATAGGAAAAGGGCGATCGAAATACATTAATGTAGAATTTGAAACACTTCGTTAAGATGACTAAAAAGGAAATAAAAAAACATATTGCAATCCATTTCGGCTTTACAGGTATCGTAGTAAAGTATCGTAGCGTCGCAAATAAGGGGTCTGTAAGGCAGCAAGCTCATCATATCGTTGCATTTTTCTCTTGTTATGTTGCGTTTTTCTCTTGTTGTCTTGAGGTTCAATACTTTGGCAACATAGTCGTTTCGATGAGTTCTTTAGGTCTTGTATTCGCAAACAACTTTTTACAGTTCATCCGTTTTAAGCCTTGTTCAGCATATTTTCAGTCAATGTTTAACATTTGCTCTTCTAGAGATTTGGTTGAAAGAAAATTTTCTCTCCTTATTTTATACAGAATAAAGCAATTTTTATACCCATCGCCGAATAGTTGAGGTATATTCATTTTGTCAAAACGTTTGCAACATTCAGAAAAACGTTTCATAAAATATATATTACAAAGTATATAAGCATGCCCGTCTGTCCGTCCGTGTAACGTCTGCTGCAAACATCCTCTTAGGATATCGGCTTCAAATTTGTCAAAAACATTGGAAGGTATTGCACGCAGGTTGGTATTGAAAATGAAGCAAATCGGTTAAAGAATACGTCTTCAGTATCAGGTAAGTTGAGAACGGCTCTCTTTTCCAAAAGGAAAAGGAGTACTGGTTTTTTGCTTATTACTCACAAACTATAGCAGATAAACCTATAAAAATTATAACGTGCACTGTGCGTGTGGCCGATGTTATAATATCTGGCCACGCCTATTAAATATTATAGTATATGAAAATCACATTTTTTTGTCAAAAACTGTCTATGGCTCCACGCCAACCAAAAAAAAACCCATTAAGCTTATATTTTCTTGACCAGTGTCATATTGGGAATGCACCTAAGCATATCCGTCCACCTTTTTCTTCAGCTTTTTTTGGGGTAACGGTGAAAGGTATTAAAAATTCTTTTTGTAATATAATAGTATTTAAGCAATACATAATTGATCCCTTTTCTTTAAGGCTGCTTCGAAAGTCGGAGGAAAGGAATGACCCGTCAGTAAAAATGTGTGGTCAATATTATTTCTGTTACTATCTGCTATCGGAATAATTTTTGTCCAGTGCAAGCTTAATATTGTTTGTTTAAATCCCCCATCTGTAATTCGATTCTTGAACGCTTTCACACGCACGACTAACATTTCGAGTTTCTAAATAACGTGTCTTGTTGTTATTTCATTTGCTTTTTATAATCTTCTAATCGTTATTGCTGTAACGTAATCGAATATTAGTAACGTCATCTTCATCAACTTTGGAATCAGTTACTTGCAAAAATTCTAATCCTCTTCTTAATTTATAGAATTCTTCATCCGATTCATTCGTTTTCTTTTTCTAACATTAATGTCTTAAGGCATCATCTATTTCTGTAAGAAAAAAACAAAAAAAAAGCAATATTTTCACTTTAATAATAGTAATATTTCAATAACGTTCACGTTGCAATCACGCTTAGTATAAGAGACAAAAACCAAACAGTAAGACTTTGCAAACAAAAAGTAAGCAAAATCGGTGGAATCACTTCAGAATAATAATACTGTCATCTTATTAACGGCCCCATCCAAAATAATGTCGGCCGAAGGGCCGCGCACATTGAAGCCGTAATAATCAGTAATAGCAAGGAAGTTCTCTTAACTATAATTAGTGGAAACATTTTTAATTAAAATTCCTTTCTCTATGAAGAAATCGCACTCCATTAAAGGTATGTCTAAAGATTTGCTTGCACCGATCTCTATTGGTAACAATGATAAAGTAATTCGAAGTATCCGAAGTGTCCGCAACAATTAAGTTCGATGATTTTCACTTTCCTCTATATAAAATAACGGTTTCCCATTTAGTATTATTGGTTTATTCAACGTATGTCGACGCTAATCATGAAAAGCTCAAAATTCCATTTTCGACATTCTTTACCTTTGTTGTTTGAAATTTGAATAAATCTGTTGCTGCAGATGTCTACCGAAGACAATTGAACAAAAAGACCAAACGCAAAGTCATGGCAAATCTCGGCCACATGTTGCGAGAGTACTCAAGGATACACTGAAAGATATATTTAAGAAAAAAACTCAATTGATTGCGAAGGATTGTTGTCTTCGCTTCACAATTCTCTTCAGTGAAGGAACTTATTGGAAAATTTGTGTATCGATATTATATCCTGATTGGATTTCAAATTAGAAAAATCTCCCTGAAAACAAGTCACTGGTTATCTCATTCGTTTATATTTTCCTATATGTAAAAATACATTTCAAAATTAGAAAGAAGTACAAGCAAAGCAAACGGTTGAAGGGAGCACGAATTCTTAGTTTAAGCTTCATACAAGGATGGCCAAGCGGCATAGACTTGATACGGCCAGGATATAATCTATTAGAGCCAAATAATAAATCAAATAATTGTTACAATTACGTTGTACAGTACGAGCTCCTGTTTCAGGAATAGAACGTGAATACGGCGTGAATTCGAGAGTGTGTTAACGAGAATTAGATCAAATTCGGTGAAAATCATAACACGAGTTTGAGAACCAACAATGGTAACAAACGCCATTTTAATGTTACTGTGCGGACCAGCCATTCGCAAATAATTCCATCATTTAACGTAGGCTTCTAAAAAGATATGGCTTAGAAAACAATAGGTTGAGTCTTTGTTGGAAAAAGTTTCCGCTAAAAGGAACAGCACGTGCACCAATCGCAATTAACTATTCTTTGGTTTTAAAAAACCTCTAAATGCCACACAAATTTATTAGGTTTGTCTCAAACTCGAACAGATCTAGGATATAGATATATCGTAGCCCTCTAACGTAAGGCGACGATCTAAGAGGCTTCGAAAAGGCTTCCTTGCTGAACATTATTTCCAACTCAAAGTGAAAGACATTCTATATCCACTCTTAGCCAAAACAGCTAACACCAGTAGTAACTTGGATTAAAAACAGACGCACACACTTTGCAATCGTTCATTATCGCAGCCTACAATTTGCCCATTGTCCTAATATTAGGTATGATTTTCAAATTCTACGATTATCAACTTAACGGTCTTGAAGCTAATCATTATATGCAAGTTAATGGCAAATATTAAGGTATTTACCCCTCTTATTATACTACTGACTGAGGTGAAAGATGGGTACATTTTGCGTACATTTGGAAAAATCATTGCTTATGGTATATGTTTTCAGAACGTGGGTAACGAGCCGTGTATATAAATAGTTTACCGATCTGAATAATGACCACTTCCCCCAGTCGCTCGATTAATTATATGTCTATAGCAAATCGAAAGAAGTAAAAATATTATTAAAAGTATCCTACACCGCCCTACAGTTATTCCTATAATTTTTTTATTTTCCAAACAAACTCCCATAGGGGGCCCCATCGGAACTATTCATGCATTCAGCCAAAATATGTCGATGAAGAAAAAACATACTTTTTTTCTTTTATTTATTTATTTCGTAACTCCAAACGCTTGTAAAAGTGAAATCCTTATACAATCATAGAGTTTAAGTATTTTACAATCCGCAAGTACTTTCACAATTAAGTTATACTTAAGTAACTAAGCCCCGAAAATGTTCACAGCGCTTGTTAGAAGAACAAAAGCCTGCTATGAATAGGAGGCCATTGCCAATATTTACTGGTAGATTATTCAAGGTCACTAATCTTTCCTTAAACAGACTAACTTTAGAGTGAAGACTTTCTGAAAGTCTAAGACTTAGGGGGAGATTGTGCCAACAAAGCAACGCGCAGCGTAAAACGACTGCAGTTATTATGAAGGAAATTTCATTAAAATATCTCTTATAAATCGCGACCTGCAAGCTGCACACAAGAAAACAAACCAAACAGACAGATAGTCGGGCAAACCAGCTTAAATCGATTTACAAAATGATTCTTCGATTCATATAATAAAAGAAGTCTGTCCCAAGTTTTTCTCGATGTTGCATACGTCCGCACAAACTTGGCATGCTTTTGTACCAAAACTAGTGTAACACAAGAGATAAAGACCTGGACCCTTGATCCTTTGATTCGAGTAAGAAGTTTCTTAGAACATTCTTTCGATATAAACTGTTATTAGAGAAAGAGATTTGAAAATGAAGAAAAAGTTTTGAAAATCGGAAAAGACCTTTACACCATCATTACTATTATGGGCATTGCCTGTGTGACTACATGTTGTTAATAAATTTTCATTGCAGTTAAATACCATTCACGTGTGTGGTTGCAAAACTTACAGCATTGCAATCAACGGCTAAGCAACATCCCACTTGACGCACAATACCCGCCTGTTATTAAAATAGCACAAATTATTGAAAGCGAACTATAATCGCTAAAAATTATGTTATGCGACTGAGCTGTTAAAAAGGAGTGAATGAGAGATAGCAAACGAGACAGAGCGAGATTGAAGTTTTACATATTTAAGGTCAATTATTATAATTGAATGCCAATCACAACGATAACAATAATAATATGATGATATCATAAATATTGATTTATGCTTAACATAAACTGCAGTTATCATTAGGCTTGCATCTCGTAGCGTTTCGTTTCTAAGTTTACGTTAAGTCTGGCACTAACCTCTTGAACCTTTACACAACTTAAAGAGGCACCTTTTGTTTTCGAATCTGGTATTGTTTGTATTGATTTGTGTTTGAATTTTTTTTTTTTTTTGCATTTTTTCTATTTACTTATTTGGCTTTTTTCTTCTTTGCTTTTTTGTGGTTGTTGTTTTTCTTTTTTCCTTTTTTAGTTTTTGCTGATTCTTTCATGAACAAAAGGCAAGTGGTCAGAAAATTTATATAAAAATTTGGCTACTCAAGCAGCCAAAAAATCTCTCTATTTACCACTGAAATGAAGTTGCTGCTGAATTTTGAAGGTTTTTCAAAAACAACACGTCTAACACTCGCCCAACAAATTTTCGTTAGTTTGGCATTGTTAGGCCAAAAAAAAACAAGAAGAAAAAAAGAAAAGAAAAATGAGAAAAAGAAAAAAAGAAAAAAAGATACCATTGTTAACATTAAAACGAATTCAATAGCATTTGAAACAATTGCAAATTTTGAACTCTTCTTTATCTTCTTCTTTTTCTTCTTATTTTTATTTAGTTTTTTATTTCTTATTTTTTATTTATTTATTTTTTATTTATTGAACATGTAATGAATGCACTGATTTGTATGTAACGTCTCACAAATACGACACAGACACAAATGAGAGACACTTGCTGTATACGTTCTGGTTTGGTGTTTTTTTTCGATATTCGTCTGTTGTTTGATCATTACTCTGTACATTGTTTTGATGATCATTTAACAAAGGGGGTGTAACACTAACAACGTAAGCACAACTTATTAAAAAAAAAAAAAAAAAAAAAAAAAAAAAAAAAAAAAAAAAAAAAAAAAAAAAAAAAAAAAAAAAAAACATAACATTCATTTGATTTTACAATAACAATCCAAAGTTGAAACAAGTTCGATCAAAAACGCCCTTAAGGTGGCCTTAAACACAGATTGCAGTAGTGTAGCATCACACAAAATAGCAAACGGATAAAAAACTACATAGCGGTTGTATTATACAACGGAGAAGTATACCTTGCACATCGATCTGAATGTTATTGGGTTGAAAGAATTTTATTCCTTTTTTTTGTCGCAAATATTTAGACAAACACTTTTCTAATAGCCTTCTTCTAAATACAATTTAATTAAATCGAGAGTAAAATTTGCAATATTGTGTGCATTTAATAGGCAAACTAACAAACACTATTGCAATTTAGATATTTCGTGTACGTATTGAAATCACATTTAAAAAATTTTCCTTCTCACCGTTCTCAGTGTCCCTTTGAAGTCGTTAGATAGCAGCTCCGCCTTATAACTCAAGTTTCACTGTTCAAAGCTATACTCTTGAATCTCTTCTTCTCTTTAAAAACTCGCAATTCGTTGTTCGAGGTTAAAATTGAAACGGACTAGGACTAGGAAAGAAGTGCCTCTTAAGAAGTAATCTTAAGAAGATAGGTAAAGGAAACAATCTTTGTTGGCCATTAATCGATATATATATATGTATATAATCAATATATATATATAGTATATAATCCATATATATATATAGTGCTATCATTTAGTTCGGCTATGATGTGTATAAACTTATACATGTCTCATGTGTATTCTATTATATATTTTTATATATATTTAAGACTTTTAAACCATTTTTATATGTGAAGGCATGTGCCGCATATAAGAAGACAATAATAAATAATAGTCTTATAATCAGATCAGAGGGTAGCAGAAGGGGAAAGTTTAAGATTTAATAGGTAAATCGTGCAATTTATATGCGATTTAAATAACGACCGACCGACCTTTGCTTTCAAGCTTGCAATCAGCGCGACATTGTGCATGTGTTCGATTATCGATACGAAGACTCTGTTTAGTCTCTCTAAGACAAGGAGGAGAAGGAGGACCAGATTGTAAGGCATTGCAACAATTTTGGAAAAGGCGGCCATCGTTAAATTGGAACTGCAGGTCCCGTATTCTCAAATCGGAACTATACAGAACATGCCGATGGTTGTCTTAAGGATGTCAAGTAACTTGGTTGATAAAAAGCATATAAAGAAGAGGCAGAATAAAAACTTCCGTATTGTTTATTCTTTTTAAAGAGCTTATTAGTGGGGCAAACTTCCCTTTACCCATTCGTATATAAAAAAGTAAAAAAAAAATTTTTTTTATCTCCTGTTTTGCGCTGTTTTCCGTTTCTTGTTTTTTTGAATTTTTCTTTTTGTGTTTTTTGTTATGTTTCTGCTCTAAATGTATGTGGGTGTAGTTTGGATTATTTTTTGTGTTTATAGGTATATGTTGAAGGAAAATCAAGAGGAAAAAAATTGAACTCTTAGCTTTTTTATTGTAGTGTAGTTCGAATGCCTCATCTTTTCAGTCTTTCGGGTCCGTTTACATTTTTCATAGAGATCATGTTTATGTGTGCTGCTTGCTTCTTTTATTCAACTAGCTCTTGGCTCTTGTAATGGGATGTTTTTTTTTTTTTGTTTTTTTTTCTTTATTATTTATTTATTTATTTTATTTTTATTTATTTAGTTTTATTTATTTATTTATTTTTTTTTTTTGCCGTTTTTTGATTTTATTGTTATTTTCGTTTTTGCGCTGGTTGTTCTTCATCAGCAACGTCCTATGTGTGTTTTTGTATGCGTGAGCTGGTATGTGTTGTGTTATATTACTTGCAATGACCTTTAACTGTTATAAGTATGGCACGATCATCGCTGATATACTGAATTAAACTTCTCTTTCTACGTTTTACTATATTCTGTTTCGTTCATTCTTGCGTCCATCGCCTCTACCGCCTCTTTTATTTCTTTGTTTTGTTTTTGTTACTTTGCTAAATATTTATTTTGCAATCATGGGAATCAAGTTGAATTGTAATGAATGAATTTCGGGTTTTACGTTACTTTATAACGAAGCGAAATGAAAAGGATTCATTAGAAATAACGAATTCTACAAATCATTCATTATTTCGTTTAATTAATAACAGTAATAACGGGTTTGCCTATTAGGAGTGAAGAATTTCTTTTTTTTTTAATTTTTAAAATTTATTTCTATTAATTACCGAGAGTTTTTTTTTGGGTTCATCATGTGTATAACCTGATACGAACAAACGGTATTTAATCAAATAACTCTCAGCGATATGTAAATGATATCATGATAAAAATTTCGTTCGGGAGATACCGTTATAGAGTAAAAACAAAACCAATGTCCCAAATCTCTTTTCCTTTCTACTTTATTCTCTTCATTTGGTTTTTACTTAAATTGAAATTCATAAAATAAAAAATAAAAAAAAAAAATAAAGAAGTTAAACAAATATTAAATCAAAATAAAAGAGAAGGATAAAGTATTACCTGGCGTAATATATATACATATATATATATATATATATATATATATATATAAGTGTATATGCATATGTATCTACGTATGTATATACAAATCTCGTGAATTCGATTGTTGAAAGTCATTGTTAAAATTGCCATAAAACAAGTGTTTGAACTTGTGACCGTATAAAGAGCTAAGCCCAGAGTGCCGTGCATGCAGTATGCAGGCACAAACATTTGTACGTTCGTTTAGAGAGCCATGCAAACCAATCCCTAAAGAAATCAAAATCATAACAAATTCGTTCAAACTTCAGGCATAGTTAGATAGACACACAGACGGACAGATAAGCACACATACTTACAACATAATAACGGGTATATATACGGGGATATATATATATATATATATATATATATATATATATATATGTATGCATATAAATAAAGAAAATATATTGTTTTACCTTCGAACGACTGCAGATCGATATTGCGGCAGCATAACCGAAAAACAAAAGTTAAAAATTTCGATAAATACAAATGTAGCTTATATGGCTAATGTGAAAGTATGCGTGCATGTATATGTTTATGTGTTTGTTGCTAATATATCACTGGTCTATGTCAATCTATCTCTTTCTATATCTTTCTAATATTTACTGCAACATGGAAACAAGGCACAGCTTTCAAGTGCACATTTCATTTAGTTTTTGTGTCCTGTTGCAGCTGGTAAAGCTATATAAACAACAACAACAACACCAACAACAAAAATAAGATTGCAACAGGTCTTAACAACGAATGCTGTGAAATTTTATGTAAAACATTTTGTAAATCGTGATTTCAGTTTTCACAAACTTGACTGTATATCGAACCCAAACCCAAAAATCATAACGAATTTTTACATCAACATTATTATTATTGTTGTTGTCGTTGTCGTTGTCGTTATTCTTGTTGTTATTATTATTATTATTATTATTATTATTATTGTTGTTAATGTTAGAAGCAAAGATGGTCCATCTTCAATCCATAGTTAAAGATATTTTCGTTATATGATTTAACTGGACCACACGTTTCTTATTCATGTTGAAATAGAGAGAGAGAGAGAGAGAGAGAGAGAGAGAGAGAGAGAGAGAGAAAACAAAACATTTAGGAGTAAAGTAATAAAATTACGGTATTGTTTACATTACGGTGGCCAATAGAAAAGGGGAGGCAGAGGCAATGCAAAGCGATACTCTGTGTGGCAACAGTATGTACAATGAAGTCAACTGCACTATGAAGACCGAACTCAGAAGGCTTTCTTTTTGACTTTTTCAACTATTACTTAAAACAACAATGGGCATCTTCAGCGGCGATGGGCGGTTTTGTTTTAACAGATATTGTTTGGTACCACTTAGGTGATATTGAAAAGGTTACACACTCAGTGAAAATACAAGAAAAGACCACGAAGGCAATAAAAAAAGTAAGAAAAATGAAAAAAAAATAAAAAAAAAATGAAAAATGGAAAATAGAAAAAAATCGCTTTTTGATACCAAAAGCACAAAAGGTCAACTATGATGATGGTCAGGTTACTGCTTTGGTTTTCTTTTTGTTCTCTTTTCGCTTTATTTTATATTCAAGTTGACTAGGGCCGTCGGAGTATCGCAGTTACAATTAGTTAAATATTAAAAATATTTATGTTAGAGAGATAAGTAACGGCAGATGTATGAGAGGGGAACCAAGGATAAAGATATTTTTTAATATGATTTTCAGAAAAGAAAGACTTTTCCATTACAATTTATCTTCGTGTTTGTATATCAAGGTACGTAAGTTGCGCGATATGTGCCTTAAATGCGTGTTTGTGACTTATTGTGAAATATCGTAGGTGAGTGAATTAAATGAAGGTGACCAAAGGCCAACAAGCTGACACAGCAACAACAGCAACAACGACAACAACAACAACAACGACAACAACAACAACGATAATAACAACAGCATGCCTACGTACTTACATATATATATGCGAATATTTTGTGCTAGCTTCGTAATAAGCACAACGAAGGCTTTCCTTGCGCTATTTTATAACCACATACACAAACACACGCACATGGGAAGATAGATACAATATGGCCTGCGGTTACCGTAACTTAACCACAAAATGTAGATGAATAGCAAACAACAGTAACAACAACTACCGCCGCCGCCACAAGATAAGATGAAATCAGGTCGCCTGTTGGGGGCGTGTGAGAGTCTCTTTTTCAGATCAGAAAGCTTTGCTTTTGTGCATATGTGCATGGGTTTAAAACAAAACTCATCTCCACTTTTATATTTATCCACAATAACAACAATTACGCCTTGCAATCATAACAAAACTTTCAGACAAAAGGTTCAATAAGGAGGAGAAGAAGCAGAAAGAGAACGAAGTCAAAAGATGAAAATTACTTTTTTTTTGGTTTGGCTTTATAGAAAAAAAAAACAAAAAAAAAGCACAAGGAAAAGGAAAAAATGTTGTTCAATTTCTTAAGTGTGTATGATGCCACCACCACATATGGTCAATTTAGATGAAATTTCCCACGATTTAGATACACCCACGCGCACACATGTACACACAAATGCTTATATTTTTTCCTTATTTTACGGTATGCATCACAAAAGCAAAATAAAAATAGTTTTTAATGAAAAATGAAACCACGCAAACACACACACTCATATAAGAAATTATTAGAAAACGCCTGCAAATAAATGTGTGTGTAAAAATAGAAGATTTAACATGTGTCGTCTTCCCTCCCACCATCTTCCATAGAAACACATCGGTCAATAATTCGCAAGACCGACACATGGACGTAGTAGCTAACAAACGAAAAAACGAAAAAAAATACATCTCAGTTTTGAATCACTACCACCGCTTAATTATGAGCTATAGCGGTTTTACTGGCGCAAATTTTTTTTGCATTTGGGAAGGTATTATCCAAATTTTTTATTGACCTCAAACATGTTATGGTGGATTTTGTCTGTCCATAACAACAAGTTATCGATAGCTTACTGGCATTAAAAGGGGGCCGCAATATTGCTGAACGCAGTGGACGCCCAATATGGTGGTGGATGTTCACACAAGCATCATAAAGATGATAAAAGGCCTGTTTTACATGCAATACTTGAACATGAGAAAGTCATTTTATTGTTAGTGCAAATGAGTACCGCATTTACTAACAGCGGAACAAAAGTACCTTCTGACAAGTCGATACCTTGGTCAGGCATGTGCGTACTCACCGAAAATGCTTCAGACAAAAAAATTTAACTCAAACAATGAGCTCATTGCGGAAAGTGAATTGCGCTTCCAAGTTCATGATAAATCGGTTCTGTAATAAGGCGTTGGACTGATTGTGCTATGCCTCAAGGAGATTATGTTGGGGAATAGAGCCAACATACCTAACACAAAGCAAGTAAAAAGAGCTTATTTCTTATTAATTCTCGGGAATTATTGATCGATCGATTGACCTGTCAGACTTCCTTTAATTTTGGCGGACCTCCCATCGTACGTACAGCCGTGGATGAGAAAGAATTCATTGTCTCATAAACAACTTGTTGTCGTGGGTCGTCGTAAATTCACTTAGCATTTTTATTACAAAAATAAAAAAAAGGAAAGGGAAAAGTAGTAATGCTTATATGCGTGAACCGTGTCCCTTCAATGCCACCATCATTCAATTTCCCCAGTTCAAGAAATTTATTACAATTTCAACTTTTTCTTAATAAGATGGATAGCTTTTTCTCAAAGTTTTCCATGGAATTTTGCTCATCATCAAATTTTTGATAAACAAACAAACATTCACAAAAGTGGACCACTCTGATTGACTTAGACCGATTGTGCGAACCCACACTTAGATTTACTTAAATTATCTTAGCTATGTAGTGTAGGATAAGTTCGTAAGTTTTAAGTTAGTAAGTAGGATACAATGTGGAATCGGGAAGGTGGTCACACCTGAAACAGGCCAACTGATATACTTTTACTAAGTGTTTTTCCTTTTCTTACCGATCAAGCCCATCAGCGAGGCTGGAGGAGCTACAAAAGAGATCGCATGGATCAGCAAAATCAAAAGATGAAGAGACCAATGAACATAATGATAATGTGGATAAATGAACCGACAAGCGAACACAGTTGACGAACTACTTCAGTCGTTAATCCGTTCATCTGCGCAATTCTTTGGGCTTATCAACAGCCGCCTAAAAACTTACATCCCATATACGTTAAATATTTTAAAAGCATATTTAAATTACTCTATAACTGAAATCTGTCAATGTGGTGGCGTGTGGATACCGAAAACATGTTGGGTTTTTTTTCAAAACGAAAGCACTTGCTTCTCGTTACTCTGTCTTATAATATCTCCCGTAACGGTTCAATTATGTGTATGTCTAGCGATTGCGATGGTCAGGAAAAAGGTTTGATGATATTCTGATCCCCTTTTAAAGCAAGACTGAATATTCTTGGCTATGTGTATGGGTGCATTATCATCTTGGTATATGGCATCGTTTGGCCACAATATGTTAACCACAGTAAGAAATTTTTTATTGAGAATGTCAACTTATCCACTCGCAGTAATCCGAACGAATACCACGCTTCGGCTATGGCCGGATCGACCCATGTCCATTATCAACTTGCGTACAACAACTTCCAATATTATTGCCGAAATTGGGAGGCGACTTTCCAGCCAGAACAAATTTTCTGTGTCGCTGCAACTTGCATCCGAGTGCTGCAAACGTTTTAGCAAATTGAATACTCCGTCCTTCTTCGTCGATGGACGTAAAAAGGTACAATATTTGGTATTCGATATAATTTGGGGTATAATGTTTTTACTAGTTTTTATATAAACACTTCTTTAGAATAGAGGTTTATTGATGGCAATCGATCGCGACAATAGTCTGATCCAAGCAATTTTCACCTTTGGCCTTCACTTTTGACCTAGAAGATGTCAGTCTACCAAATTTGATTAAAATCTTTTGAAGATTGCAATTTGTAGCTTGATTTAAAAATGCATAGATAGACATATGTGCATATAGCCGGATGTACACGCATACTTGAATCGATTCAAAAAATGAATAGGACGTCTATTCTAAACCCTGTAAGATAATTCTGTCAAATGATGTGTGGGGACATAGTAAACCGTAGTATGTGAATATGGGTTTTTCTCGAGCGATTACTTGTCAAGTATTGCCATGATTTGAAGCACATACGCACATATATGATATATCGGCATTAGAGGGAGTACATTCTCGCTTTGTGTTCCATCAAATATCGTAGGCCAGTAAGTTCTGAGTATTAAAAGATTCGCGATTTATGTCGCGAACATAATTTCTTTAACAGCACCATTTTCAGTTAAGCGAAATTAGAGAAAAGTCCAAACTTGCAAATGTCAACAGCGTTAGAGGAAACGACTCATGAGATGGTGGTGGAATGGGTCAACTTCTTAGCAGCAACAGTCACACAATTCCTCATGCCTCACGAAGCGATACTGCAATTTTCCACCATGTTTCTATGACTAGAAGCTTTGTTGTTTTCTATTATGGAAAAGTTAAGCTGCCTTTCATTTCTTCTCCCATATAACTAAACACGATTTAGGAGAAGAGAAGAACTTGCATTTATCTCATATTCCCTCCTCTAAAACACGTACTTTTCTCGATCAATAACCTTATTAAATGCTAAAATATTGACTAGCAATGCAACAATGCATTTAGAAATAAAAGTGAAAAAAGAAGAAGAAGAAAATGATAAAGGGTGATGGTAATTTCGTAAGGCTGCGATCCTCGTTGGAATGAAAGGCATATTTTTGGGCAGAGCGTGGTATTGTACACTTATAAACTTGGTAGGCATATTGGTATGCTGACTCTGTCCCTGTATGGTGTAATACATTCTTTCGCACCTTCCCCGACACATATAATCCAAGTTTTATCGCTTTTTTCCACTTAAAGTGCAGACTATGTTATGATTTTCACAACAAGTAAAGCAGCTTAAAAATTTCCAGTTTTATTGTACTCAGCTTTAGCTTTCGATGATATACTAATTGCGTCATCCCGCTGGCTGTTCATTTCTGATATCTTACTTTAATCTGTATTTTTCTGTCGGTTTTTCCATCCTTTCTACTTGTGGCCTTACGATTAAAACATAAATTGAGAATTTGGAAACTAGTTGCATTTGATCCACAAAATTGGCAATAGAGGTTGAGGCCTTTTATCATAAACGTCTATAGAGCGGCGTGAAAGTAAAAAAAAAAATCCTCAACCATTTTATATTATTTTTATATATTTAGCTATCTATGTAACATTAGCAACGAGCATAAGTCATTTGAATCTATGTTCTGAGCATAAAGGACGGGTGCCGAGGATTCGTTCAAACTAAACAGTACAGACTGTACAGAAATTTTCTTTCTTCTATTTGCTGTTTAATAAAATTTCATTTAAATTATGTGGCTAGATGTAGAAAAAGAACAGCGATAAACAAAAAATGCAACACTTTACTTAGCTTACACGAGAGATTCAATTCAGTCACTTGAACGACGATGACATCATAAACGTTATTATCATGAGTTGATAATTCAGAATGTGAATGTTAACGAAAACAAAAAGTGCATTTTTGTGCATTTATTGCCGCACATAAGCGGCTTAGATGCATTTAAATCTATACGTTATGTGCCACTTTAATGTGCGACATTAAGCTTCACTTTTGAACGTTACGAGAGTAAAGGAAAAAATTCAAATTTTTATGTTACAGTTACGCTGTGTGTGGTCGCCGAGGCCTGTGTAGGCCCGACCAAGCCAACGTCACCATCGCCGCCGTCATCATCATGATCGTAATCATAATCGTCATTATTACCACTGCTCTGAGCGGAGCTTTGTCGACCGTTTCTCCGTATTCATAGATAATCGATGCACACTCATGCGTGTTCGACTAATGTGTTACTATGTAATCTGTTGAAAATTTACAACCGCCTAACAGTTGACTTAATGAGCTGTAAAAATAATTTCGTATAAAAATGTTGATTGAAAATAAAAAGATGAAGATGATGATGATGAGGAAGAAAAAGAAGAAGAAGCAAGAGAACTTTGTACTGGCATAAAACTGGATTTAATTTTTTTCTGCTTTTTTTCTAATTTTTTACTTCTTGGAATTTTCATATTTCAGTTAATCACGCGCAAAATAAATGTAAAGAACAACGAAAAATGAAAAAAAAAAATTCAAAATTTTATACTCGGATATCTGGTGCATTTAGTCGGCTGTATGCTTATATGTAAAACATAATCTATAAGTGATTTCTGGTAAATTAAAGGCCACTAAATGCAAATGTGCTATGATTAGGTTTGAGGCGAAACGTTTGTCTACGCAAGCGTTCGTCGAGTATCAGCAACAACAACAACGAAGACGAACATAAAATGAGGATTAAATATTTTGATATTAAATTAAATGCATGAAAGCATTTATGCGGACTGAGATAGTTTAAATTTGTAATTGGATCGCTAGCAATAGCTTCTAAGGAAATTAAAGCACACTTGCGTAATAAAAATCATATAAAATGGGAGTCTTAAGTGACTCTTTATAAAAAAGTTTGGAAATAATTTATAAATTCATAGAACATAAAATAGTTAAAGGAACAAGATTTACAGTAAAAACGCTTACGAACATTTTTTCACAGTTAAATTACATAGATTTGCATGTAACTAAGGTAAGATTAAATGTTACCTACCTGTGCTCATAAGTGATTATTAATGTTCCTCGGCACCTTGGCTAAAACAGAGAATAGACGTTAAGATCCATTTTTATCACAAATGCTAAGGCACTACCTTCGGAACGGTCCCTGCCAGCTCCCGAAACATTGTTTTTCAACAAAAAAAAAAAGAAGAAAACAGTTGGACAACTTATATTGATTGCCTTTGCATTTCCTTATCCCAGAGTTTCTAGCCTATCTCCAATGGGCACGAAGTTCATATCCTTGCGATTGTTTAAGAGAAATTTAACACTATGCCCTTATGCAGTGTCAAACGCGGTGAATACTCTTCATTTTCACCTCTCACATTTTTGAGCGCAAACCAAATTCTTTATGATAAAATCTGATCGCAACATGGGTCTTTTTATACACAAGGATTTGAGACAGACTCAGTTTTTATTATAGGGATCGATTCTAACTCAACCTAAGCTTGTCCGTCCATATGTCTTAGTTCCTGGTGTTCAACCTATAGGTCGCAAATTTTTAAAATATATTGATGAAATTTCGCACACTGACATGTTTTGGCCCAAGGACGAAGGTTGTTTCGAAATGGCAGCTTTCCGGTTAGCCAACGACGGAAGTCGTACAAGCCGAAATCACTTTCAAAAACACTATATAAGGTGTATATGGATTTGCGTAATTTCACTTGTGCACATGATGCACGACCGTAGGAAAAAAAACATGAATGGATTTCCGCTTAATTCGACAATTACTTAAACAAAAGGGAACAAAGATTCCCGTCAATTGAACGAAAGCAATACTCTAGAAATTAAATAATGCCGTTTCAGAAGCTGTTCATCGCTATTGCTAACATGGGATTCATGCATGTGAAATACGTTATATCAATTGGATGAGTATCAAATGTATTATGCCAATCTATGAAATAATATAAATACAACACTCGTAAAGATTGACTTTGAAAGACTGGACATGTGTCCGTACGGGGTTTTTAGCATATTTACAGGATAAAAATCTTCAAACTTTCAGGAAAAGAAGGTATGCTGACGTATCGTCCCCTGCTATTCCAGTGCTTAAACCACTGACTTATTATTGTGCATACAAAACACCTCACTAAGAGACCAACCAACGAATGATCTTCCTTTGTTCGCAAATGTTCAATAACAAGCTATGCCAATAAGGAGTTTCGACGACAGCATGAGACAGTTGATATTCCTTTTCGACATACATTTAATTTGTTATGGAAAAATGACATGAAAATGATAGTCACATATGCGAAAGTACATTAATTGCTTGGATGAGTATTTTAAAAAAGCAGTAAAACAACTTTTCAAAAACTACCGTTATTTGGTTTAGCCTAAGATCGAGCAATTACATGACACCAATTAATGCGAGTTACATGAAGAGCAACCTGCAATGAATCAACCTTCAATATATGTCGCCTTTTAGTTAGTGAGCGAGTATTCAGATTTCGCCGAAAGACCCCTATTTCATTTACGTTTAATGTACAGCAGGCTCATTGCTGACGTATGATTTCTTTAACACTACTGCGAATTAATACTCTAGCAAGTTGTTATTACTCACAATATAATAAAAATTACAAAGATTTATTTAATATGCAGCACCATTAGCACAATCGACATATAAATAATATAAACAGAGTACAAATCAGTGATATATATATATATATATGTACATATATACGAATATGATAATAAAAATATATATAAAAAAAAAGAGTACATAAAAAAATCAGACGACAAATCAATTTGTTATATATATATATACATAATATATCTGTGCTCCGTTTATGTGAGCACTTTGCCCGTTACAGATATTGTCTGCGTTGAAGTAGGCATGATATCGACTAATATTTAAAGTCTGACAACCATACAGGGAAGAAGAGCTGTGCTCGCCAGCGCGAAAACAAATATCAAACGATAGCAGCAAACAAACAGTAAATGAAATTGTGTTTAATTTTGCAAAACACGTAACTGAAATTAAATCATTTTTGTAAAGCACATAAACAAATACATTTTGTTTTTTTTCTTTTTCACTCTTAACATACAAGCGTACACACTCGCATAGCCAGTAAAGTTTATTCGTTATTAAGGTGAAATAAATATGTAAGCATATGCGCACCGTACGTACCATTTATTGATGGCATGCTTAATGTTTATATATGATTTTGTGGGTCTACGGACAATGACTATTTTTATATCCAATACCGGCAGCAATGCACGCAGGTATGTTGATTTAGTCGTTTCCATTGTAACATTTCAAAATATGCGAACGGAAGCACATAAGTTATGCGTACATACTCATATTGAATATTGGTAATAAAACCTAAGCCAAGTCCTCCTTTAATTTTTGGGATTTCGGCATGGCTTTCTAAAAGGAAGGTTACCTAATACGAACCTTTCAAAGTTTATTTGCAATATTTTCAAGACCTTCTCCGGTGGCTTAAGCACGGACATCGTGCGCACTGATTGTAGTAAAGCTTTTAACCTCATTAGCCATAAATTCTTGACCTTAGAACCACAGGTTTCTGGCTTTCCTTTACCTATTGAAATGGATAAGATCTTATCTTCATAAAAAATCATTCAGGGTTCTGTTTAACTCAATCACTTCTAATCAGTTCCCTGTGACGTCAGGTGACCCTCCAGATAGCCGCTTAGAACCTATTTCATTCATTCTATATATCAGTGAGCTTGCTTCGGTGGTTAAATCTTGCCATATCTGGCGATGTTAAACTGTTCTCTTCCCTTTCCTTGGTAGATCCTTCAATCTGGCTTAGATTATATAGCTGCATGATGCTCATTCAATCTTATTCTCAAGGATTATTCCATTGGGAAATGTAAACTCGCTGATGGATTTTGGGCGGTCTATTGACGACCCTTACGATGACTTTACTTGATGACGTAAACTTCAATGTTCAAATTTATTTTCACATAGCTCAACCAATGTGTAATGGATATAATTAGCGATCTTTTCAAGCTAACCCAAATCCAAAATCTAAAGACTATATATAATTTAATCTCAACATCGGATTTTTTTAAATTCTATCAAATCAACTCCCCTATGCCTATGTCTTGATATCTTTATCGAAATTTGAACTGAATTTGTTTACTATTATCGGTTGCAAATAGGTGCGTGTTTGCCACGGCATGGGCGCTCACTCCGAACTCAAATAAATAAATAACTTCTGGCCCTATTTGACTCGCTGCGACTTTAGGACTTCATCAATCCACAATGATAAGTTCACTTCTCCGACTATCCAATCTAGCAGTTATGCTAAGTTGGCATTGGGCGTCGATAAGAGCAACTAAACTGAAAAAGCAACGTCGATATCTAACGCATAAGTTGATATATAAATTTCCGAAAATTTCAAAAAAAAAAAAAAACGAATTAATTAAATTAAATATCGTTTTATATAATAATAAATCAATCCCTTAAATGCGTGAACATAACAAATGTTTATGCATAATTTAAATATAAATTCATTACTAGTTACTCCAAAACAGAGAACCGACGCAGATACATAAGTATTAAGATGAACGTTCAAATAAGCTTAGGCGAGTTTCAAAATAAATGGCTATGAAATATTGAATTTCACTTTCACTTGGAGATCAAAGAAGAAGCTAATACCAATAGGAGGACATTTATACTCTTTACCGACCCATTGACCTATAAGCCGCATTAAGCGCATGAACTTCTATATATAAAATCTGAACAGTAAACAGTATATAAAGCTAAATAAGTCTATAAGGGATGAAGACCTTCCCATCTATAAGCCTTCTAAATGATGGGGCAACTATAAAACGAAAAAAAAGAAGACGAAAAGAAATTATTTGCTATAAACCGTTCTTTGCTGTCGTATCATGACGGTCCGAACAACAGATTACAGCTATATGTTTCAGCGACTAAACTTTATTTAAAATTAATTTAAAATCTTTAAGTCAATTCCTCAACCTCTCTTAAGTTAATTTCCTAAATGAATACACAGAGTAGATGTGTAGATGTTAATCGACTATCTCAGTGAATACCGTATATAATAAGTGAAACGTAAGCTCAACTTCAAGCTAAAATTTCACTGTTTAGAATCACTATCTTAAGTATGTCCACCAACAGACCAACCAGTATTACCTGAATCTGGGAAGATTGATTATATGTTATAAGGAATAATAATACCAACGCAATAATATCTTTGTCAATTTGTAATGCTCAATAAAGCTCAGTAAAGTGTTCTAAAAGATACCATCCTGCCGATGATATCAAGATTAGTCCGATGAATCTTTGACTCTTAAATGATTCAAATGATCTGTCAAGTCGCTTTATTCCAATTCGCAATTTGATGAGTGATAAATGAATGATGATTAGATGGATTTGAGAATTGTGGAGAACTACGATGCCTGCTGCAAAGCAAGCAAAGTTTACGTTCACTTTTCTGCAGACATTGTGTTGGAATCGAGAAATATGTGTGTCAGTGTCAGTGTAAATTACCGAACTTTGAATCTGACATTTCTTGCACATACGCAGAAGATAACAAAACGGAAACCGCTGAATTAACCTGACACACGTGTTCTCTTCCACTCTGTACATTACTGTATAAACTGTTGCTAATCCAAAAATACAAAATTTTTGATTTGAAGACATTCAAAACTTCGCATATATGTATATACACATATATATGTTAATGTTGCTCAATATCATGTAACATTCGAAGCAAGCCATGTTCACACAATTTTCTCCCGTAATATTGTAACTTTTATTTATTTATATTTTTTTTATATTTTTTTATATATAATTTTGGAATATTTTTTCTCCAAACTGCCCTACAAAGCTACGTAAATAGCTATTAATGGGGTTTATTACTGAAAACATACACACACACACATATATATTGTATATATATATATATATTGTATATATTGTATATAGTGTATTGAACCTATTGATATTTCTAACACAAACTGTTCAGTTTTGTTGGATTTGAAATGGTGCGATTTATGATAAGCATTTAAATGCAAATGACGTGATTTGTTTTTCTAATAACAAAATAAATCATTAACACTTTTATTAAAAAAAACGTTTCTCTTATTATTATCTTTTAATTTTTTTTTTTCTTTTTTCTTTAGAAATTCAATATAAAAAAAGAAAAAATCTTTGATCGGATTTCAATTAACGGCAATTATTACTTATCACAATTCTCATGTCGCAGACAGCCAGTATGGCTGAACAGAGGAAAAACAAAAAAAAAACGAATCTCTTTCCTTTACGATTTTTGCAAAAATGTCTGCCTTCAACCCAACTTATAATGTATTGGTCTCTGGGGTAAGCAATTTAATTTGGTCGCTTTGTTTATCTGCACTGAAAATCACCAACTTATAGCGATTTTGTAAGAGTATCGCTCTGTGCATTAAATAAAGTTAGGTGTGAGAAAAAAAAAAGAAAAAAAATTTCTTGTATTAAGAAAAAAATTCGAAAGGGTTTTCGGGATTATTATTATTCTTATTATTATTTGTATTATTATTGTTATCATTATTATTATAGATGTTTTTTCTCTTGCTGGTACGTTCTCCTCCAGGCGAATACCGCTTTTGAAACACGCAGTAAACACGAACGCAGAATATAAGTAAGTCAGATTTTTATTGGTAATACAACATGAGGAACATGAGGCACAAGTGATTTTCGAGATACTTAAAATGCATACAAAGTTCAGCTAGAGACCGTAACCAACAGTCGCAGGATTCGAGGTGTCTCATGGTCAGATTTTAAATTCAGTCTTCAACTTTTTTTTACCAAAATATTTTTTTCACTTTTGCATATCAACAAAGTACGGGCTCGTCCGCAGCGCCTATGAATAAGCAGGAGAACATGTGTCACCATCATAGAAAACTACGATTTGAAATATGTATGCGATAAAAGTTTAACAAGACAAGAACTTCTCCATCTTTGCCGCTCTATCCGCCACGTAATAGACATAATTGAACAAATGAAAGAGACAATCGGATAACTTGAAATTCTATATTGAGCAAGATCTGATTACACTTTTTGACATTCTACACAAACTGATGTGTACGATCCCTCGCGATTGAAAGTGACGAAGGCCTCAGTCCGGACAGTCCAGCTAAAATGATCAGTGAAGGCAAAATGCTTTTTATGAAAGACTTATTAAACACTACGTAAGCAAGTGAGTAGGAAAAGGAAAAATATTTCGATATTATTTTCAATAGAAATTTTTATGAAAATTTTTAAAACACATATCGATTTACAATACAAGAAGGATGATTTTACGCGAAGCGGACAAACGAAGTTAGCAAAAAGGTAACAAAATTGTTGCGTCTTGTGGCAAAGAGTAGAACGTGGATCTTTTATAAATGTTGTTTAATTAAAATTGCTGCCGTCGATATTAAATATGACACAATGATCTGAATTCTTAAAATTTTAAAATTTTGAAAAACAACAAATGTCTGCCAAACAGCACTAACGTATTTTTGCTTTTTTTTTTTTTTTTTTTTTTTTTTTGGTTTTATTATCCTAAAGGATATTTTTCGTACATTATCTTTTTTGGTTGTTAAATATTTTGTAAATTTTCAAAAGATGTTAAAAATATACTAAATAAAGTTATATATGTGTGAACGTTTATTTATTTATGCACTTATATATGTATTACGTGTTGTTGTATGCATGTATATAGAGAAATATCTGCGCACGTAGTCATACGCATAAACATATATTAAATCGTATGCGTGTATACGTGTGTTTAATGGAATTTTTGTTTTAATAAATTCTTGTTGTTCATGTGTTGTTTTTATGATTTCAACTCAATTGACCATATGTGGTGTTATGACTTTGACTGGTAGCAATTAATGTTTTTGTTTTCAAGTTTTTTTTATTATTTCGTTTTTATTTTTTCATTTTCATCTCATTGTCTGTATGATGCCCTGTGTTTGTGTAAAAATCATTGATTTCTTTCTTTTACTTTTATTTATGTATTCATTTATTTTTTATTTTTGTGATTGTTACTGATCGTCAAACATGATTGCCAGGCATATTTATAAATTTATGATGTGTGTGCCGTTGCTGTTGCTGTTGCTCTTCGTTGCTTTAATTAACCCTTTTTAAATTGACCATAATTATGAAGGCAGCCCAGCTCGCTTACTACCTTACTACCTTACTCTTGTCCATTGCGATTGTTCAGTTCGGTGCCGTTTTAGTTGATTTCTGCCTCTTTTTTTTTTTTTGTTTTTTAGTTATTTATTTATATGTTTTTTTTTGCTTGTCTTACGTGTCATCGTCATTTTCACATATTTTCACAATTATGATATTTTTGTTCATGACCATTAAAAGTTTTCTCTGGTGATCAGTTGCAATTTGAAATTTTTGTTTAATATGATTGTAAATGATATATATTTTTATGTCGTCTGTTATGTCGCCTCATGTTTGTATGTGACAATTATATCATTAAGAAATTGTTAAACTAAACGTATATAAAAATAGTTTTATTAATATTTACAAAGCAATTCGTACGCAGCACGGAATCGCAAAAGAGTGAACCAAAAAGGTTTGGTAAAGAGCTAAGAGAGATGCTAGAGAGGGAAGAAATTTGCTAACACATTACACTTGTTAAAAGTTTTAGACCCTTTTTTAGTCTAAAGCTCATCGACATAAACTTTGCATCTCATCATTCATTAATCCCAAGTCCCTTGCCTTTTGCTTTTTAAGAGCTCCTATAAACGACACGCACACACACACACACACACACACACACATTAAGTGCTTAGTTGTCATCAAATTATCTCCAAACGCCTAAAGTTCAATTTAAGAGAAATATGTGTGAGAAACGGTCAACGAAAACTTTTTTTTTTTTTGGTTAGTCGAGATAGATTAAATCAATGCTTCTAAGAAGAGTCAAAAATTCACAAGAAAAAAATTTAACAAAAAGGAAGAATTTTGTATCTACTTTGTCTTGAAACGGGACCAAAATCTTCCAAAATCTATGTGAATAGCAGATTACATTCATCTATAAATAAATGATGCATACTCTACGAATATTGAGGCGGCAATATGTGGGATATGCGAATATGATGAATGTCGTCTTTTTTTTTTAAAGTAAACCACAACTTATTTGCTCTGTTTAAGAAATGAAAGAACTTTTCTACAGCTACAGTCCACGCCAGCAACCGCACTTGGGCGTCGTCATAAAAATGGAAGCACAATTTGAAGCGGAAATAAGGCATTCATCAAATGGAACGAATAATGCCTGCTGTTAGCAGCGGCGACGAACAGGACATTCCAGGTTAGCACTGCAAATTTTTTGCTGGCCGTGCTTTTTGGAGCTATTTGGAGCCGAACTCCTTCACACTAAAATTCACAATATCATGAAGCTTAGCGTATGCCGATTTTTGTCGTAATTCCAACAGCGGTTGGTGGCTGTCCCTAATGATATTTTCATTTAGTTGGGACAAACCATAACACACCATGTTTAGCTACCTCCTAATTCCCCCACCCCGTCTCTACCAATACTAAGCGTCTATCTTTGCAAGACTATCGGCTTGAAACGCAAATTAAAGACGAGTGGGATGCTGTGTACGGAAACCATGAGCTATAATTGACCACGTTTGAAAGGTGGCCGTACGGCCAGCTTGGACGGCGATTAAAGCTGATCTGGATGGTCAGAAACCGTGACCACTAGTGAAGTCATCGCCAGGGAGTTTGGGATGCAGCCGTCGAGGCGGCCAATGCAGGCCGCATCTATTTACAGTAATGCAAAAATCCCGAGTCTCAAATCCACGGCTATAAGGGAAACGTTCGATATGTTGTTCCACTCACCATATTCGACGAGTGCTACTACTAAAGCGGCAATTTCTTACCTATGTGTCCCATAAGTCCCATAAGGATCGTCGAAGAAAGAAAATATAGATCGTATGATGAAATCAATGTGTATTTTGACAACCCATTCAATAAAAAAAAGCACTGAACTCTTAAGGAACCTTTGCGCTGATTGTATTATTTTTGAAGGGAACTTCATGACTATGTTACTCAGAGGACGAAATTGTTTCAAATTGTTAGGGTGGCTTAGCCGACATTTGGATCAGATCTGATTTTTCCATTACAAAAGACTCATGTGAGAAAATTTATACCACTAAGGAAGCTATCGGGGCCGTAATAAAAGTAAGTGACTGTGGGCGATTCTAATTACTTCAGTTTTACTAAATTGCATTATTTTCTTGCAAGAAAAGAATTGAAACAAACTTTGCCAGAACTCATCACAACTCTATAATTTCAATAGATGATTGATGATGTACACACCTATTAATAATAAAAAAAAAAAAAAAAAAATCATAAAGTGGTTCATCAACATTAAGTTACAAGTAAAATAACTGGGTCAACAGTCAATTATCTCAAGATTGATGCTGAGTGATCACTACCTGGAGACGACCTATTATACCCTAGAATATACTGCGTCGGGAAATATTGAGGGATATATAACTTTACTTTGTTTTTAGTTTTACTTTTATCTGAAAAGCTTGTTTCTTTTCATTCTTTCGTATAATTCATTCTTCTTCGTTTTTCGCTGGGACTCTTGCAGTTGACGCTGCCACTGCTAAGGTCCTGCCTTTGACTAGTTAGGATACATTGCGAGCGTAAGCAAGAAAGCGCAATACGCTTTCATACATTACTACATAAATTGACCAAATCATTGCGGCCGCATCTGATGAATTTCGAAATGAATAATTTTTACTTTCAACTCGTGTGTGCGTCCGTTTACTTCAAAAGTAGACTGACCACGAATACGTTCAGTTTCTAACAAAGATTCGCAGTTGCATTATTACTAACACTGATGCCGTTACGATTTTTTAAATCAAATGCATTTCAATTCATTTTCGATTGTTTTCGTTTGCTTTAAAGTAATTACAAGCGGGCTATAAGTAAAAGAAAAAAAAAAGAAGAAGATTTCATTGCGTTTTTGTTCAACAAAAGAATTCGAATCGGTTGAAATGAAGTTCAATACCATCCAAATTTTCCACATAAATTTATTTTACCAAAATGCTTTTGCTTGGCGATTTTTGCTGCGAAATTTTACTATTGAAAATTTTTATACCCTACATGGATGTATTAATTTTCTGCGAATGTATGTAACATCCAAAAAGACTTGAGATCGTAAGATTCTTATTTTATTATACTGATCGATCGCCGATCGCTCTCATATTCTGGATCGATATAAGCTTGCTTGGCCGTATCTCTCCGTTTGCCTAATTCATGTATTTTTTGTCTTCGAACTATAGGCCGCAAATTTTGAAATATTTCAACGAATTTGCGCGAAGATAAGCCCTACGCGAAATGGATTGGGTGGAACTACAATTTTTCGACAGCCAACCTATAAAAAAATGTCGAATAATCAATATGTTCTTGACAATAGCGGCCGAATAACGGTGTTTAAGGGCCCTCTAAATTGAGGTATGACCTTTTGAACTTTCCCATATATAACCATGCCTACTAAAAGCGAAACTTTAAATGGCGTAAATAGCAAACTCTTAATATTTCAGTTCAGGCTAAATAGGTATTCCATCTCGTTAAACTAAGAATCTACGAGGCAATATATTAAGTGCTTTACGATGAAAACAATCGGAGAATAATAAAACTTTTGAAAAGAAATTTCATTTCGTTACCTCCTTCGGACTATGTCAATTCACCCTTTGGTTCCCGTTCCACATATGATGTAAGGACATGAGAACAAGCACAGAGTTTGAACGAGAAACTACAACTATTCTGTTTCTGTCTCTTGATAGACTTTCGTGTTTGTTAGTAATGGTAAAATCTGTCCTATTCGTACGTCCATGGCTATATATACATTATATTATTTGAAAGTATTTAAAATAAGTGAAAGAATAAAAGGTACACAGGATTATGGGCATGCAATGTCCACATTTGGATCAATCTCTTGGCTGACATAACTGGGCTTCAGTTTTCTTTTCTCTCTTTTTACTGAATTTCAATAAAAAGCGTTAGTGTTATGCTTTTCTGAAGAGTGTCGATCTATTTTAATATCGCAACTTTACTTAGTTAGTTTTTAGGAGAACGTTCTTGCCATGGCTTGTCATATCCGTTACTAAATAAAAACGTGTTAAATATACTAAAATTCTAGATGGTGGCGATTGCTGATCACCGATGTTACCTGCATGAACGTACTATATATTGCAATTACATGTATAAACCATAAATGTCTGCAGCAAAGTTAAGCAAGGCCATTTATCATGCTACTATCATGATTATTGTCATCATTATAAGCACAGCATAAAGAAAAGCATGGAAGCATGGCGCACATATATCAGCCAGTCAGCGCTGTATGTATCAGCAGCATCATGTGATTATCATTAACACAAATAATAATAATAATAATAACAACAACAACAATAACAACATTATCAACAACAACAATAACAATAGCAACGGCAAAGGTAACAGCAACAGCAGTTGAAGTAACACTGTGTTGCGTTTTAAGTTGTTTATTTTGTGGATATGTTGCTCTAAAATGGTGACAATATCTACTAAAACAAACCAAACCCTAAATTGTTGTGATACAAAAAGAACACAACAAGTGCCATTATACACCTGGTAACCATCGAAGCATATCAAGGGAAAGAGAGACTGCGATTGCCAAAGTATTTAACCGCATAAAAAACGACTTTTTAATGCAACTGCTAAGAAAGAGAATAAAATTATAAATGAAGTAAAAAATAATAATAAAAAAAGAAAAAACAACAAAAAAAAAAATTAAGTTTAGCAAAGAAACAAAAAAAAACTTGACGACAATACCAGAGCATTGTGTATAAGTATGTAGTTATAATTGTTGGTTTGTCCGTCCGTAAGGGTGTCTATCCCTCTGACTGTTGTTGTCGTTAATAATTCATGCACACCCGCTGTGTTAAACCTGAGCACTTTTCACGATGCTTTACTTTTTTTTTTTACTTGTTACTTTTTATTGTTAATTTTGCTGTTGTTGTTGTTGTTGTTGTTGTTGTTGTTGTTGTTGTTGTTGTTGTTCAATTCCTCTCCCCCCTTTTGTTTTCGTCTGTTCCCTAGTTATATTGATGTTATTCTTCTTCTTCTTTTTCCTTTTTTTTTGTATAGATTTGATTTTAGTTTTGTTTATTTGCTTATATGCTCTTTGTTCGTTGAGATTTTGATTGCATGCACTCTTTACACAAAGTTCTTTAACTTCTTTGTCTGTGCCTGGTAAACAATGTGACACATCACAACAAAATTCGCGCGCGCACGCGTGATGGAAATGTATCCTTCTATGCATGTGGTTCGATCGGTCTGCATGCGCTCGTTGTATGTGTTAGCAAAGCGTAAATTACTACACGGCAGGGTTACTACTGTGTTGAGTTGGCATAAATTATATTTGGCAGTCACACATTCGTACATACAGCACTGCCTGCATCACAGATCACAGACCGTTAAGCAGACGAACACACACGCACGCATATGTATGTTATATCTTTTGTCCCTCAGCATGTCTTTTGAATCTGCCTTTAGGCTGGCCCTTGCAGTCAAACATTAACCATTTATGTTGACAACATGTTGTGGCTGTACTAAGATGGAAAGTTGTGACAGTAAAGTGTTCAAGTCCTTCAATGCAACAACATTGTATTCATGCGTATGTGTGTGTGTGTGTGTGTGTGTGTTTGCGTGTGATTATATGTTTGTTGAACTAAATGTTGACATGAATTATGGGCCAGATCTCAATAAAATGCATTTTTAATTTGTTTACAACAACAATAAAAATCATGATTAATTACCAACAATTTAAAATTCCCACTTGCTGTAACTTTAATATCATTCGTCCCAAACAACTTAGAAGCAAAAAGCTTTCCCACTTTTACCCATCGAGCAGCGGTAGCCGCCTCACCTTTAGTTATATGTAACAATTACAAGCCTTACAAGTGACACACACGCTGCTCCGTTACTATGCTACAATCAACCATAGGCATTCACGCTCATACTTATATACACATCCGTGCAAGCTCTAATAACAAGCATCAACAATTGTGGCTGCTAGTAATTGTTGGATTTCAAAGCAACACCAAAGCAATGATTTTTTTTTTGTTGCTTCTTAACTTCGATGAACAGAAACCATATTTAACGCACGACCTTTAGATCACGTGTAGAAATTCGAGCATTACACATTAAAGTAGGAAACAAAAGAAAACAAAACAAAAAGCCACAAAAAAAACTCTCAAAGGACACAACAGAAAATTTAAGCAGTAGCTAAGCCCTTAACATGTAGAAATCGGTTTTAAAGAGTTTGGAAATCAATGCTTGTTAAATGTATTGTATCACCGACTGTTCAGAGTTGCTACTCTTAATATGGATTTCATGCGTTGTGTTTTCGTGTTATTTTCGGAAATAATGGAACAACAACATAATGACAACACACAGGCACAGTTCATGATATCAATTTACACTGTTCGCGACCGTGTATCGATAATCGTGCGTGTAACATTCGTTTGTTTACTTCTTCTTTCGATCGTGTTATACAATGAAAGTAACAACAACAATAAATATTATGCATACATACATACATACATACATACATACATACATACATACTTACATACATACGTACATACATACATATATACATACATACTTACATACATACATACATACATACACGCATACATACATACTTACTTGCATACATACATACATACATACATACATATATACACAGCCTATTTCATAAAATTTATTTTAAACAATTTCAACGCAAGCAGTTTTCGTCATCTTGAAAAAATTGAAGAAAAAAAAAGGATTTATAAAAACTGAGATAAAACTCCGGATCTTTATATAGAGAAGGGCCAAAGCAATGCAGACATAGAAAACGAGAGAAAGGAAGATAGTGAGAGAGAGAGAGAGAGAGAGAGAGAGAAAGAGGGAGAGAGAGACAGGTAAAGATTATCATAACCATCCAAGAATGTAAAGATGGCAATGAAGCGAGAAGCAATCGAAATAAACATCAGCATAGTGTAGTGGAAAGGGGCTTTGGTGGTATAAGTATAAGTATAAGTAAGTAAATGATAATCGCCTCGACGTGAGTCGTGAATATCGGTCAAACCGTTTGGTTTATTGCGGATCTGGCTACCGTTGCGCCCAGTAAAACCGGTTTACATTACAGCATAAAAAAACGAAACCGTTATTCATTGTGGCCTGCTTCGAAACTGTTGAAAATGAACCTTAATACTCAGTCGGATTCTGTTCGCGCATATCTGGCAAACTCCTGATGCTTACTCGTCAAACGTTGTCGAAGTGACAGCTCAATAGTAGCACGAATTTGACAATGTTACCCATTGTTAAACCATTCTACGTTGTATACAAATTTTTTTAATTATAAATTAAAAATTAATTGTGTATGAATAGGAAGAAGGAACTTTTAGGCTTAAAATTTCATTATCAACTTATAACACATAGATGCTAAGCTTTAGTTTGTGTGTGTGATCAGGAGCATATCTTTTCGTATGGGTGGAGAAAATTTTATGTTTGTTACAAACGGAATGACGAATGCATTACACCACAAATTCTCAGAAAACCGACATAGAAATATTAGTGCCGGTGAAGTGCTATTATTAAAAGTGAAGCACCCTAGTACAGCAGCAATGCACTGTGTATTTGTTATAAAGCGTAGTCATTCAAATATACTTTTGTTCTCCACCTACACGCACGAGGTATAAAAAAAACATTTCACACATTTTAATCACACGAACATTTCAATTTGTCAGAGCTTAATTGTTACGAATGTTGAGTGGCTTTTGTTGCGTAAATATAACAAAAAAAAAAAAGAAAGAAAGAAACGAGAACAACAAGAGAAGCGCGCATTAAAGTAATTCGTGAAGCACTCCAGAATCTATGAAATAAATCATTTCGAAATCATCGATAAGCCAAATAGAGCCACAATAGGTAAAATTTGTTTGATCTTTTAGGAGCGGCCAGCAAGCTTAACTGGAATACAACTAAATTTAGGTAAAATTGAAACTTAAAAACTTATGCACATCAGTGAAACTGTGAAACCGTAAGAAAACAAGGGGCGGACCAATAGTGTGCAGTATAAAATGATCAAGCAAGTATTTTTACTCTCGGAAAGAAGTTGTTTTATTTATATACTTTCCGCTTCAGTGATTCAGTAATTGAGCGATTCTTAAACTGTTCTAGATAGGTTGAGCATACAAAAGTGAAGACTGAAACTTAATAATCAACAATCGGTTGTTAGTGCGAAGAAGCAGCCTTCCACAAAAGCCAGTTTAATATCTTTTTATATTCTACACCACTTGTAGACTAGCGTCTATTAAGTTAGTGCGGACGTATGCAACACGCAGAAGGGCTTAAGATAGACCCACCTTTTATTATACCATTCGAATTAAAATCATTTTCTGAATTGATCGAAGCTTTTATGTCTGCCTGCCTGTCTGATATCTGTACATGTAAATTTGTGCTCCACCTACAGGTCGCGATTTTTGAGATATTTTGATGAAATTTGGTACATTGACGTGTTTCGACTCAGCGATGAACGCTACGGAAAAGGGTTTGAATTGGCCCACTTTTTCGACCACTCCTTATATAACATTCTATTCTGAAAAGTTGTTATGAGGAAAAAAATCGGAAAACTATATCATTATTATCATAAATTAACTGGACCATCGTGGCCTATTCTTTAGATCCTACCCTATGTAAGGATTTCACGAAAATTGATCTTTTGGAGGGCAGAAAAGTCGTACATTAACCCATAACAGTAATTTAACATAAAAAATGATATAAAAATTATCTCAATTTTAGTATCCAGTCCCATAATAGTACGTTTCTACAAAAACAAGGTATAATTTTTGTATTCTATGGCACGAATTGTGATAGGCAATGTAGTGGAGGATGTTTAGTAGTCGGCCTACGATATAGATACGTATTTAATTTGTTAATAGTTGTTGTTTATTATGGACGACCTGATTATTATGATTAAGATTTCAAAGTTATGTTAATGCTTTCATCCAAATCTATAAGCCCAGTTACATCGCTTTGAGATTTCATTGAATGTCTGAAAATTCAACTTTTCAAATGTGTGCAACGCCTGGAGAAGTGAATCGCAAAATTTCATAGGTTCGCCTGTGATCATCAAGAGTCTAAGAACTAGGTGTCTTGTAGACGCCTACCCTTCAGTTATTGTATATTGTGCTAAGTTTCTTATGGCATGTCCCAGAAATATCGTATGTATAGTTGTCATGCATTTATTTAAAAGACGACAAAATGAACAAAACGAAGGACATCGAAGGACGATTCAGTCTAAACGAAATGTAAACTCGTTTTTCATTTCTTTTGAGAACATTGGGATAATAAGTTTTTCTTTCAGTTTAACATATCCGCGGTTCCATTTAGGTTATGTCCGATACAAGCAGAAACATTTATGGCTTCTTAATAAAGAGCACTTTTTATGATGGACGGCGCAGTCCCAGCAAACGCGAATTTTAGTTTTATTTATTACAACATAACATAAACTCTGTGACTAATGCAGAAAAAAATGTTTTTTTTTTTTGGTTTGTCTAACATTTGTCGATAGCTGTTCGGTTAAAAGTCGAAGAAAGTCAAAGAAAAGTTTAGTTTCTTTACTTTTTTGTAACCTTTCATGTTTATAGTAGAATTTTTTTTATCGTGTCGTCGATAATGCCACAGTCTCGCTAGGTAAGGCATGCCGAGTACGCATCGCCTGTAACGTGCTCCAAAAAGTTTCTATCAAAGTTTATTCGATACTGAAATATTGCTGTAGAGCCTATCACTCAATGTTAATAAAAATATTTTTCTGTATATAATTAAAAAGTTGTTGTTTTGTATCGTCTTTAAATGTTTCCAATTATTTGGAGGACATCCTATGTATATGCAACACGATGGCAATCGGAACGTAGTAAGAAAAGAGAAGAAGATAAGACAGATAGATAGATAGATAGATAGATAGAGAGTAGCCCTAGTCTAATGTGTAGGTATGCACCCAATCGGTAAGTGTTATGCCTTCACTGGCTGAGCGCCGACTACCAAGCTGCAAACGAGCATGCAAACAGTGCATGTCTTTTTCCGTTTTTCCTTTTAGTCGACTGTGTTTATCTTATGTGTGGGATTTCTCACAAAAGTTAAGAGCCCCTGGTTAAGATAAAAACAGAAAGGGAAGATATGTTTGTTTTGAAATTTGTATATAATAAATTTGTGATTGTTTTCCTTTTTTTTTTTTGCTTTTCTCATGTTCTATCCAAAAAAAGAAAAGAATCAATTATCTCGAAATGCTTAGTATAAAGTGTTTTGAAGAGTTTTACGATGTATTTGCTTATATAAATTTTTTGTTTTTGTGTTTTGATTTTTCGTTAACTCATTCAAAAAGATTACGGTTGACAATCGGGCGTGTGTTCGGCTATATATTTCTTTAATATTATTTTCAATAAAATAATGTGAAGTTATCGACGAAGAGAATTAAAAGAAAATCGATTTCTTTTTTTCTCTCTCCTCTATTTACTGTTAAAATTGACTTTTTGTTGTCGAGGAAAACAATTATTAATTAAAAAAAAAAAGTTTTTTTTTCTTCTTCTGTTTCTGTTCGACACAACTAACACCCACAACGCACACTAAACCGCCACAATTCCAAGAGTACGGTTTTAAAATTTTATGGACGCAGCCACCAAAGCAATTCATTAATAGACTCAAACTCATATAACATGTTTTATTGAAGCTGACTTGGCCAAGAAAGCAAAACAAAGCACGAAGAAATGAAAAATAAAGAACTGAAAAAAACAAAAAAAAAATAAAATAAAATAAAAAAAAGTTCAAAAGTTTATAGTGCAAATATTGGACGTAAAGTGTATAAATAGTTACGTACCATACGTACATAAGTCCATTTTGTTGCCGGTGTATGTTATACGATGTTCTATGATATGCAGTCGGCCTTTTCACCTTAATAATGTTTAACTCATATTTCTTTAAAGAGCTGCAAGTCTAATCCTCCAATATGTGTGCATATGTGTAGGACCCATAAACTTTCTGCATAGGTAAGAAAGAATAAAAAATGAGGAAAAGAATACAGCATAAAACAGAATAAAACAAAGAATTAAAAAAAAGAAAACAAAACGAATATTTCCAGCTCTCTAGTTTTAGCATGAACGACGACGACGACTCATCGACACATTCTTTCAATATTGCGCTGAGAGGTACATTTATATACAAAATATTATATATATATATATATATGTACATGTTCTCAGTAACCGATGTGTGCTATATTTGTGCATATACATTTATATATATGTATATACATATACATGTATGCATATGAATGCATCTCATAAATGCATTTTAATACATTGTAGTCACAGTATAGACCTGCAGGTTTGTTTATTGTCTTTACGTGCATTTGTGTGTTTATGCAAGGCTTGGCATTGTGTGCAGGTGATTATAAAATTTAACACATTTATGCGCTTGTTCAATACATGCATACGAGAGTTGAGTTTGTTAGTTGATCTGCTTTCAATAATAACTCATGCTGAGCGACATAAATCGATTAAAATGTTGAGATTAGTTTGGTTTCATTCGCTTCAATTTGCAGCAATCACGTAAGAGTTCAAATCGTTTAATATTAGCCATTTAACATGTATTAGTTTAAGAGTATAAATGCGATAAAATTTTAGATCTTTTCATGAAATCTATCTTTTATAAGAAATAATTGCCTTTAAATTTATTAACTAAACGATATACTATATCGACTTTAGCATCTAAGAGTGAATTGTTGGCCTATTGAACGAATATGTTGCATATGCTGCATTGATCGCAAATTCAATATTATGATGTTTTTATATACATATGATGTTTTGATTTTAGCTTTACATTTATAGAGCAAAGTCTCTATGGATTTGGTCAACGGTTTTACAAAGTTTCGTTCAATATTTTAAAAGAATTTGATTGTTTTGTTTTTCTTTCTGAACGCATACGAAAAAAACTTACTTTAAAAGACGCTGTGTTTGTCATATCAAAAAGACAAAGAGGGAATTCGTTACGGCATGGGGGTCTCTCTGCATCAATGCATCAATGAATTTATTTGCTCTCTATGATTGCTTTCGAACTAACTCGAGGCACTCTGCAGCGGTACAAATCAATAAATTACTTTTTTCTCGTTTTCGTTAGACTGCTTATTACTTGCAACTCCCACGCAATCTTCTCCTAAATAGTCTATTAACCTTAGTTGCATACAACTTAAAAGCAACGTTGCGCCTTATTATAATAATTAGCGACCTAAACTGCTTACTACTTTTCCAAGTAGAAGTCTATGCAATCGCCGCATGCGCCTCTGAATGCTTGAGAAGACAGTGCAAGAGAGAGCTAATCTGCATTTACTCCGACAGTGAAGCCACCTTAAAGTCCACCTAAAAGGCTGAATGGGAACATCTAGGCTTGTGTTGGAGTGTCACTGTCTGAACCAGGCAGACACAATGATGTGCGCCTAATATGGGTGCCTGGCCATTGGGGTGTTGAGGGCAACGAAAGGGCTGACTGTCTCGCCAACTCTCGGGGGATCCCGAGGAAAGGATAATAGGTTCTAAGCCTTCCTGTGGCTTACCAAGAAGGTAAAAAGATTCGTAAAATACTAGAACTTACAAGAAGGGACAAGGGGTTAGTCACAGACTTCTACACAGATCATTATTCCCTTAGGTACCAGGTACTGAAATGTATCGATATGTCCAACAGCAATTCATGCAGATTTTGCCAAGGAACGAGTGGGACGTCCCATCATATGCTATGTGAATTAGAGGCCATCTGCAGAATCAATTACCATGGGTTGGGTGAGCATTTCATTCATAGCCTTACTTTCCACTCCAACTTTTGCCTAAACTTACTTGTTCTGTTTATTGAACTCGTGAACGCCTATCCTTAATTGTATTTAACTTAGCAATACTTTTACCTAGAACTAGATAACAAGTAATCTTCCCATTGCTTTTACAGCCTTAGTAGCGATCGTTACCGCTTTGTCAACTTTGTTTTAAAAAAAATGCGCTTTGCCGTAAGCATCTCTTATGCTTAATTTTAAAGTCATGATACCTGAACTAATTGTTATCCTGTGTATGTCATAGGGTTTGTATCCACCAACCATCAGGCTTGGATAAATATTCAATGGACAATAATGTTTCCAACAGCCAGAACTTAAAAGATCCTTTCGAGTATCCTTCCAGCTATCCGTTTCGAAGTTCTCGTGGGGCTCTATGGGCTTCGAACTCGGCAAAAACGTGAGAAGTTCTTGCAAGCAAATGGACATATGAAATGAAAGAAATCGGTTGAAAGACATGCCCACATAAGAACGTAAACTGGGAACGCCTGTGTGCAAGATAAAGTGGAACAAATCGTCTCCCATTTTCATCACTTATAAGCCGTAACAGATCCAACGATATAAATATCCGCATATATTGTATGGCTGACTCTACTTCAATCGCCCAGAAGTGGAAAACTCGCTTTCGCGTGATTAATTTCATGAAGCTTTTGTCATCTAGAGAGTATTTTCGGTAACTATTTACCGTTAATATCTGCCTCATAAGTAAGTGAAACCAAAGTCGAGTGATAGTCAAGTGAAGACATTCGAAGACGCATTAAGCTCTATGTTTTCCATGTTCAGCGATAGCTTTCTTCATTGTTGATGAACTGTCTGTCCGTTAAGAATAATTGAGTTTCTTAGAAGGATATTGATATCTGACCAAAGTACGTCGTTCGTCAATCAAAGTTAGTCGATCGTCAGATTTAATAGGAAAAAGCTTCAATAATAGTCAGCTTGAATCTAATTTTTAATTGAGTTTAAAAATTCGCGACAAATTTCTAGCCTTAGTGTACAAACTGGATCCAACTTACCCCGTGTAAGTGTTAGGCTAAACGATTAATTATTCAGTTTTTAATGCTACAGAAATGAAAACAAAGTAAACACTTCACGACAATGGTAAAACGGGGAAAACAATTTTTTTTTTTATTGTTAGCCACTGCCTGTCAACAGTAATTATTGAGAAATGTTCATCGTGTGTCAGATAGATAGTTGGAAAATGAGAAAAAAAAAATTAAAGATTAAACGGCTTCAGCAACAAAAGAAAAAAAACTAAGTAACTACTCGAACAATTTGTTTTAGTTTACAAACCGAAGTGAATCATATATAGGAAATACCATTTTAAAACAAAAACAACAAAAACAACAATAATAATAACATAGGCAAAAAAAAACTGTTATTGATGTTTAGTTAAAATGCTGCGAGTATCGTTCTAAATTTATTTAAAATTTATTGTTTTATATCAATGTTGAATCCAGTCGATCAATGCAAGCTAAACTATGCAACAGCAATCTGTATTAGATAGCATCGTAGAGAGACAAGGGAACGAATGTGAAAAAAATAATAAAAAAAAAACGAAGGAACTAAGAAGAACAAGGTGAACTGTTCAAGTCTTGTCTGTCACGATAATTGATAAATGTGTAAGTTTTTATTATGACATTCTACAGGTGATAAGTTGCTATACCGTTTCTATGCTGGTGTTGTTCAATTGTCACAAGCCCACGAACACACACACACACACACACACACACACACGCAGACACACGTTTACTGAAAAAGAAAGAAAGAAAGCCATCATAAAGGGAGAGAGAAAGAAAAAGACAGAAATAGAAAGAGATAGATAGGAGATTGAGAGAAAGAGGGAAAAATAGACATGTCTGCATAAATGTTTAATGAATACATTTAAAAGCTTGTTATGCTTTGAAACTCACTCTGTGTGTACGTATGCATGTAGATAGTAAAAAATTCAAAGTAGAGTATAGTAGAGTGGATTGAAGTGGATGTATGAGTGGTGTGCATGAAATACTTAGCAAATGATTGATGAAATTTTTTAAATATTTGTTTTCTTCTTTACTTTTTTTTTCCTCGGCTTCCTTATCTTTCGAGGTATACATGTTAGTTTCTGTTAAATGCACACACATATATATATATATATATATATATATATGTAAAACACATACATACGTATCAATATGTGTATGTCTATCGAACGCAGCGAAAAGTAATTGTAAGCAATTCAAATGCCATTTTACTGTCAATTTGTTCGAAAATTTTCCAGCACTTTTCCACCATATTGATTTATGGCCACTAATTTCAGTTGTCACTTGAGTTGACACAAACTATGAATTTGCGATTTTCGCTTAAAGCTTAGATGCTAATGATGACCAACAACCAAAGTAATTTCAGCATGTCAGCCATGATGATGGCAGATAAATTACAAAAGTTAACAATACTTAAAATAAAATAAAATAAAAAAAAAAAATAAATAAATTCCATGTGACGAATATATGGACAGATGACGACTTCTGAGCTATTATGATTTCTGTTATTATTAAACAAAACATAGCATTCTGTGAATGTCTTAATATTGTGTGAAAGCCTCAAACTGATGCCGGTAGCCAAGGTTTCTTTCAGAATCATGAAAATTTTCTTGATCAAGAGATGGAAAATTTAAAATTTATTTTTTTATTACATTTTCGAGTATCTGCTGACTTAAGAATCTTTTTTTGTTTTTTTTTTTTATTTTTTTTTTTTTTATTTTTTGCGTTGATTAATTCTATTTTTCTCAATATAATTTTCCCACCACTGTAAACAGTTGTTAATACTCAAGCATACAGCATTAGTTGCACTCAGAAAAGTGGGTGACAAAATCGTTACTTAGCTACCGGCAACAAACAATTCTAAGGTAAGAAGAAAAACTGCATTTATCTTAAATCATGTAACCAATCCAAGCTACGTTTTACTGTTCATTTGTTAGTTTTTTATTTTTTATTTTTACATAAATTTTTTTTAATCTGTTTTTCTTTTTTTGTTTTTTTTTTCTTTTTGTGAACCATTTAAATCTTAGAGATAATTATCTCATAAGCAAAAAGCTACTTAAATCTAAATTTAAGCGGCGTTGGCGGCAGCGACGTCGGCCGTTTTCACTACGAATGACAAATCCAAGCAATTCAAATCTCTATAACAACAACATCAATACGAATGGCAACAGCAACAGCAACAGCGACGGCAAAAGTAACAGAAACGGCTTTGTGTTATTTTATCGCTTAACATAAATCTCTGGTTTATGCGAACAAGACAAAGAATTGCCGTAAGAGTTGCGGTGTAACGTTCTTTTTTGATTTTACGATATCACGACGAGACGTTGGAAATTTTGTCCATTTCTATTACATTAAAGATCTATCTCTTCGCAATCTCACTAAATGAAATTGAAGTCATAGGCAGCAGCACTACGCTTGAGATTTATATTAATTATTAAGCTACACATAGTTCCGTAACTCGTAATTAACCAAAAAAAGAGATCAAAGCGGCATTTAAAGGATGTGAACAAATTTCTTCACCTTAATAAAAGTCGTTTTCTTTACAGTTTCATCATAAGCTTCATTTTGATCTCAACTGAATATATGTTAAATATCTTTGAATTTAGCTCGAAAATTGAATTCCGTTATGATCCGCATTCACCTACATATAGTATGATCGTAGTAGATGAGAAGAGGTTAATTTATTTGAATAACATATTGAATATTGTGTGATATGGAAAGAGGTTCCCTTTTTTTTGCCCGAACCACAGTCGATTTATGTGTTTGTGTTGTGTAAAGATTCTATCAAGAGCAGTCGAATTCAATAGATTTAAACTCGCACTTTCGAACGAATTCACTTTCCGGACAATCTAATACTATGGCTGTAATGTCGTTGATTTAAATCGCAATCCATTATAACAACAATAATGACAGATTTTCCGTATCTTCCATAAAGGTGTTTCTCAAATAAAGAATAAATAAAAGTTACTATAAAACTCAGAATGTCAATTATTATAAATTGCTATAAGAGTTGATTTCATGATAGCTCTGCTAACATGAGATTAACAGAGCACGTAACAGATAAATAGAAATTCTTACCACACATTGACTGTGCTTCTAGTTTATAAGTAAATGTGGAATTTTAGGGACTTAAAAATTACTATCAAATTTGGAAACCAAGTGGCATCCACGTGTTTTCTGCAACCATTGCAAATGTGGCGGCAAAAGCAATGTACATATTTGATCTGCGCACCATAACAATTAAAAAAACACTTTTACGAATATCATTCAAAATAGTTTCTCTCATTAACCGTTAGATGACTTCAGCGAATCTTATCGAGTAATCGACAGCTTATTTATCAAAAGTAGTTTAACTTTTCAATTGATATAAGCGCACGACGCATAAGCCAGTGCCAACTGTCAAGCTTTTGTTCTTTATCGCCATTTTTACGGCTTTGAAAGTAACAACAATCACTATTGTACGTATTCCATGGTCACTTTGATCGATACTTCTTCGTTTTGTAATCATAAACAACCGAATATTCTCAGAGTGTTCTCAGAGTTTTTGGATATCAATAGATTGCATGTTAACCTGGCAACGAAGAAATTTAAAGCTTTGAAGAGAGAAAACAAAGTAGAACTGAAGTAAGCAAGCTGCAGTTGTGGTTTTGGTTTCGAAATCCACTATACATAAGGATCGTAAAATATCGCCTGGTTAATTGAGTTCATTTTCGCCTCAAGCTTTTCTCCACACTTAGGAGTATTCGCATAAATAAAGCGCGGCTAAAAATATGATTTCTTGACGATTTTATTAAAGCAAAAATTTGTATTTCAAGTGATTTCTCTCAGTCCTTGAATACTGTTTAAATAAAGCACTACTGACCACGGTTTCGCCACAATTTTTATATTATTCAGTGTATTAATGTTGAGCAATCAATCGGTTGCGGCCCTTTGCTGCTAAATTTGAGTAAAACGTTTCGATAAGTGAAAAGTTTTTATTCGGCCGTAACATGGTCTTCAAGATGATACAATGCATAATTACTTTCTTAGATGTCATTCATTTCCTTAATTCTACTTAAGTCAGTGCGTGAGTGCAAATTTATTAAAAAATACATCAATATATTAAACCAGTAAAAAGAAGGAAAAAAATAAATAAATAAAATAGAAAATAAAAAATAAAAAATAAAATTACGTAAATAATTTTGCTATTAATGCAATTTGTTTCGCAACTAATTAAATTGACAGTATATTGTCAATGTTCTAGCGCCTTTTAAATTAATTAAATATTCTAAACTAGTTTGCTTTCGAAATGATAATGAAGATCAAGAGCAGAAGTAGCAGCAGCCATAAGTTTCAAAAGGAAAAAAAAAATGCATTGGAATGAGAATCACATACACAATGAAACTCATGCATGCACTTTCAATTTACAAAAGCAATAATTTGATTAATTCAAGGCAAATTAATCGATTTGAAATGAATTAAAATGAAAATAGAAAAAACAACAAAGCAATAAAAACAGAGCAAAAAACAATTCAAAAATTTATTTACTCACATATTGATTACTTACTGATCGTTGCGGGCTGTGCAGAGCTGTTAAGATGAATTTAGAAAAAAATTATGTAATTTATAGTATACTTTTAGGCAGTTTGAAGATTTTTAACAGAGATTTCTAAAAAGCATTATTATTATTACGCACACAAACGCATTACTCAATTGAATGCTAAAAATATGACAATAAAAACGATAATGCCGTCGTCGTCATGTAAACCTCGTGTTGTATTAATAATTGTTGCTTTTGCTTCTTAGCTGATTATAGCAAAATTTATGTCAGTTGCTTTACTGTTTAAAAATTTTTAATTCTTTTTATATTTCCTTCACTTTATTTTCTTATATTTACGATATCGTCAAAATTAATTAAACCATTTAACTGGTAATTGCTTGAATATCTTAAGAAACAAAAAAACAAAAAAAAGTCGTGATCATGCCTTTTATAAACAGTTGAATTCAATGTTGTGATTTTTGTTGTTGCCTTTGTTATTGTTGTTGTTATTGTATAAAAAAATCGCAATAAAAATAAACTGAAATTACTTTTAGAGAAAATTAAATAAAATTACCTGCACTGACAGAGTCCGTAACATTATTTCTAAACAACTTGATTAAACTGGTGTGTTTTTAGGCCCCAAGATGTAAACTTTATCAACTATTTCTGCAATCAGCAAGGCTCCGATTCTAAGGTTTACTTAGCGCCAACGAGCACTTAAATTAGATGGTAAAGATTGATGTTTATGTTGAGCTGATTAAGTTGATCATATCATCATCATCATCATCATCATCATCATCATCATCATGATTATCATCATCATCATCATCATCCCAGTATAGGCAGCAGTAGATCCAGCCAGCCAGGCAGTCAGCCAACCAAGCAACCAACCAACCAAACAGTCAACCAGCCAGCCAGTTAGGTAGTTAGTTAGTTAGCTAGCTAGCTAGCAAGCTACGTAGGTAAAGAGCAAGTGCCAGTTGGGCAACTGTTTCGTACATTTCTTGAGCCATATTTACTGTCATCAATCGTTGTCGCATCAACGTCATCCCCGCATCATCGTCGTCGTCGTCATTGCCGTTTAGTTGCCTGCTTAAGCTGTATTGACTTTGTTTGGTAATTCATGCAATCATCTCGTTTTCTTAGTCTTTTTGCTTATTCTGAGTAAATAAAGATAAGTGATGATGGTATTTCATAGCCTAAGGTCTTTTTTTCTTTCGCTGTATAATTTTGCTTTAGTTTCGATGACGATATAACGATGACGCTGGCTATGATTGTATGATATATATGATTCAGTGTGGCTGGGTGGGTGTAAATTGTTAAACAATTTTGTTGTTATAAAGCATTCAATGTTGTTTGACTTCAATTTGACAACGTGTGTGTGGGGGTATTTTATGATAGTCTGTCGAGCAACCGTTCTCTAGCAGTTATGTATTTAAACTTAAAACGCTGGCAATAATTGCGGTATGGCGTACTGAATAACAAAAAAATAAGGGAATCGTTTATTAAGCATGCTGGCACTGGCGTGGGAATTTGATTTAGTCGATAATCGCAATTTATATATCAAAAATATTTTGGAAAAGTGCAATATTTCGAAACTCGCGATTCGTCATACATTTAGGACAATAAAGAATTATAATAAAATTCATGCGCATTTCATTTTTACAACTTTGAACACATGAATGTTCTTTCCTTCCTAGTTAAGTATCCGGCCTCGAATATCAAATTCAATTAACGTTAGGCAAATTTCAATTAAAACTGATGTTTGCGAATAAAAACAAAACAGACGAAATTCTCTTGAATGTTGCAGAAAAGAAATCGCAAATACAAAAAAACTTCATTATTATGAGTAACATAGACGTGCATAGTACGTACATGAACGGCACGATATTGACATCAACGTAACTATTATTTGCATCAGTTTGCAATCATCAGCAGCTAGTAGTATTAGCAGGTGTATGAATACGTACGCGCACGTATGGTCATCGTCTTAACGACAATAACAATAACAAAAAAAATGACGAAAAAACAGCAATAACAACAACAACAACATCAGCAGCAGCGTAGTCATCATCAAGCAATCGATGTTTTTCTATAAACAATTACAACGACTGCAGTAACAACTTCAGTAACAGCAAATAGAATCGACCTAAGCAAAACACTAACAACGATAAAAAGTTAAAAAAAAAAACGAAAAACAAAGAAAAGTTAACATACCCCCAAACCCAACAGTACATAAAATCACCATAAGCAGCACAAAGGTCGTGCATGCGTGTATTGCTTAAAAACAAGTAACTTACGAAGCATGGAGGACGTAAAGCAGACGTCAGCTCGAGAGAGCATTATAATAAAGGCTAGCTACATAAGTTTATTACTATTTTCTTTATCTGTTTGTGTGTGTGTGTGTGTGTGTGTGTGTGTATGTGTAAGTGTGTACGTCTGATTGTTTGTCTGCTTTTTTTCGGTTTGTTGTCTATCGGTCTATCTGCTTGTGTGACGGAGTATTGGGCGAGTATGCGATGGACTTTGCGATCAATTGATTGCTTACTCGGTAAACTAACGGTGTAAGCTTCTTCGTTTTCCTTGTTTTATATACACGTAATATATATATATATATATATATATATATATTCAAAGTCTCATCTTCATCTGCATTTTTTTTTTTCATTTATTTTTTAGCTTTGCAACGACATGGCATACCAAAACGGAAAAAATGAAAACAACGGCAACAATAAAACCATGCCACGCCACGCCATGCTACACTTGTATACGTATGGAATATAATGCCACGTCCAATATCATACAAACATACTTTGTGTACTAAACGACACTCAAACAAACAGACGGACAAAGCAGCACACTATCATGTCATATGGTGCAGGTTGCTGATGGTATAGTCGTTTAATGGTGCCTGCCAGCCTTGCATGCTCTAATGCTAGAAGCTTACACATTTGTGTGACCGACCTATTATGTGGCGGTTACACATAGTTCAAACTTAATAATACATTGCACTATGAGTGTGCAGATAAAACGAAAATAAAAAAAACACACACATGCATAAATTCATACATACAAATACATACACACACTTATTGCATATGTACCGAAAATGCTAGTGTATACCACTACTTATATTATTATTATTATTATTATTATTATTATTATTATTATTATTATAAAGGTGATGGGTGGTGGTGGTTGGTGTTGATGTATACGATGCACAAACATAACAACCTGTATGTGGACATGTTTTGTTAGTTTTCGTTAATATGCTTTCATGTTGTTATTGTTGTTATTATCGTTGTTGTCGTCGTCGTCTTGGTCGCCTTGATCGCACTTGTTGTTGTTGTTGTTGTTATTATTATTATTGGAATTGGCAGTCAATATTGGCAAATAACAGGCTGGAAATTTTTTTTCAGAAACTTTCCCCTCGCTCTTCCCCCACCAAAAAACAAAAAAAAAAAGACACTAAACAAAAACTTAACAAAAACTAGGAATTTATTTCGTTAAGATAAAACTTTGTTTCGCATTCAAGCAGGCGGTTTCATTTATTTCAAACACACAAACACGTGTATGTGTGTAAACGTACATATTAAAGCGCGTCAAGCTAACGGTTCGCCTCTTTCGTATGTTTTCCAAATTTTTAACCAATCGATTTTTGCTTTCGTACATTTTCAGCATTTTAATGGCAATGGTGGTGGTGGTGGAGTATTTTTTATAGAACTTTACACACACACACACACACACACACACACGCACACACAGACACACACTCCAATAACAAGCATACGGTGAACGTTTCGTTTGCTCCCTCCTCTCCTTTCTCTTCTCATTTTTCATCCCCTTTGCCCACGCTTTGTGCGTTCTCTGTTGACTGTGTGAACGCAATAGATTGATAAGAGATAAATGAAGAAGTGAAGAAAATTGAAAATTGAAAATTACATGGAATTTAATTAAATTTAAAAAAATAGAATTCGATATGCTCTCGCTGCATTAGGAAAAAGGTCTGGTGAAAATCTCTACACTGCAATGGTTTGCATGCTCTAGGAACACATCAGAACAGTCTGGTATTTGAATTTGTGTTAATTAAATTCGAATTCATTTAAACGCTTTAGCATCCAATAAACAAATCCTAAGCTAAATCAATGAGATTTTAAAAATATTTCAAATGAGCAATGAATGAGTTTGTAGGCATATCAGCAACCAGTCTTATATGGCGCTCAACGCGAAGGTATCTTCATTGATTTCGAGCATATTGTCGTGTCTTCAGCTTCGAGTAAACACAATATGGCGGCTTCACTATGTAATGAGATGGCAAAATAAAACGCGATAAACTCGTATTTTCAGTGAAAATAGACCCGAAAATATTAGTGTACCATAAGATTGCATGTTGTTACCACATTCGATGTTCGATTTTTGCACCATTGCAAATTATATGCCTATATAGGCATAATTGTGCTATTTTCGTTAAACTATGCTGCTAAACTGAGCGATCCGTTATGTGCAGCAACGGCGCTGATGCCTCACAGCTCACCATGCACGACAGTCGTATTTCGTTTCTTACTTCTTCCCCTTTCTTCCCATCGCCTAAGCATAAGGGTGATTTTTTTCTTTCAAAACGTTTGCAACATTCAAAATAAAAATTTCAGAAGCCTTGCAATCTATTTATGTACGTTTTATCAACATTAAATTCTGATTTAGTCCCATGCGTGTGTATTCTGTAATGCCTGTGATAAACATATTCGTCGTAAATATTCCAAGTTCTTGGAATCAGTTTCATATTCAAAGTTTGCAAAATTGATTTCAGGATATTCTCACAGTGCACAACATTAACGTATCTCTAGTTTCGAAAGCAAAACGGATTGGATTTTTTCTAACTCGGTCGAAAAGTTCAACAGAAGTAAAAATTTCAAAAATTATTCTACGTTGGAGATTACAGTAGTCAAAGCACAAAGATAGAAAACTCAGCCACATCTAATCACGTCGTCTTTTTAATACAGATGACCGAAGGATACACACCTCGTATATTCATTTTGTCAAAACGTTTGCAACGCCCCGAAGAACCGAAGCATCTCACAGAACCGGACATCTCACAGAATATATATTTCCAGGATCAGCATCAAATTCTGAGTCTGTTCGTCCGTCTGACTGTACGTCTGTCCTTCTCTTGTAAATATGCTCTTGGCCGCCACAATGAAGCTGTCGACATCAGATTTGGCAGTGATTCTTGCATGCAGGTGGCTATTGAAAATGGGGTAAATCGTTCGAAGCACACAGTACAACGTAAAGCGGAGACATCTCTGTTTTTCAATTGGTGTTTTGCTTACTATTCATACACTACTGTAGATAAATCTAGAAAAATTTGCCCGTATATTTCATCGGCGATGCTGCAGTATCTCTAATGAAATGAAAAAAAATCGACCACGCCTAGTCAGTTTTATAGTGTATCATAATTTCACTTTTTTTCCGTAGCTTTATAACGCACAGAAGAAAACTTCAAAAACCCCATTTAAGTGTAGAAAATTCTCTCTCTTCATATGTCCACCTGAGTTGTCTGGCAGAGTATTATGTTTGGCAAACATTTTTCCGTTCGCAAAAATGAAGATGTCGCTCACAAGCTTTTCAAATAACATACTTACAACATGCCCACACGCCTGTATAACAAAAACTTTGAACACTTTTGCTTTTCGTGTTTTTTGCTTCTTACCCATAAACACACGCATCATATAAATTTCCAATTTTACTCTGAGCACAGAAAAACTCAATCGTGTCCACCCAACATTATAAAGTGGGAACATTTAGTTCTTTTCCTTTTTTTAAAGGCCGCGGTGATGGGTGTAAAAAACCCGATCACGACAAAATATAATATTCGTACTTCCTTTGTTTTACGAACGTTCGACAAAAAGTTGATCTAAGCGGTGCTCAGAATGAGTGTTTTTTGCGTTTCAACAATCACTCGGTATTTATAAAAGTGAATGTGAAATGGACTACTCTCTTCCGTCCGAGAATATGATTTACATTAACCAACTTAAATAATTACTGTGATTTTATTTAATTCATCCTTCTGCAGCCATACTTTTGAAGTTACTCTTAATGAGCCCTTGGTGGAGAAGAGATCGCATGCCAATGCATATGTTCAAGCAAATTAAGAGTCAGTCAGCGGCCGTAGCCACCGCAAAGATTACATTTGATATACATGATTGAACATTTGTTGTAGTTGATCTCACTTCTTTGTTTCAGTTTAGCGCTGATTAACAATCGAGAAAACAAACATTTGAGCCATGGACCAAATCTTCTAGCTTCTCTTTACGAAAGTCGCTCTTTCGCCATTCTTTCGTTTGTGCATTAAGTACTTAACGACTACCTGATCTTGAACCTTACTTTGATTGAGTAATAGAAGCAAAATGCTTCAAATCATATATGGTTTTCGATTACTTCCAGATGTATTAGGCATTGTATAGCGCACTTTTGGAGGCATGTGATTCTGAGCGAGCAGAAGACCAACCAATTTAAAATCCGTTTGTAATGCTTTACACAATATTATTCGCAAATCATCCAAGATATCCGCCATTTAGCGGATTGTCAATTACCAGATTTGCATTCGATTCGATTCCATTACTTTCGTTCGCTTATTATTATTATTATTGTTTTTTGTTCTTCTCTTTAATTCATTATACCTCGCATTTTATGTCAATGTTGTGTTGATTAATTTTTAATTTATTGTTTCATGGTGTTGGGCTCTTTTTTTTCATTCATTTTATTGCTGATTTGCATTATTTAACTGTAGTTTAATGGTTTTTCGTTTTACATTTTGTGTTTATTTGCATTTTTTCGTTTTCGTTTTCTTTTTCTGTTTCTGTTTCTGTTTTTTTGTATTTTTGTTTTGTTTCGTTTTGCAAAAGTATGTTTTCATTGTCATCATTATCATGGTCGCAATCATCATGGTCGTCATTACCAGCATCACCCACAAAATTGAAGACGGTTAACAATATATTGTATAATGCAATGCACCGCGCCACCGGTACCGACAACGCCACCGCAATCATCATCAACACCAACACCAACATTGCAACCAGTGAATACCGCGGTGTGCGAAACTGTTTAGGCAGCCTTGCTGCCTAGCTGCACTTGAAACGTGGGAATCAGAACAAATCGTGCCAAAACTATTTACCTCATCTTAAACGGAAAGTCTACGGTGAATTTTTTTTTCGCTCAGTGTTGATGATTATGATGATGTGTTGGTTGTTTGGCTGTACGGTTGCTTATTTTTCTTCATTTGTTTTTTTCTTTTTGCGATGATTTTTCAATTGTTTCAAATGCTTTTACCATTGCTTAATATCTTTCTGCCGTTGGTTTCGTACTTGTTAAAGGTTATATGTATGTCTGACCGTATAGATCCAAACGTCGTTCCGCTAGATCGATTCATCCATTCAAGCATCCATTACTCCTAATGGTCTAAAGTGTTGAATTACGAGCATTTCAACGCTTGCTATTGATAAGGTCCCTTTCAATAATGAACGGCAATGGTTATCGAATTCTTGTGATTGCTGTTATTGTTGTAAACTTCCATTGGCTCCGTCCACAGTAACGCTACGGCGTTGGGCCTCTTCGCGGTCGATTGTCGCTGTTAAGCGAATGTATGCTCGAAAAACAACAACAACAACAACAAAAACAACAGCTGAGATGACTTGATGACTGACTTGCCAGGGTACCTGAAGATGATGTTGCTGTTGAAGGCTTCAATAATAATAATAATAACACAATATTATCAACATCATTATTGTCATCATCAGTCATAGTGGCTGAAATGAATGCTTCAAATCTGAAACATTTTAGATGCAAGTATGGCCTTCATAATGTTATTGTTAATGCAGTTACTGGTGCTATTCTTGTTTTTGGTTTTGTTTCAGTTTTTGTTATTTTGCATAGATAACTTTAAAAAAGTCATTAAATATTTAATTGGCACACTGGCACTGCCGGGGCAATAATAGCATTTTCTTTTTTTTTATATCTGGCATCATAACCGTCATCACTGCCTCCGCCACCGCCACCGCCACCGCCACCGCCACAATGAGTCACTAAATATATAATAATTTATTAAACTTTTCAAAAAGTTCTCATGAGATATCTGATGAGCGTGCTAGCAACAGTAGTAGTATTAATATTAGTAGTAGTAGTAGTAGTAGTAGTAGTAGTAGTAGTAGTAGTAATAGCAACAGTAATAGAAATAGTAATAGTGTTGATGATGGTGACCAAAAGATGAAAGAGATGACGTCGATTTTCAACGTTAGAATATAACTCACTTATCGTTTAACTCCAAGCGCCGAAAACGATGCATGAAGAGAAAAAAAAAGTCCATATACACAGCGCATTACATGCAATTGATTTGATTTACTTAGTTTTTCTTGTATAAACATGCATTTAACTTTATGCCACTGTAAACTGAGATGTGTGTGAGTAAATTAAAGTGCATGCCACTACTCATATACACAAGCAGAACAGAATCTGCTTAACATTAAACACATTAAAAGCGAGCTGAGTTACCGGAGTGTTGATACCACACGACATCATAAATTTTCCACGATTTGCTCTCGATAGAGTTGTTCTAAAAGAGTGCACACAAATCGACACACATACGCTTACTCCCGTAGTACGAATGAGTCCCGGCTCTAATGTATACATAAAATGTACGTGTAGATTGCATACCGTAGAACGAATAGGAGGTATTCATGAGATGGCAAATCAACTGAAAATTGATATTTATGCATGTCGCACTGCATAGAATATGCATTGCTTGTTACAGCCACACTATGCTGACTTCGGTCGTTCATTCTTCTTCCTCTTTTTCTTTTTCATGCTCTTGAGCGTCCATCCAAATGCAATATTTCTGTTTCTTATCCACATTATCGTTCTGTATCAACGACATAGTTATCTTATCCCCATGGTCTTCTCGAGAGACAAAGCTTAACAATTTGTTATTGTCAATGTGGTTGTTTTCTTTTGCCTCCTCTTTTGTTAAATTGAAATTGATTTAGAGCATGTATTCATACATATCTACATACACATATATATGTATATATGTATATATATATATGTATATATATATATATATATATATGTATATATGTATATTGTTAAATTGAAATTGATTTAGAGCATGTATTCATATTATATATACATATATATTATATATATATATATATATATATATATATATAATATACTCGGTCTATACAGCTTACGCTAGTGTCTACTTAATTTAGTTTAAAGTGTGAAAGCAGTTTCTCTTACCTGTTGCTGTTGTTGCTTCTGGCTAATTATTGCTGCTGCACATGTAATCAATATGTACATTGCATGTTGTTTTGTATGTGGAAACGCATAGGTATGTATGTGCGTGTTTGATATAGTGCAGCAAGCACTAATAGGTGTAAACATTCTTAACAACTTATTAACGACAATTGGCGATAATTGTAACTTTTTTTCGCATTAAAATATAAAATTACCCCGTTTAGTCGATTAAATGGAGAAACAATCAATAACGCTTGTGCTTAATCATTCGAAATTAATGATAATTGAAACCACACAACATGCTCAATATCAATATTTAAGATCGTGTTACAGTAGTCCTGCTAGCATGCCTCACATTTATTTAACACACATATCATATGTTAAGCGTATAGAGATCAAACTATTCGTTTACGTTTCTCTTTCTCCTCTTATCTTATTTATGCATGTGTATATGATGTGTAATAACTAAGCAGAACTAATGCTATTCCACTTTGTGCGACATTAATTGCCTTGGAGAGGTACATTAATTCTCTGAAAAGATTAACATTTTTATTTTTAACGCACATAGAAAATGAAATGAACCAATTCAGTCAATTAGGAATAGGACTAAATTGACCTTGAATCTGCTTGTAAACTGCGTTTATTAAGCTGTCAGTTTGTAATTTGTGAAATTCGTGAAATTTTTCAAGAATAAAGAAAAGAGGAGTGGCGATAGGAAATTGAAAAAAAAGGGGAAAAAAAATTCGGTTTTTGCTGTATAATGTACGCTCAGTAGCAGCGCATTTATTGACATGGAATTAATTTAAGAAGTGAACGCAGAACCATTTACTTCAAGAGCAGAGAGAGCACACAATTACAGTATATACAGTGGATATTCATGATTCAAGCCTAGGCCAATTGATCTTCCTTTCTTGTTCTTAGCTTTGCTTCTTCTTCTTCTTAACGTTACTGAGGTAGTTGACAATCTTTACATAAAACGTATACAATTATCGTTATCACGATTCGAAAAAGGGATAAAGATGATCCCATTTCTAAGTCAAGCGTACTAAACAAACACTATTCCGTCTTTCCATCCTTCTCTACATACAACCCTGACCTAAGCAACATCGTTCCTGCGTGCATAGGGCACTTCCCTTAAATAAAAAAACTTTTACAATGAAATTCGCTAGAGACCATGTTTTGCTAATGAGAAAAATCTAAAATTTGTTGCTTTTTCCCTATTGTTTTCAACGATTTCAAAACCGGTTGTGAACGAAGCGATTAATCACCAAAAATCTAACAAAATAGGTTGAACTTCTTATTTACGATTTTAACTCGTTTGCCGCAGTCAATTTTGAACTATGTTAGAGGATGATAAATAGAATAATATATTTTGTGTGTGTGAATGTGTTTACTTAATGCTAGAAATCTTCTTTTTTTCTATTCAAAATTGTCACTAAAAATTTTCATGCAAATAAGGAGAATCTAAGGCCGAAAGTTTCGACAATTTGTGTTCACATCATGCATGTTCGCCGTTAGAAAGATCGTACACGTACTGCATTTACAAAAGCAAGACTCATGCTTGCACTTAGCCACGAACGCAGTAACGTCGTTATATGTCAGTTTATCCAAGAAAGGTCGGCAGGTGTCCTCTGGGAAATGACTACATGCTGCAATACCAGTTTGAAGTACGTGAAGTACAGTTTTTAATACGTGCAAATTACGTACGATACGATTTTCAAACAAATTTGGAAGTACCTGAGTAAAATGAATTTTTCGTTGCCAAGGTTCGGTTATGCACTGACGACGCTTTGCTTTCGCAAAAGTTTTAATCTTTAGTTGGATGTAACGAAGAAACTAGGTGTTCGTTAACAGAGGATTAAGGGATCCCTTCCATAATTTTCTCTTCAACTGATCATTCAATCTGTATTTGAAGGTGCAATTTTCCATAATATCTTTCGTAGTTAGAGAATAAGAAGAAGATGCAGATTTCGCCACTCGATAAATTTGCTCACTACTCAATAAACCGGCATGATCATGTACGCAGAGCGTCTTAATCTCATCAAATAGCCGGTAGCGTGACATTCACTTCGGGTTTAGTATTCCATGATCATCATACGGGCATAATAGGAAGATACTGTTCGTGCGAATATTCTGGAGCAATTTCTAAAGCTCCCACGCCTCGACTTTGTACAGCGAATATGCTTATATTCAATTCATGTATCCCGTGATTACAATCGCTCGGACCTTACAGCTCTAGTCATTGGAAATGATCATAGCCACAACAACAAAAACAACGAAAAAACTAACGATTTCCTCTTTCTCGCAAATCGTGTTGTCAGAATTGTGAAGTGTTTAGTTTATAGCCTTAGGGTTAGGCAACCTTAAGTTGTTGTCTTTGCTGCTCGATTTACAGCAATCGAAATACGTCTGAAAGAAAGAAGATGCATATGCCATTCACCATCGTAAGACTCAGACTAAGTTAAATTACTTACGCCCGTCTATCTGAATAGCGTTTAATTTTGAAACATTGACACTCGCAAAGCTTCAGACAGTCAGCTGAAACGTGTTTAGTTGATTGCCGCGAGTCAAAAGTAAAATCATATTCGCCCAAACCATGTTAACTAATAAGCATGGGTTTGTTTGTAAGTTAGCGGGTATCTATATAATAGTCGGCTCAAGATGGACATGACTTCCTAATTTTGTAACATGCAGCCTTCCGTCATTTCGGCTGTCACTTTCACTTTCACTTTCCTTCGTGTCAGTAAAAACATGTGTGTACAGCTTATCTGAACTTCCAGCAGTTTCATAGCGGTATGTTTCCTTGTCTCCGCAATATTTAAGCACTTCTGGTAGCTACTCATTGATACGCCTTTTTTCGTGTAGAATGTCTCTACGACCTTACGAACAATTGTACGTCAGTAAGGTTTTCGCATGCCTTTCACTCACAATATACGCTGGAACGCTCAGCTAAATGCGAAGGGGTTATAATTACAGATATGTATAATTAAAACAGAGGGCTAAAAAATTGCATTTTTTTCGTATGAGCAACCGTTCAGGGGATGTCTTCTATTCGCTTAACACGGTAACGGTCAGAAAGAGATGAAAGGGAGGAAGTGGTGGCCGCTCTCTAGTGGGTGGGCGTGCAGAATCTGCAAGTGTTAAGCCTTTACCTACTGTGCACTCACTATAACTACGGCCGAAAGTAAACTCTTCCGCACCAATATTGGAGACCGCCAAAGAACATCCGTTACTTATCTGCAAGTAATTTCGCTTTACATAATTCATTTTGCAATATCTTCTAGCATATCGCGATCGTGTTAACATTTGATCTGTAACTCTGGTATTCGACTTATTATTAGAGCATCGAATTATTTCATTTTGAATTATATTGAACATGGTAAACGTGACGATTTGTCAGTCGAGGTTTAGATTCTTACATACGTGATATAAAGGCAAAAAAAAAATTGGTAAATTATCGGTACAGTTTTTATAGTTAATATTTAACAGTTTGTGTTACTTGTACAGATACTTATTTATACGCAGCACTCTTTATCATTATCAGACAAAATAAAAGCCAACAGAAACAGCAACACCAATAACAAGCAAGCATAGCGTGTAGGAACATATTGGTATGTTTAACATATATGTTCTCTGAGACATATCAACAGTAGCAAATACAACGGCAACAATAGTTAGCGTTTAGGAGAGAGAGTAGTGAAAATAAAAGATAATAAACAATTTGAACATAAGCATGTGCATGTTTCTAGCCGCCAATTATACATTTTATTATTTGTTGTCGGGTATTGTCGACTTAGGGAAGCAGGAGCGAGCGATGCGAAGCTCTCCAAGAACAAACATTCGTACGGCGTTGAAACGTTTACCGCAGGAAAGTGCGTGTATACATGTGCGTATGTTCAATTAAACCGAAAGGATGGATGAGAAAAAAAGCAAACAAACAAACAAGAAATCAACAGAAGAAACTGAGTGAAATTTTGCGATTTAATGCAAAAAGCCGGATCATCCTATACATCCCATACAAAATGCTTATAGACGTTAGTTTTCTACTTTTGTTTCGTTTTTTCTCTGTTTGTTATTAATATTGTGATTGTTGTTGGTTTAGTAAATGTTGTACTGCGTGCAGTAGTAGCAAACTAACGAACTACCAGCCAATATCGCTATTGAACACATGAAAATTATGTTTAAATTGCATCTTAGTTGCTAAATTGGCTTTAGTCAGCTTCGGTCAACTCGGTCTGATCAGCCAATCGGCCCGACTGCCCGACTGCCCGAATGCCCGACTGCCCGACCGTACGCCCAACAAACTAACCAAGCCGACCATTCATTTGCATATATATATATATATACATATATATATATATATATATATATATATATATATGTGTATAGATACATGCATATGTATCGGATGGAACAAAATATTGCAACAAAAACAATAGACACTAATGCCAATAATGTTGGGATTACTTACTTATGGTAAGCGACCGCATCATACAATTGCATGAAAGTTGCTGCATAAGCATAAACATTACGTATGTAATAACGAATGTGTTCCGTTGTTATGCTATGCTTAAGGCTCCTGCTAGATATAATATAAGCATGTAAATGTATATATGTGCAGGTGTCTGTGCAGGTAAGCGTTTTATTTTACTTTTGCTTCGTATTGTACATGAAAAATATTGATCTTAAAAACAACAGCAGAAGCCGCTTCTTGTTGCTGTTGTTTTTGTTGGCGGTATTGTTTAAGAGGTTTTTCGTTTCTTGTTGCTTCGCTTTTTCGGTCAAGCCAATAAAATATAAATTTGTCAGCACTATAACTGCCACAGACGGTCAGAAGATTATTTGTGAGATTTTCTGCTTTTCAGTTTTTGCCTCTTTCACTCTGCTTACATACAAATTTCCTAAATGCTAGCCAATGCCAGTCAGTAATGGTCAGTAAAGAAAATGTTCATGCATGCATTTTATGCAAATGAATTAAAATAAAAATGAAAATGAAAGAACAAGAAAAACAAAAAAAGTTGAAACGTATAGACCATTGAATACCGTACACCACTTCGCCTAATACAATTCTTCATTTCCCCGTTCAAGATATAATGCCAAAAATTATAGCCGGAAGGAGATCGAAAACGTCAACTGCTGCGATCCAAATTTAACGAACTTGATTTCGACGATTTTTCGACGACTTATTAAGAATAGTAAAATTCTTCAACTGCTCTGCTCCTAAAGTACTGATAATTAGACATTGCTGCCCTATAATAAGCTGTATTTTTATGAGAATCCTTACATACAGTGAGGTTCGAGAAATGCACTTCAATGGTTCAAAATCGTTGCAGATGGTACTCAAGTTAAATTACTAACATCGACCATTTCTTTCCCGTATGAAATTGCAAGATAGCGGGCCCGAAGGACACACACACACACATTTTAAATATGCCATTACTCGGCGAATTGTTGTGGAGGAATTTTCAAAATTACAAACTCTTTTCATATAAAATTTTTTTCAAATTAAACGTTGTACGGCTTTTTTCCATAGAGTTCTCTCTTCGGCCAAAAAACTTGTCAGATTTCATCAAAACGAACCCAAGGGTACATGGGCAGACATTAGACAGATAGACAGACTGATGTAAGGACAGACGGACAGACAAGCAATTTTGGAGCAAGTGATATAATGAAACGTATGGTCTAGATGTTACATGCACACGCATATACTCAATAAACCCTATATACCAGACGTGGTGCCAGAGTTGTTCTTGGTTTAAGGCGAATTTTAAATGCCCACCATGCTCACAGCCTGATACCAACCATGTGGAAAGAGTGCACATATTTTTGATAAATATCGAATCTATGAGGAGTGTCTGTGATAAGCATTCTCTCGGTTGCAAAAATTATTTCTCATTCATTACATTTCTTAACATTTGAGAAGATCATTGGAGGGTCCTGCGCGTAGGTTGGGATAGAAAACGAGTCAAATCGATAAAATCGAACAAAAGTTGCATTTTTGGCTCGTACGTCGCAAACGCCAGCGCGATGGAACGATAGATTGCCATAAAGCTACATGGCTATAGGATAGTATCTGTCATTCATTTCCTTTCTGTGTACTCATGGATTTCATTTTCTGTTTATGTTAAGACAAAAATGTTGAGTTAAAAAGAATTCGGCCACAGCTGAATATGTTTTTCTTACCTGTTTAGTGTACATTTTTTCCAGTCTATTTAGAACATTGTAAATACAGTATGACGTCCATTAAAATTTCAATTGAAATGAACTTCAAGCAACATCAGAGCAACATCGACTTTAATTAGAGTCTCTTTTTCAATCATTTATTTTTATTGTCACCCAAACTATAGCAACATTTTCTGGACAATGGTTAAAGTCCTTAAATCGAAACTTTGATCCGTCATTTGCAGGCATTCGCCTGGGTAATGAAAACTAATCACACGAAAGACATTAATTTGCATTCACTCGTATTTGAATAAGCAAGCAGTTATATTAACTACTTTCAACGAAGGGGCTGTCGTCAATATATAATATTGAAATCTGCTGTATTCGAATTGAAATATTAATACATTAGCTTATTAAGTGATTTTCGTAATCTAAAAAGTGGAAATGCAGAGGCTTAAGTGAGTAACAGGTAAAATTGGACACTTATCATCCATTATTCTACGAAAGTTATTGCTTAAAACGCCTTTCATCTTTACCCACTGATCACATAAATTTAATGCCGGAAGAATTCGATAAGGATGGAAATGCTAGTCAGACGTGCATGGAGTCAAGCAATGGATGTCCAGAAAGAGCAATGTCTGTTGAATATAGTGAGTGGGTTATTGGTGTGCGGAGACAGATTGATGATATTTCTAAGGTTATATGTGAACGTCTCTATCGAGAATACTTAAATCTATGCCAGCCGATAACATCCAGGTTAAATATGAAGCGTTAATCATTCTCCTCGTAGGCAATGGGACAATCCATATAATGTAAGGGTCTCCACTATGCACTTTCGTAAGACGTTTACGAGGTCACATGGGCACTAAGCATTTCGTCCCCTCTATGTGAAACGAGACCCGTATACTTAAAGCCCAAACACTTAAAGCGTCCGCGATTTTAAACACACGCTACGAAGGCACATTTGTCTTCAGTGCTCCTAACATTTTGCGAAGTGGCCTTGTGATTTGAGGGTAAGTGTATGATCATATCTTTTGACATATTGTGCTCCTTTTTCTTTTAATCTTTAGAAAATCAATGACATGAGTTGCTACTTTCAGTGGTTCTCGGTGACGATTTCGTTGAGTTAGAATACACTTCGTTGAGTAGTGGCCCTTTGCCCTTGGTTGATTTTCTCTAATGGCGACGTCCTGTATATTCGGTTCTATTGTCGAAATTAATTATTCCCCTGACCTGCGCTTCTTATATTGCAAGTTTGTCTACATTTCATCATCGTTCCGGTAAAAATAACGTGGGAAGCAGTGGATGTCTTTTGCCCCATAACTGGGGAACTATTCAAAGCTGCAGTGAGCTAGCTTGTGCTTTGACATGAGTAAGATACATCTCTCAAATGTACCCCTCAAAATATATTTATACTCCAAAGAAGCTCTCTCCATGGATCTTCGGTTATTTGGCAAGCGTAGGTTTCGCATGAATTGATCAACGCTTAATCACCAAAAGTCAAAAATGATTGCAAGAAATTGCTCATAGCCTTATCTAAATCCTTGGCCGAAATGAAATTTCGCTTGCAATGAATTTAAAACAAATAATGGCTATATGTTGTATGTAATAGAATAAAGCGATCAGTTTGCGCCTTCCATAACTCGGATTGAGGAAATGTCCATTTATGTCCGTATGTTACATCATATCTCTCTCAGGCTACCGTTTCCGACTCCGTCTCACATTTTCAATGAGTATAGCGTTACATAGTCATGTGGTATTAAACGATGGTAGCACATACATGTACAATTACTCCCTTGTTCGAAGACCTGGTCTTATTAAAACCTATGTATATATATATATATATATATATATATATATATGCAATCTGCATATGTATGTAAGGGGCGGTTATAACGCAATAACCCGCAGCGGTGAAGGGAGTTTATCATTGGCAAAAGGAAAAATTCGTCAGCAAAGAAAACTTCAATCAGAAAGCAGATGATCAACTATTAAGTGTTTTTGCATTGATTACTCTTTTTTCATTTAACAGGCTGTTAATCATTTAATGATGATCCCATGCATATATGCTCTTGTAAAGTGCATAAATACACGGCGATTGGAGTGTAATTTGTTGCGATCTCGTTAATTTATGATGTCGTCTTATGTGAAGGCCTGGTTTCTGTTTAGAAAATCAACACGCATATGCTGGCACATACGGAGACAAATAAACATCTTTAATTTGTGTACCCCATATTAAATGAACAGTTTAAAGTGAAAAGGCTTTTCTTTTTTAGGTTTCGCTACAATATACACAAATCGCGTGATGTTTGTTGTACAGCATAATTTATCAGCTTCGTGACATAATTAGCTACCATTTGTGGTAGTGAGAAATCACCACTATTAAACGACCAGCGAGCGAAAAGGCAGCCATCCAGCCAGCCAGCCAGCCAGCCAGCCAGCCAACTATCCAGTCAGCCAAACCATTAGCCATTTAGCTACAGCAGCGGCACTAGCAGCTACATATAGTTAGATTTGCAGGCCGCCGGCCGGCAGTCAGTATATCTTTGTTAAACAATTGCCAGCGTAAAACACAACTTAGCAGAGCACAAAACTATATAACAGCAACAATGTGCCTTAACACATCACTCCTTGTTTGAATTTCAAACATTTGAAGGATTTATGTTTAACAAACACCAACTTGTAGAGAAGTAAGTGAATGAGCTCTAGGCGGCCCAACGAAACTCTGATCGATTAACAACAAAATAAACTTCGTTTTTACCATAAGTCCTACTACTACTACTACTATTACTACTACTACTACTACTACTACTATTACTACTACTACGATGATGATGACGACGACAACGACGACGACGATTACTACCGCTACTATTCCTACAAGCCAGACACAGACCGATCATATATTGATATAGTCAACACTACGACTCCTCGCACAAGCGTGTGTGCGCGCCTGTTTCTACATTTGCTGAAAATCTCTAAGATTTTCTGTGATAGATAAAAGAAAAGTTTAGCAAATAAATGAAACAAAAAGCAAAAAAACATATGAAAATAAAAATAAATAGATAAATGAAAAAATCAAAAAAGAAAAAAATAAAAACGCAAAAAAAAAAGTATTGTGTCTCAGGTGTTAAGCGACAACTATTTGTCGCTTAACTATTAACAGTTAAAAAACATAAAACCGAAGAAACACTTCAAATAGTTGTAGCAACAAAGACACAATCACCACGAAACAAAACATTATTCCGCAAGTTGTTGTTATTGTTATTTGATTCGGTGTATAACAAAATAAAGGCGGCTCCTGTTTGATCTCCTCAACGAGAGAAAAAGAAATTCGTGTGAATTGTAATAGATTTTCAATTTGAGGTAATTTTTCACTAAAGCTTTAAAACAAAATAAAACGAAAATAACATAACAAAAAAAAAGCATCTGACAATTTCTTCGGTGCACCATTTATTTCACACAAAAGTGCTACTGCTGCTGTTCAAAACAATAACAGCAACAACAATAAAAGAAAGATTGCTTTCTAGTTAATGCTTTAGCCTTAAAGTGTCGTTATTAAGATAAATTATATTTTGTTGTTGGGGCGATCAATCGTCAACCATAATTCGTTACAAAAACAAAAGCAACGACTACAGCAACAAAGTGTTATAAACGATATCACAACACCTCAGTAATGGCCATTTATCTTTTTTATTCTGTTGGAGTCTTAGTTTCGCTGCAAAGACGGTTGTAGTGGCGGTGGCGGTGGCGGTGGCGATGATAGTAATGGTAATGGTAGTACTCATGGTGCTAGTAGTGGTGTTGTTTCTTTGGCAAAAGGGACATCATCAGCTCAACAATAATAGCAATTATTGCTGCCGTTAGGGTTTGATCAATCTGTGTTGTTAACGTTTAATAGTGTTTGCGTTTTTTCCACAACACATCATGCGATTTTCCTTCTATCGTTTCGTTTCCTCTGCTTCTTCTCTATTTTCATTTTTTTTATTTCACTTCTGCCTCTAAGGCTGGCAATTAACGAAACGATCTGTGAAAATATTTCATTACTAAAGTGTTGATCGATCTACTTTGATTTTATTTATGGCTTTGCTGCTACCAACTTTGGTAATAAGCAAAAAAAATAAAAAACAACAACAAAAGAAAAAATATCCGTTGTTCGTAAGTAACAATAATGACCCGATGACATAGTGTCTTTTATGCAATTAGAGTAATGGTCATGAGAATCGTAAGAAATTCCAATAGATTTCATTTGTTTCCGATTTGATTTCAGAAAATCGATTACTTATAACTTTTCAGTACAGCGAACTCTCTCACCTTTTGTTGAAACAAACGCTGGAAGATCTCTTGTCGTTGTAGAGCAAGACGTAAAAATTTTAAATTCAAAAGCGTTTTTCATCTCCACACATTTTGTGTCGCTCTAGTGCTTATCCGTCAAGCCTTAAGGTGGAATGGCACTGTTGCAGCGTAAAAAAATGAGTTTTTTTGACAATTGACTAATAATATCCGATGTAGTTGTTAAGCATATACTTAAGTATAAGCAAGTAAGACCGCTATAGTGGGTCATGGCTCACCATTAAATACCCTAAATCATCCTACAGTTATTTATGGAAGAACCTTGTATATAATCGAAGTGATCGAAACAGTGATCTGATCCGAACCATTTTCAATAGCGTCAAACCATGAGTCAAAACATGCCGGTGTACCAAATTTTCTTAAGACTATTTGAAAAATAGAAACGGCTTGTAGGTTGAACACAAAGAGAAAGAGCCGACAGGCAGATAGATGGACAAACAAAGTTAAATCGACTCAGAAAGTGTCCCTAAATCGATCAGTATAATGAAAGATAAATGTATCGCAAGACTAGAACATTTCACGCTACAGCTACGCATTTGTGAAAAACTCGAAAACTCGAAAACTCGAAAAAATGGCAATTGTTAGAGTTACGCCATATGCCATTTGAAAAGAAACGCGTTTAAAGTTTGAAAAGGTGTTGTGGGTATATTTTTTGTTTACTGTTCGTCTGTGATGTTTAGATAATAAAAATGTTCTACGATGTAGAAATGTTCTTCCACAAACAGTTAATGCAAGAGTCAAGGTCGCTTTGGTTGCATCTGTCAAAGTCATACTCGCACTCGAGCAGAACGATACCAATATTCGTAGAAAGCATTAAAACCTTTACTCTAAACTTTTAATTTCTAAGGATTAGCATTGACACCTTTTGACTCGCTTTCAATTCGAAGTTATCCTAACATATTTTTGCTTGGAAATGCTCTTAAGCGGACATGAACATTTTCATAGACATGGGATTATACGGGATCCCACAAGTTAGAAATAAATCATCAGGGAAAACGTAGACTATATGTCGATGGCAGCTAAGAAAGAGCTTGGAATTTCACCAAATAAATCTTTTTCAGGTAATGAATTTTCTTCTCCGTATTTCGTAAAGTTCGAGGTATCTATTAATTCATTAAAAAAAGGTCTTTTTGGAAAATTTCTAGTCATTTCACCTCTTGTGGGATTGGATGGCATCGCATGTTCAACTTGCAATAAAAAATTCAAGACTTTATCACAATACAGCCCGAAGTTTGATGACTATCGCGGGTTTTTGATTTAAAAAAAAAAATTCATTGATTTTGAAAATCGGTCGTAATGTCCGGAACATTTAACTTACAGAAATAATTCCTCCACTTTTTTTTTTTAAAGTGCAACTTAAATTTAAAAAAAAAATGTACATTACATCTAAACCGCCAATCAGGTGAGAATGGTGACTGCCAAGTCAGGCGTCGCGGGTTCAAATTTAAATGCGGTAGAGTTTTCTTTGTAGTGAGTGCTCAGTGGGTGGAGGCCCAACACTTATCGATTGGGTATACGACATCTAACTGACACTAGACTGCGGTCACTACCTCTCTATTTCTTTCTCCTTCGTCTCTACTCTCCTTCTAACAGCCATCGGATTACACTAATAGAGGGCATCCACTTCGTGATTAGTTATATTAAAAAATCGCGCGGTTATTTGGTTCATTCAAACTGCTTATATAACGCGGCTTCGCATCTGAGTTCGCCATGTCTGTATTCCACATCGACTTTTGGTTACCTTAAGGACTACTTAATAATAATGCTTATAACTGAAAAAAAAAATTGCATGACATTACTTTTGAAGACAAGTACCACACAGTTAAAAAATTATATCTCGCAGTTATCTGCGGGCAGTGTTCTAGAATAAAAGTGTTTTTTCTCTTAATTTGCAATGAAAACTAAATGCAAACGATATCAATATATATATATATATATATATATATATATATATATATACATACACATATATATATATATATATTTATTTTGTTAGGTGCTTGCAGGTATTTGGATAATTTATTCACTTGGTACAATACGATGTAAATGAAAATGTTTTCCATAATTTTCTACAACTTTTGCCCGTCTTTCTGACAATATGGCGATGGCGTGTTGAAAGAACGTATGTTTTATATAACATATATACATATATAAATCATCGGATTAGGTGAGAGCGACGGTTTTCCTGCAACATTTATTCACCGACATAATCTCTTTTGAGAGTCAATTGCTCCTTCAATTCAATGATGGTATGATACGTTTCTGCAATTTTTAATGGACCCAATTATCACGATCTTGAAAATACGTTCCATTATTTGCTATTTGATGCAAAACTTCACCCTTCAAACATTCTTTTAAACCTTGCAAACCGATAATAATCGCTGTGGCTTTCATCTTGAGAACAGAGCAGACTCGATTCAGGCAATTTTACTCTTGCAACAGCCGACTTGTGCGGCGACAGTGCATTACACGTAGTCGACTAATTGAAGAATAGCTTACTCATATGCCGATTTTCATGCAAAATAATACATACACTATTTCGATACTATATTTCTCTTAACTCTTTAGGAAGTTAGCTATCTCTTGCGACGTTGTCGTTTTTCAATTATCTAGAGTAAGTTTCAAAAGTTTTCCAATGCAGTGAATGATCTGTTTTTGGCGCGCACCGTACGACCAAATCACCAATAAATTGTTTTCTTATTTCCGACTGTGAAGAATTTTTCATTATAGAATACGTCTATCGATGTATCAGTTGCGGAAATTACTAACTAATGTGTTCACTATGTGTGCACATACGTAAAAGATGTCCATATGTAACTATATGCGTATGTCTATACATTTGATATCGTGTATACAGGAGAATAGTGACCACACATACATAGACGAGAGATTATGTAAGTAACTCTAACGCACTTCTCTTTTCCTTTGTCCCTTCCTGATTACTATCTAATAAATTCAACTAATTAATGGCATAATATTGTACTGTAAATCCCTACGCTTTGTGTTTGTATTTACTACCGAGTTCTGCTCGTTCCTCTGCTTAACTAATGCATTCAGGTTCACATACTTAACGAACTCAGTTGAATCAAGAATGCCTTATGGCAACCAAATTAAGGCAACAGAGTTATGCACGCGTTTGTCTGGCAACATTAGTTGCAAATCTACATGTTATTGAGATGCCGCAACTTATATGCCATTAAAATGTTGTGTTGTTGTTGACCAAAATGAAAATAAATAAATAAATAAAATAAAATAAATAAATAAATAAAAACGAAAAAAAAAAAAAAAAAAATTGAAGACTTTAATGACTTTGGTGCAAGCTAATAAGCCAAGAGGCACACAGTAAGACAGACACATTGGTTGGGCTCATTACAAGACAACAAACAACAGCTTTAGATACAGATTTCTTATCATTAATTAAACTTAAGCATGTTAGCTACCGTGTTAAGATACGTTGTTGCTGTTAAACTCTGTTTACTGCTGGCCAGAGACTTAACAGCATACAGGCATAACTTTGTTAAACGGCTTCGACAATATAACACTGAAACTGTAACTGTAAGCGCAGGCAATTTTATTTATTTATTTTTATTTCTTCTTTGTTTCTTATTTTTTATTTTTTTTTTATAATTTTTTTTTTTTTATTTTTTTTTTGTAGCTGAGAGTGAAAAATGTTCGTTATCACAGACATGCGATCGGTTTCGATCATTCTTAGGCTCAGGCTAAAATATTTGATATCGGTGTGTACAACACTACCGCAGTATGAGTGTTAGTGTGCAAACACCAGTAGCTATCAAAGAGGATTAAAATAATGCAAGAAAACCAACTAAACGAAAACAATAGCTTACGACGAATTTGTGATGCGCACCAATAAAATATCGAATCAAAATTTAAGATTTTCATATAAAATGGAAGAAAAACAAGGGCTTAAGGCACATAAGCCTTTTTAAAATTTTTCCAGAATCCCGAAAATTCGACAGCACATAATGTTATCTGTCTTATGCCTAAGAGTAGGATTGAAAAGATGCTTCCATCTGATGCATAGTTTCCGAAGTAAAAATTTTTCCCTTTTTTTTTTGTAATGAACTTGAGTTATGCCAATTCCGCCGATTAGTTGGTGCAAATGTAACATTTCTTCTCACTTTGTTTTTATTATCGCTTTAGTTTGCGATAGTTTTTAATTGTGGCACAATACGACGTCCCTGCCTTTAAAGCATATACCCGCACGTTGACGTGAATATGCATACGTATATGTTTCTGTTCGTTCGTTATTTGCTAATTCTTTAGGTTAACCTTTAAATCTTGTTTAAGAAATAAAGGCGTTAAATTGTAGATAGCGGCTTGTTTTGTTTTCAGTCACCTTTCGTTGTAGTAATTTTCATATCAAAAGCTCAAATAGTGGTCGCCGCCGCCTCTGCCGCCATCGCCGTCGACATGGCCATCGGGTTAACATACGATTTCATGTCAATAGGTATTTAAGATGTTGTCTTCTAAGTAGAGTTTTCTCTCTTCTTTTATTCTTTCACTTATGCGCCCGCAAGACAGAATGTTTTCTAGACACGAAAGTCGAGATAATCATTAAATGTGACGGTCACAGTTAAACCAAAAATTAATTAATTTCGCATAGAAATTAGTAAACGAAAACAGTTTAGATGTAAGGCCATGCAAACGTTTGCATCTATGAATGTAAATCGTAGCCCATATAACAGTTCGTGGTGTGTGTATATATCGTTGTGTATTTTAAAGTAAATAGCAGAAACTTATTTATTTCTTCACAATTCCACAAAGTTGCTTATTAAGCAAAGGGAAGCTAAAGATTTGGAATGCTTTTTTTAACACCTGATAGACAGCATGTCAAACAAGTACCGGGAATCGCCGAGTCAACCATGTAATAGTCAACAACGGGGGCAAAGCGATAGGCGACGCGATAAAGAGCTCTGAAGAGCTCTGAGAGCTTCGTGAGTGTAGCGCCCGATGTACGGGAAACTTCCCGACTAATTATCTGGGAATACGGGGAAAGCCAAGCAGTAGTCTTATTAAAGCTCATTAATTGGTGAACAGGTAGATACCTTTTATTTTGTTTTCTACAGCCTATGTACCGTTTGAGTACCTCCTCGTAACCAGAACATAGTCCGTATCACTCAAATGATCGAGAACAGCCAAATAACTATATATGTACATTCTCGTCCTTCAAAAGATTATAAGGATGATAGATGGTGTATGTGGTACGCCTGAACGCATATCGTCTAAGATCAATATTTTTTGCTCCACCTTGAAAAATCGAAGCCCTTGTGTCATTCTTTTAGCACTTCAAGCGCATGCCAAGAACATCAAAGTTTGCTGATTCTTATATATCGAAACCAACAAAGCGCAGGTGATGTTAATCGCCTTTCCCTGTGCGGTAAAAGACGGTACTAAAGTGTGACACTTAAAATGGTGCGTTTATTATGTATTTTGTCACTGTCTGATCTTTTATTTAGAGAGCACGCTTGGCACTCGATGCTGCCGTCAACAATTGAGTCAATCAGCGTTTCCTATGACATTCAGAAGATCGTTAGCGAGTATTACGAAGGGAGAATTGAACAAGATATAGCCTCGTGGCACTTAAAGGATATCATACCAGTGTCAGCACTTCGGCTAATGTTCCGGGCAATGCGATGCGTTGCACTCTAGAGAAAATCAAGTTTATTCAAAGCTTGTTTTTCCCTTAAATTTGCTGGATTTATATTTAAATGCCTTTGTCGATAACTCTTATAAGTTTCCTCAATTAGTTTAGTAAAATGTCTTGGTTGCATGAACAAAGAGAAACGTGCAAAATAGGCAAAAACTAAATCCAATCGGAACTGAAACAGTTAGGCTAAGTAAATGAGTGAGTGTAAATTGAACTACTGCTGTGGAGCCCAGCTGGTAACATAAATATAACAAAATAAACAAATAAAGTATAAAAAAGTACACAATATGCATAACTGAAAAGTCTGCGTAGACAATGTATTTAATAATAAATTTAATTAACTATAATGGATTGATTTAAAGCTCATAAAATAAATGTATGCATAATATTGTTGAATAGGAAGGAAGAGTAGTACATTCTGCTATCCTATCCTATCTTCGCAATACAATCTTCTGTAGGCCTAATATAAGCCTTGCTATTGAAATTCGTAATGAATCCGTCACGATTACCTTACTCTACGTTCAGTTATTTGTTTTCACATTTAAAGGGTTTGATTACAATTCCAATAAAAATAATGCAAGTTTTAATCATATTTTTCAATTGTCTACGCTTAGGCCAGAGACTTTTGCTTTTAGTTTTTTGTACCTAATAAGAAAGAGTTAATGGCCGGCTATAGCACAATTCTCCAAAGCGTTACATTTTGAGGTCGCAACGTTTAACGTTAATTCTCCCTAACACTATTTTCAGAAAGATCTTTATCACCGTTATCGACATTTTTAATAATTACTTTTCATGGCAGATTTTGTGCCGATTAATAACCAAAAGTAGTGCCGAATACTCTTTTGTAAATAATTACTGGCCATAATTGAATATATGGTGGCATCATAATGCGAGTGATGTTAATAGTGCCGGCAATGATAGTTACGAGTGTACATTAACGTTTACATAGTACATAGTAATAGCAATTGCTTACTTAAAAAGAAATACTTTGTTATCTGATTTACGCACTTCTCTCTAGCCGCAAACAGGCCCCAGAGCTAATTAATTAATATATCTAACTAGCATTTATGTTTGTTTGTTGGTGGAATTTTAACCAGTTTGAAAGAGAGGCATCAGTACTATCATCATTATTATCACTTAAAGTATCTTGCTTTGATTTGTTGATTATGGTACCGTATACAACCTTTAAATATATGGACGAACGCATCATAAATTTATAAATGTAAACAACTTGGAAAATTATATTCGCTTGAAGCGAAGTTTGGATACTCAACACCTAAACCGGAGTTTCAATTACGTATGGAAGTGTCAGTTTTCTTTTTTTTTCTTTTTACTCACAATATTTACATCACTTTAACAAATACTGGCTTCAAGTTTGCGATATACACCTATGTCGTACAGTATACATTTTAACTGATATAAGGGATAGGGATTATGCCTATTTAAAGGGAAACTTGAAGGCTTTTTGCGAATTTGCGGATGCTTGTATAAAAGATACATATGTAGGATTAATTGAGAATTCAAAATGTGATACTTTCTCTGGTATATATATATATATATATATTTATTGTGGGCTACAGTAACTACAGTCAAGTAATTTCTCAATTATCCGTGAATACACAGTCATAGGTTGCACTGTTCTCGGACAATCCTTGTACCGTCTTCCATCTAACTAACTGATAACATTCTTAAGTCAGAGTCATTGTTATCGCAGAAGTCTACATGGAAGAGGGTGAACTTCCACAATGAGTGTTAATCAATTTAAATCATAATTAATTAAAATAACTGTTGATCTCTTGACTGAAAGTTGGCTTATACTCGCAACTGTACGGCTTAAATTATAATATTGCCACACTATTATTGGGAGAATACTATTTCGTTTTGTTTTCTTGTTGTGGGAAATTGTAATTTTCGCTTACTCACTTAAAAGTCATATTATGTTGAAGAATAATAATTCAGATAGAGGGTATGTCTATTCAAAATATTATCCTAATTGCGCACAGATATGAAGGGCTCGGTTGAAGTTGCCAATGGAGCCTCTTAATGTGATCATTGTCGTGCAAGAGATTTGCAGTGTATTTGAAGTCCCCGCTAAGCCAGTGTTTTTCTTGAGAGTGAAAAAAGTTGATTTTCTTTTTGCCAACAAATGCTTGTTAAATTTTTTTTATTTTTTTTTTGTTTTTGCAGTATTTTTCCTTTTAATCGCGTATTCTTTTTCTTTTTTCTTAAATTTTATGCCTCAATTTTTATATTATTATTGTTGTTGTTGTTATTGTTCTTGTTGTTGTTCTTGTTGTCAGTTCTGTAACAATTACTTTAAAGTGTTGCGCTGCATAAATTTATGTAATCGTTTGCTACCATTTTCAGTGGACGCTCAGGCTCGGCGCACATTTCTTTGCAGAAAACGTTACGCATACTTTCCTGAAACTTCTCTAGAGAGTTTTGTCGGCTTTGTAAAATGCATTTCTTTACAATACGCTACACAATACAAGACGTGTATATATTTATGCTGTGCGATGTGCCTGGTTTGTGTCAAGCCAGTTATGGTATGTGCGTAAAGATTGAATTTATTTTAAATATTTTTCTTTTCGCATTTTGATTTTTCTTTTTTTTTTTGCTCGGTTTTTGAATATTTTGTGATCATATGTTCTCGCCAACAAAGTAAACTGAAAGTAGTAATAACTTGAGAAGAAATTTAAATTATTATTAAATGATGATGCATTTATTTCTTGAAAATCAGATTTCCATTCTCATCGTATCTCGAAAACCCAATATTGTATTGACATTAATTAATACGGGACCAGAGTAATAACGCTTCGTTTTATAGTTTCGCGATACTTTGGAAGACTATGAAGCATGTTGTGCTGTTTTCTTGACGCCACTTTTTAAAAGGATTCAAGCAAAGCTCAATAGCGATTTCATGCCTACCTTGACTCTAGTTTATCGATAAGAAATTGTTCTTCAACTTTCTGCCAAAATCTTGACAAAAAAATGATAACAGTTCCACGTTAACGCTAATTGATCTAAATAAGTCGTAGCCCAGCGCGAATACTGATCAAACTCTAAGACGATATATAAAAGCGCTTTAAGAGCTTACTCATGCTTGATTGGAAAGAAATGCTTGATTGGAAAAGCTGAAAAGAATTTATAGTCTTAAGGACATGATGCTTCGATCATAAGTTAATGATAATGATTTCAATCTGAGGATCAATTAATTTGATAAAAACGTTTATATTGATTTTTAATATTAGAATTGCCGCGTGGATCAATACCACCTCTTCAAAGTTTTCAGCTTAAAAGAAAGATGACTGTTAAAGAACGTAAAGTTCCAATACTTTCTAATCATTTTAATTCAGGTGAAAAGATCTTTAACTGCCTGCAATCAATTCTGCCCAACATGATCTAGTTTTTGAAATACCGAGGACTTGTATCTATTACTCGTTAAACCGTTAAAGGACAGTTTGCTCCAGGTTAGTGACATCGCTACAGTCGGACAAGTGAAGATAGAAAGCTCAAATTTTTCGCCAGCAACCCTTGAACGACTGAAAATATGGTGTCGGAAATGTCAACACGATTTGTCCATTTATAAGAAAAGGAAACAACCTTGAAAAAATTCCGGTCTTTTTTTTTATATAATTTTTGCCCAGGACTTTCAATCTTTCCAGTATATTTCCAAAAACCTACAACACCTACAGATGGTCAGCTTCATGTTCAGTCCAAAAATGATAAGATTTCAATTCATTTTCAATTTATTTTCAATTTATTCACCCACCTAGTCTAACAGAGATAAGCATTTTGTCCACCCACTTGCAAGTAAATAAATGAAAATGAATGGGAACTCAAAGTGTGTCGTTATTTGTGAACGTAGTAGTAGTAGTATACCTATCGGGACGTTTTTGGACAGATGGTTTTAACAAATATATAGGCAGCAAATTTTCTTATATATTTTTAAGAGATCGAAAAATATAGACGAAAGATATGTAAAAAATATGGGCAGTTTTTCGTGGTTGTAACCTACCGTGCGCCTGTGTGTGTGTGAACAGATCCCTGTCATTGAATTGTTAAACGATCAAGGCAGTTTTAAGTAAAATTTCAGCCCCCTATCATCATTTAACGGCATCGCAAAGGTTATGGGTCAAAATGGCCAATAACGGTAGAAATTGATATGTGCATGTCGTCGGTAGTTCTAATGATACAGTGAAGGTATCTTTGAAATAAAAATTACCTTTATTTTTTGAACGCGACTATTTGTCATAACATAACCTTAAGGGAAGTAAACGAACATAATGTGCATTTCCGACACTATGTCCTATGCTGCAAGCATCCACATTACTTTTCACTAATGAAAGTAGACCAAGTTTTAACCAAATTTATAATATCTACCGTGTTCTAATCTCAATTGGTTGTTCGCGACATTGGTAACAAAATTTCTCATCATTGAAATTAAAATAAAATGCAACAAAAATTACCCAAAATAATTATTTTTCTGCATCGAGCAGATATCATATCCATTTAATTAACAAACAGCAATGACTGAGTGTGAAAACAAGTTAAATTTTTTTTATGTTTTTCTTTTCCCTTTTGTTTCACTTCAGAATAGAAATGCGCTGCTATTTTTTGGCCTTTGTTTAATAATATTTTCGTAAAATCTTTCTCTGTAAAAATCCATCAGATTTTGTATAAATATTTTATATTGAAGAACATTACAATAAATAATAAAATAACAAGCAATATGTTATACACATGAGAAGCATCTGCATAACAAAAACAATAACAACATTTACAACATGAACAAGTTTGTGTTACATATTCATAGCTCATCTACTGGATGCTTCTGCTTTTCTGCTACAAAAAATTTGTACACAAACTACCGAAAGCCTTGTTGTTAAGTCAGCGATTCTTAATCGTTTTTAAATTGCATCATGATAAAGTGTTGTTATGTTTCACTCCAAAATTTCAATCATAATTGGCAGGCTTTGTCTTTAAACTCTTTACTATATATATATATTTGTAACTATATTTCGATTACTTACCATTTTTTGAGAAAAAGTAAAAAACAAAAATCTCCTTACGTTTTACATATATATATATATATTCTTTTTCTCAAAAAATGGTAAGTAATCGAAATACAGTTACAAGTATTAATAATAAAACACGCACACACACACACACAGACAGACAGAGAGCCAGAGAGGGAGACACAGGCACACGCTAAAGTCTCGCAGCCTATACAGGTTCAGGCAGGATAGCTCTCTAAACTGCCCAGAATGTGCGGAAAGAAAGGAAGAGACAGAGCACAGAGCATAGACCCCAAGTCGAACCCATTGAGATATTGCAGGTGATAATTGGCAGCAATGGAGCCTGAGCACCACTAACGAGTGCGTGAGGCGAGTGCTCTAAGAGCTAGAGCGCTTGGAAAGACAGCGGGTGGACAACAGAGGGAGTGGAAGTCAATAGTACATTCTAGTGAATCCCCATCATAGGAAGCGCGCTAATTGCAACGAGTCTCCGCGAAGTAAATCCTAACGTTGCATACAGTAAAACCTTTTCGTTGCATATATTTTCATTCGACGTGCGGCGACATGAGAAACTTGAGAGATACTGTTGTTATACATTCACTAATATATAAGCAAATACGTAGACATGTACGTGTACTTATGCTTGCAAATGGATTTGTATGGTTATGTGTGAAAATTATGCTTAAGGTTCTGTGATTCCCACAGTTGCAAGAAATTTCAGTATCAGTGGTTAATATACGATTTGTAAGTGACTATAACTTTTTTTTTTATTATTATAGTTAGACTTAAGACGGCAAGCGGGACTCGCGAGACTAGAGCGAAGTTCTAAAATTATCAACAATATTTGTTTGTATGTGTCAAGGAATATATTCTTAAATTTATGCTAATACTCAGTAACTTATAGACATTTGGAGGTTTTATTAAGGCAACCATAGTAAAACTAAACACCGTATTATCTGAGCTGTGTCATGATCATGATGATGATGATGATGATGATGATGATGATGATGATGATGATGATGATGATGATGATGATGATGATGGTGGTAATGATGATAATGATGTAGATGATAATGATGATGATGCTTTTGGTGATGGTCATGCACCGTTTTTCCTAGTTTGGTATACTTTATCTCTTAGTCTTCGTAAGTTATATTTGACTGTGTCTAAGTTTAGTTAGGCGTTAACTTGAAAATTGCTATTCTTAGCTGCTATGTAATGCGCCGTGTGTGCCCGCGCGATGATAGTAATTTTCTTTGAGAACTTAACTTGTGCGTTTTCCATGTTTTACGGTAGCTCTAGTATCATGTATGTAATTTTACTTATGCAAGCTGCAGCAAGTGTTGAGCTCTTAATAGTATCAAGTAAGCAACAAAAAAAAAAAAAACACAAAAAACACAAAAAAGCGAACAACTACAAGCAATAACTACACGATATTGTTAAGTGCTTTCATGTACACTTGATGTCTACTACACTACACAACATTATACGGCAAACAGTGCAACCGCTACAGCTAACTCCCTCTTATACGAGAAGTCCAACAAAAACAATAAAAACAACTAAGAAAACCATTGTAAATCAGAAGGTGTTATCGTTTGAATAAATATTGATATTGTTGGCAGCATTTTACGCTAAACAAGCTGTTGCAGATATCGCATCAGTGTTGCACCGCGGCATATATGTATTTTGTAAGCATTTTGTTTAAAAAAGAGACTAAAGGATATTAAGTTTTTCTTGGCTGGTTGGCTGGCTGGCTGGCTGGCTGGCTGGCTGGCTGGCTCAGCTAACTGCCTTGATCGTGTATGTGTATCAAATAGTTGTGCTCTCGGAGATTGCAAATAAGTTGTTTTTTTTTTTTTGCTGCTGTTCCTTTTGCCAAGTAAATATTGACTTTTGGAAAATTACTGCTAAAATTTCCGCCAAGGTGTGGCTTAATGCCTAATATGTGAACGTTTTATGCACTCTCCACGTTGTCGTTTTTTTTTTTTCTTTTTTTTTTTACTTTCATTGCTGCTTTTAAGTTAACACCCCATTTATTTTTGCCATGTGCAACATAAACAACTATTATCGCTCTATTCTGATAACTGTGAAGATGTAAGTGTACGAAAATTAATTTGCTATTGAAAGGAAAAAAAAAACAAACCCCCACAATTATTGTCATTGAATAAATAGTATGTTTTTAGAGCTAAATAAACTTGCAACACACATGAGAACTACTTTGAACTCGTTTTGCAAAAACTAATTTTTTATTTGCTTCGTTGCGTATCCTCGAGCAACGGCAGACACATGTTTAGGCCTACAGCCCATGAGCGATTGAATTCCGTATATTTTAAATTCCCTTACTATAATATATATGTAATACATGAAAGCATTCAATACTGACTATAGAAGGAACATTCATTCATTAGAACAATTTTTAAGTTCTTCCAACTTCCATCATACATGTTATTGTACATTTTGAAATTTTGTAGATCGAAATTTGCCGACAAATACTTATTTCACTGAATTGTGTTTCTGATGTTTAAGAAAATGTGGCGCCTGCATTAGCCAATGTGGTGTGCAATGCATGTTACGTACACAGGGCAATGTCTCAAATAATACTTACTTACTTAAGAAATCTTGGTCGTTAACAGTATGATTAGAAAACGCCTTCACCGACGGACGTGACGTTATTGGTGATTCTATCCAATCCAAAAGCTACCTTAACGAGCTCCAGATATCTCCATTTTCATGAAAATGAATTATATCTGCCGAGCATTGTTAAAAAGCAAACATATATCTCAGACGTGATCGTAGCGTCAGTAGGGGCACAAGCGTCGCCCTCTACATATCCAAGACATAGAAGAGAGAGAAAGAGAGTTTAACGTAGCAGTTGAGTTTCCACATGAGGGAATTTGTGAGACTTTATTTATAGAAATTCCCTATGGTAATAGTAAAATCCTTGCAGGGGTAGTCTACCTTCCTATAGGAGATATTGACACATATGGAAAAGAACACATCTACTATTGTCCATTTCGCAGATAGTATTTTTACTACCCACCTCATAGTTTCCCCAGTATTGGAATATAGCCTAAATTAGACCAATACAGAAACATGGAAATTCATTAGCCTTGGATAAGTTAAGACCTATTACCCAAACCCGAAACTACAAATCGAACGACTTACTTACGGCTCTATTACGCATCCTTTGCTACGAACCAATTAAAGCGACGACTAATCGACTTTGTTATACGACTATCGTAAACGTTATGCGGTTGTCAGAAAAAGATTGAACATTGTCTTCACCTAAATTATTCTCTTTAGAAGTGGCTCGAATATATTGCATAGATATAGATCGACTGGTATGGTAAACAAATGTATTACTTTCATCACCCGCATATTTAATCTTATTCTTGAAAGCAACTGAACGAAAAAGACTAAAAGCTTCGTCGAATGTACAGAAATCCATTCGATTGCCCAAATCGAGCTTCAAAAAGATAAATAGGAAGAGTTTAGCAAATAAAATAGCGAACAGATCTATTTTTGAGTGAGATGAGACGATTTCAATTTTCAAGAATTCTGTTTAAAAAAAACGTCAACTCAACTACAAATGCGATCGATGAAGTTGAGAATATATATGAACAACGTCGGTTTCGAGTGATTTAAAACACAACATCAATGTGCAGCATTGCTCTTATTTTTCTTGCGTACGAATTCATAAAGTTTCTATACCGAGCCCATTGCAAATGCTTTTGGGTGGGAAAAATTGTTTATGATAGATACGAGAATGTTGAAGAAGAATCAAATCAAAATCAAATACGCATAGAGAAGGCATAGAGAAGTTTTTGGCTAAACACCTGCGCTAATTACATGTGTGTCAAAATGCCAATTTTAATCGCCATTCCACGCAATGTAAACAACAACAACAACAACAACAACAACAACAGCAACAATAGTTGTAATAATACTAAGGCAAACGCATTTATACTCAACGCACAGCGTATCCTAAAGGCGGCTAATAAATAACACTGCTCCACATAACAAAATTAGTTGAATAAAAGGCGCATGAAAGTACTTAGAAAACTCGACGGAGAGAGGAAGTGGAAATAGGAGCACATGTGTTTGGATTTAACAAATCTGGAATTGTTCACTTTTGTGATTTTTCTTTTCTCACTCTAAGCATGTACTTATTGGTGCTAAAGTTTTAGCTGACTGCTGTAAATAATTTGTAATCGCAAAAACATGCATAGAAAAGAAAAAAGAAAAAAAAATATAGTTGGGTGCCGGGCATTATTAGTCTCCAGAGAGCTTGGGTGATTTAATTTAACGGACATATTTGGAGCAAATGAGGATGTATGTCTGCCGGTACTGAGTGTACTGAACTTGTAACTGGTACTGCGGTGATAACCTGTTGCTGCTGCAGATGTTGGCGATGTTGTTTTGTTAATAATGCTACCAACACTGATTTCATTTTAATTAAGTTGCGCGGGCATGTTGTGCGCTAATTACTTAGCATCGCTTTAATACGCAGTGCTTTAGTTAGTTGCTATGTATTTGATTTGACATTTGCGAGTAAAGGAGCTTAAGATTCAATGGAAAACCGTATTTAATTTTTTGTAATTTTTTCTATATTTCTAAACCGCTTTCTTAAAAATCCTGGCAACGGTGATCAGAAATTTCGAAAATAAAAAAAATATAAATTATTATAAAATTATTCCGTATAAAATCTTCGCTTATTTCCAATAAAAATGAAAATCAATATTAATTTGAAATTTTATTTTCACTCGATTTTTATTTCGCCTCCAATTTCAGCTCTTTTCATTATAGACAATTTTGTTGAGGTTTTTCCCATTTTTCTTTTTGCATATATTTTTCACATATTTTTGTTTTAATTGCTACCACTGTGCTCTAAAAATATTCACAACTTCAGCTGATAATTACATTTTATGTGCTTTCTTGATTTCTATGCACAGACATGGCCAGCAGTGAATTAGCAAACAAATCCCCTTGACGGGGATTAAGAAGCAAAAACTGTGAATGAGAAAATTTTAATTTAATAAAAATCTAAAGAGATTTCTTTTAAATAACTGTTAGCTACCATGACTCAGCTGTGTCAAAAATATTTCTATTCATTTTTTCTCTTGTTTTTTCGCTTAGTTTCACGCCCTGTTGATCAAATAGTAATTGGCAAAAATGAAAAGAAAAACGAAAAAAAAAAACTTAAACTCCATTCAAAATCAATTTTATTTAACTGTTTCAATAAATTTATGACTGTTTAATGAACACAATATTGTTAACAATTCGTTACAGCTGCTGATGGGTTCACGTTTTAGACAATCGATAAAATATTGTTTCACAAATCAAAACAAATCTTTATAACTTTTAACGCACTCTAGCAACACAACAACGTACTCTCTTGTAATTTATGAGATTTTCCTAACATCCTCACAAATACATATATATATATATATATATATATATATATATATATATATGGATGGATATATATTGTATAATACACACGAATGTATGTGCGCTTGAAAGTGTAAACACATTAATCAATAAATTTGTTTTAATGTCAACACAGGATCAGTTGATTGTGTTCCGTTCCTTCGCTTCATATAATACATACACAAAAGATGGTTTATTAGTGAGTGTCAGAGAGTATATTGTTGAATGCGAATGGTGAGAGACACACAAAGGAATTAATGTAGTGTGTTAAACACAATGTGTGCAACAATAAGGATACGTACATTGTTATTTAAGGCAGTAGAAGTGACATTTCTAAACATTATGTATTCACGTTGATAATGAAGTGCAAGCAACGAAAAGGAAAAGAAAAATAATAATAATAATAATAATAAGAAGAAGAAGAAGAATAATAATAAGAATAATAATATGAACCATTTCAGTGATCTTTTGTTTAGCACTTTGTTTAATGATAATTCAGTCCGTCTAAGGTATGTCGGCTGCCCATTTACCACCTTCGTTGTTTTCAAAATAAACTCTCTCTCTCTCTCTCTCTCTCTCTCTCTCTCTCTCTCTCTCTCTCTCTCTGTGTGTGTCTCTCTCTCTCTATCTATCTATCTATCTATCTCTCTATCTATCTCTATCTCACTTTCTGTCTTTCGCCCATTGAAAGATTCACATTAATTTGTACGCTCTGATGAGTTCAGCGTATTGTCTTGCTATGTTGTTCTATTCAATTGAGCGGCAGATGTTTACATTTTTCGTCATTGACTTTTAAATTTATTTATTTAGAAATGCATATCTGACGACATGATGTTTAATGGTTTCAACATAATAGGAGTGGTTTTCAATATTTCGTTACATCGAATATTTAAGTGTTAAACATTTTATTAATTTAATAGATCCGTAAACGATGCTAAAAGGGTACTGAAAAGCGCATAAATGGTTTATTTGTTAAGCATGTATGCGTAGCCTTTTTTCGCTTTCCTTTTACACAACAAGTAAAAACGCAGTAGAGAACGGCAATATTCTACGCCACCCTACAATTATCGATTTGTCGGTGGTTTTTAAAATAATGCCTTTTATGGAAAGTGGTCCGACTAGAACCATTTTCAATAGCGTCCGTTGTTGAGCGGAAACACGTCAGTGTACCAAATTTCATCTAAATATTTCAAAAATAACCCGTAACTCCACCTTAGTCCAAATAACTTAGCCATACTCCTTCCAAATATCATTTTGGTACGCTTGATTTGCGACCTCGACTAATAAGGAAGCAGAGTTTTGAATAGGTGAAGTTTTCACTCTCACTGACAGTTAATAACTCACTCGATAAATTGTCCCCTTCATGCTTATTAGTAACTCTTCTTTCTTCGTTAGCTCGGTAGACAGAAATTTGGGCACACATTTTGGCCTTAATTTGTAAGTACCCGCCCAAAAGCATCAATGAAGTAAACCGCAGCCAGTAAGAGCTGTTTAGTAAGTATTAGTTATTGCATACGACAAGTAAAAGCCGAGATTCTCACAAAGTCGTTATATGAGCCCATCAGAGCCCAGTAGGGCTCTCATTCTTTGTTATTATGAGATATTTAAATGTTTGCTTCTCAATCAATTTAAAAATAGTGATAAACACTCATATATACATCTTTTCACATTTTGCGATATTCGATAAAACTAAAGCAGGTTTATTATCCACTAGACTGTTCTCACTTTCACCATTAACGTATAATATATGTTTCAGTTGTTACTATTAAGTTTTATTTACTTATTTATTTGCCAGAATTAGATAACCAACTTATTTTAAGGTTTTCTCTACCCTAGTTGCTATTATGCTACAAGAATTATGTAAAAAAGTCAGAAGCGATATGATTGTTATACACGAATATAGGACATCATACCAGACAGACAGTAAAATGTGTAGGAGAGAAAGCCGCGTTGCTTTCTCCAAAGATTTCGCCTGAAACTGGCAAAGTTTTCTCTCACTGTTTATTTGAAAGCTCAAGATGTCGGAACTGCCATTCTTTGAGTGTATTTTTAGGTTATATAATAGATACATTCATTCCATCCATATCCAGTACATGCCGTTGTATTTGTCAATATGTCATTGAATCACAATGTCATGTAACATTTTGTATGACGAATTTCTTATACATCTGATCCCATATCCACATTTTACCCGTAGGCGCTTTTCTTGCATTTTAAAATTGCTCCCTCCCAAGGTTGGGTTGAAAGAAGATTTTCGTCCTCCATTTCATGAGATATATAAGGAATTCCTTTTCCGGATTGTCAAGAACCGCTCAAGAACTCTCAAGAACCGCTCTCGTTTGGTAAGAGTGAACGTCTTGACAATACAAATATTTAATCAATAATATTTACCTCGTTGTCATTGAATTGAAGGTCAACTTAATGTTTTTACTTTAGTGTGGCCGGTCCACATATCATTCTAAATAGCTAAAAGTGCTTTACACTTACAAGAAGATGCTATTTCTTGTGATTCGATGGGTGTGCGCGCCCTGTCTCAGGCAAAGATCTAATAAATTGATGATCAAATTGTGGAAGCCTTAATTTCATATAAACATATTCTGCTTATAACACGCAGTTGATACGGTTTACTTCAATCTAGATCGGAACTCCATTGCTTTCACAATAAACATATTCACAATACAATTAATAGCTAAGACCTGCCACCACCTGCCAAATATTGGCGAGTAAGAATCTTTTTTTAACCATAAATTGTTTACTTTCTTCAAAAATGAACTTAAACCACTTTGGAAATAAAGGGTTTATATGATCCCTGATTGGATAGTGAACATTTTCATCTGGCTGGGTACATAAATATATTAAACTATTGCACACGGATCTCTGAAAACGTAAAAGAAACCGTCGACCAATCTCTGCAAACTTAACGGGAACTTTTGAGTTGGCGATCTAATTGAACTATACTGTGTTTCTAAAATTGCTAATAATATGGATGTAGACGAGATTTAGTAATAGAAAGACAATTTCATCCCTGGAAAATTCCAACTGATACTTCTTGTTGCAAATCGTCCGTAACACTACACAAGATTTATAAAGTGTATGGCAAAATACCACGGTATACCAAGCGATATTACAATTCATCCGAATCTTCTCTTAATGCTCATAAAATTTTAATTTCTAAACTATTCCCAGTTGACCTAAACAATGACAATTATCGTGGCCAGCAAGCAGTTGACTACAATGTCTGAGCGATAAAGTTCAGAAAATCAACAAAACACACAAATATATTGTTGCGAAATTTGCCTTTCTCGATACGGTTCGTATCGCTTGATCGCGGTTTTATATGCAATCAATTTCTTTAAGGGTAAAATTATTTACAACTCATTTATTTTGGCATTACCCTAGACTTTTCGAATCAACCGTTCTTTTCCGATGGAACAACGTTAAGAGATAACTTTAAAGCGCATTTTACGCGTTGCAACAGTAGAAGCCGTAAAAACTAACTCCGTTGATAAAATAATAAAGAAAAACAAAGCAGTATTTTATACGATTAGATTATGTTTTAACGAATACCTATGTAAATTAATTAAATGTCTTATTGCGTGTATTAGGGAAAAGTCTTTCCCTTAATATTATAACGACATATTCCCAACCTATGAATTTATAAAAAATTCAATACATATATATATATATATATATACATATGTATATATAATTTTGATAATCAAAATCATTTATTTAGAGACTATTAAAGCGAAATTTCAGATTTTCTTTTCCTTTTCGGAGTTAGCGAAAAAAAAGCGCACATACAAGTGAGGCATAAGTATGTATAAAGAATGAAACCCACATGAAAGCTAAATGTATATGTATATGTATTTAAGATGCCAACGTGAACAATTCAATCCAATTCCGGTGCTATATATAAAGTCAATATGTTGTACACATGTATGCATATATGTATATGTTTCGCGTTGTTACATTACGTATTAAATCAAAGAGTCAAATATAGGAGAGAGAATGTCTTAGTTTATGCATAGAAATGGTAGGCCGGTTGACATTGACTAATAGATGGCCATAAACGTTGTAAACGCATGCTGATTTGTTATGCTCTTGTTTTGGTATTAGCGGCTTAAGTTGCTACTACTACTACTACTACTACTACTACTGCTACTACTGCTGCTAGCACTACTACTACTGTTGTTGTTGTTATTGTTGTCGTGTTGTGTTGTATTGTATTGTGTTTTGTATGTGTTTTCTGTTATTGTTGCTTTTGCTATTGCTATTGTCGTCTTAAAACGAAATCTGTGGCAAGAGATCTGTGGTAACCATCACCAAATCTATGGTAAAAAGCATTAAATAACAATTTCATCAAACAATAAAGGCAGCGCAACGCATATGTACAATACTGTACATACATGCATACACTTGCATATAATATTAGGAATAGATAGATTTGTGAATGCATGCATACCTTGGGCGTTTATGGAAGTGCATATGTGCATATGTAGATATGTACTATTAAAGGGGATAAAGTTTTAAGAAAGCCAACAACATTAGAAAGAGACGGTGGATGGATAGTGTAATATTGAAATTGTTAGAATGAATAAAAATTTATTCGTTCAGGTAAAATGATTTTCCCACACTTTCATAAATTGTTTTCATTTCATTTTATTACTTTTACTCTAAATGACCGTGTGTGTGTGTGTGTGTATGCGTGTGTATTGTATGCTACGGCTTAAATAAATTATAACACAATTGCTACTTCGGTATGGTCTATATGCTCAGCTCAGATAGACGATTAGGAAAACAGATGGAGATAATAGTACCGATGGCGATGATGCCGTTGCTAACGCTGATGACGATGATGATGAGGTTGATAAAATCATGCCAGATAAGACACGTAAGTAAGTACAAGAAGACAATACATAAGCCACGTTTGTGAACGCGTTCGTGGTGAACATACTATCACTATGCATGACGCTAATTCTTGTCGCCATATTTAAACTGACAGTTATTTAATTTTGACACGTTGTTGATTACTGTCACGTCAAATGTCACTTTGATTTAGTTTTAGTTTTATAGCCGGGTTTGTCTGTATGCATGTATGTGTATGTGTGTATGTGTGTGTGTGTGTGTGTGTGTGTGTGTGTGCATGTGTCTTATGTGCAAATAATTGCTGTTGCAAGTGCCTTAAATTCAACACATTCACATGCATGCATACTTTTTCTTTCTTTTGTCTTTTTTCTCTCTTTATATATATTTATATATATATATATATATATATATATATATATATATGTATGTATACATATTTGCTTCTTTTTTTTATTTCGTACACAGACATTATAGATATGGTAAAATTATTTTAACTCATAGAATTATAGCATTTTTTGTTTTTTTCAATCCTTTCGTATGTGCGAGTATTTTGCTTGTACACTCGCTCACACAGATCTATAAATATTTATCTTGAAAACTTTTTAACAATCTTAGCGTCACTTGTTGTGTTATTTCTGCTATATATGTTCATGGTGGTGGTGGTGGTGCTGGTGCTGGTGCTGGTGCTAGTGGTGGTGGTGGTGGTCGTGGTCGTGGTCGTGGTGGTGGCAGTTTGGTGGTGGTAGAGTAGTGTTGATGATATGGTGGTGGTAATGCTGAATGGTGGATGGTGGTGATGTTGATCTTGTAGTGTTGTATGTTATAGTTGATTGTTGTTATTGCCGGAGCGTGAAATTATGGTAAGTCACCTTAAATGTCGTTTACTGCTATTTGCGCGTAGCAACTATAAATTACACAATGATTTATTGTGTATTTATCAATGAAGGCATTTTGTGCAATCGATCAATTTCTATTTGACAGCTGCTACCGCATACATACATATACGGTCAGCATGGATCCACTAGTATATGTGTTTGTCTTTTTGGACCGATTGGCTGCGTTTTTTCTTCATTTTTATTTATTTATTTTATTTGTTTTTTGTTTTTTGTGTTTGTTGGTTGGCTTGTGCAGTTAGTTAGTCGATCAATTCAATTGCTTCAGCTATGTGTATTCATTGTTAGGCACTTTTTATCATTTTCTGTCCTCTTAGGTTGTTCTTTTTTTCTTTTTTCTTTTTATTGAATACATCATAGAAAAAAAGCCCTAAGAAGACAAAAAATGATAAAAATGTATATATAAAAATGTGTAAGGCAAGATGATACTCCCGCCAAAGCTGTAAAAGAGAAAGAGGAAATTCAGAGATGCCCAGGGATTTCAAATAACTCGAAATCAATTCATTGCTCAAGAGATTTCGTCGGCAGCCAATAGGGAAAAAACATTGCTCGCACTTCCAAGTTTTCAATGACTTTACCACAAAAACATTTCGCCAAGTTAATGCATAATGCTCAACGTAATCTGGTTCAAAAATACACAAAATTTCAATTGTCTTGCATTTCCAAAATATATTGTTTGATATAATTCATTTATGTGTCCTTGCTTAGTTGCTTAGTTCCGAATTATGAAATCGAGTGCATTCAAATCAAAGGATAATATCAATATTTTAAATGCTTACTTAGAATTACCGGGACTAACTGACTTCATGAAACATTCGCTCGCTACATTAGCTCGTAGCGTACGATTACATGATTTTATTAATCTGCTAGAAAAAATACAAAAACAAAAAAAATCCTAAGAAGGACTTATGGACAAATGGTCCTTTTGTCATATACTGTAGTTATATTCCGAACATATTTTTGATATCCTGCCCTCATAAGTTGCCGTGTCGAGTTTCAAAACAGCCCGATCTGTTTTTAACATAAGATCATTATTATTTATGTACTTTGATAAGATATGTCAATGAAACTCCAAATTTATCATCGTTTGAGTCCTTTATGTCTGTCGAGTTTTTTTATTCAACACGGCTGGCGTATAGAGAGCCTTTCCAGATCTTCCTGATTTCTTTTTTTGAGGATTGGCATTGGATATAAATACTTTTCCGTGTTCATCGAGACCATCCATATTATAATACTGCCTGTTCGTGCCAAGACATCAATTTGCAACTCTTATGATAATTCTCTAGAAGCAATCTCACTTGTAACTGAATGATTGGCCGGGGAATTTTTTTATTGATTTGGTTGAGTTTTGTGGTGTTTAAGAGATTTTTAATAAATCATCTTAATTGAAGCGTCAAGAGGCTGTTAGCGGCATTGGTCATTGGTAGATGATGGTTTAAAGGACCTCAGATTAGAGGTCTGTCGGAGTTGGGCTTCTGATCGAAAGAAGCTTAAAATCGCTACTTTTAAACCTTTAAACATTTCAAAACACTTTGCATAGATTTACTTAAGACGGCTCCACCGATTTCATGCGGAATTCAAAAGAGAAATAAAAAATGTTCTTTTTTTTTTTGTTCCGAGTAACATGGTGAACGTTGTTAGTTACGAAGTAATATAAGGCAAACGATAACTTTATATATCAAATGCCTTCGTTTCTACTAATATCCAAAGTGTACTTGTATTATGCTTATGACCTTACGTTACGAAAATGACATAGAGCGTCTCCGTAAAATGTATTGCTTTGGACGGTTTGGTATCAACATATTTATACATAATGTTGGTCAATGTTTATAAGAAATCTTCCTGTTCAGATGAAAAGTCATTTTAACGGTCTAAAAAGGACTATTTTTTTTTTTTGCTTTAGAACGAAAAGTAAGATAGCACAGAAATGAGGAGCAAGGGGTTCATTTATTTATTTGCTTTATTAACCAGTTTGGAATTAAAATTATGTGCTAAGGAAGCAAAGACCCTATAATTAAATTACCTACGCCACCCTGTAGGTGTTCATACAATGACTTTTCAAAATAAGACGTTATATGGGAAGTGATCCGAACCCTTCTCAATAGCGTTCTTCCTTCGGCCAGAAGACGTCAGTGTACGACTTTCATCCCAATAGTTGAAAAATTGCGGCCTATAGGTTCCACTCAAAGAAACGAGATGGACAGATGGACAGAGAAGCTCTTCGAATCACTTTCCTTCTATCGATTCAGCGGACACCCCTACGAAGCTACACCAATGGGTATTCGTTTGAAAATGAGATGAACGAATTTCCTGGCAGGCATTTATTTATCGCATGGAAGCCTTTTTGGAGTGCCTAGGGAAGAAGTCGATAATTTAAAGAAAACATATTCTCCTTCTCTGTATATTCTGAAAGGTTGAAGCTAATAGAAACCCAAAAACGGTACCAAAAATTTCTCAGTGACTTCCCCTTACCTTCCGTCCAGGTTATGTGTCTCTTGTATACAGCGAACGGAAAGACCGCTTTAAGAAAACACCGCTTTTTATACTGAATATAGAACGACTCAAGACGTTTAAAGTAATTAATGTTGTGAGGATCTCAAAGGAGAATATAGAAGGCATGCATTTTAAATGAGAAATAAAAGAATAAAAATATGGTGAATAGATGCAGGACTTATTGAATGCTAAAGGGAAAACTCATTTGTAACAACAATATTTGGACCGTTCGAAAAAAGAGGTCCAATTGATTATGCCCTACATCACTCATTGTAGGCTTATATTCGGTTTATGCAGACATATGCGATATGCAAAAGGGCTTGAGAGGCTTTGTGAATTAATCGACTTAGAATTATTTTCTGAATGGATTTAAACATACCTGTTCGGTCACCTGACCTCTGCCCACGTGTCTATTTTCTACCGGGCGCAATTTTCGAAACACTTTCATGGAATTTGGGTGAACTCGACTGAAAATGACATAGATTGAAGCATTCTTACGATCGCTATCCACATAAAACTCTATCTTGAAAAAAGTACTAAAGTAAACAAGTAAAAAAGTTACATTCGGGACCGAGTTCCGCATAGCCACCACTATGCTTTTCGTATTCTACTCTCCAAGTTCTTTGATTTGATACCCATATCGCTGGTATTATTAAGAAACAATTAACCCGCTAGGTCGGGGTGTGTACTATATGCATTTTAGAATTAACCCATTTTTAGGCAGATAATGTATCTTCATTTGAGGAATGCACAAAATAGTCTTAAAAATTCGGTCTTGTTTGCCTTATGATAAGTAAACATAAAACTTCAAAAAAGTGAAAAAAATAAAAATAAAATATAATCACTTGTAACTTTGTGTGGGTATGGCCGCTTTTTGTCATTTTCGCACGTAAAGCGTAGTGTTTCATAAAGCAAATGTGGAAAAGTTCAGCCTTCCGATAATTTTATAATTTCTGAGTAACGAGCAAAACAACAAATTTTTGTTAAGAAAAACGGAGTCACATTCAGTTTATACTCACTCCACTACGGACTTCAGCTCCGACCAATTTGACCCGTAATCTATACTAACCTGCGTGCAAAAACTTCCAATGTTTCTATTAAATTTGAAATCGATGTCGTCATTCTTGCGACCAGGAGAGTGACAACAGCGAACACTACACAAACAGACAGACGGACAAATATAACTTAATTAATACAGAATTTTATGCTGATCAATAATATATATACCTTATAGGATCAGTGAAGCTTCCGTTTGGGTGTTCCAAGGCACACAACACAAAATTCTCATATTCCATTATTTCTTGACAAAAATCGGTGAAAATTTGGTGAACTAAGTGAATGTGAAACGCTCTAAAACTATAGCATTATTTTCTGAAACACTTTCTATATAATCGTTGCTATCAGAGATAACTGGCTATATGAAAGGAAGATGTAACTTTTGGTCATTTTCAGGACAAAGATGGCTAAAGAATTGTATTATTTTTTATTCACTAACACGTATGGGTTTTTGAAGTCAGTTTTTTAACATTCCATATACGTTTAGACTACAACTTCCACTCTGTATTTAGCGAAATTGTGTAAGGCATTTAACAGTACTTTCGCTCAACGTTAGACACAACTTAATTCCTTCTTAACGCGTATTTTTCGGGGGGAAGCATGTCAATGCCTTGCATCAAACACAACAAAAATTGACTTCATTTGTGAGAAATTTGGATGAGACAATTGCGTCTTTTAGCATGAAAGGCAGTGCTTATTACATAAGAAAGCTACTCCTACTCAGCAGGATAATTATTTGCCTTCTTTTTGCATATATAAAAATAGATAAAAGATAAGAAATTTAAATTTAATAGATATAAAAACTTGGCATTTTACAGGCGTGCAAGGTGTGCAAGCAAAAAGATTAAATTAAATCTACACTTTGTTCGTAACATGTTGTTTGTCTGCCCGTGTGGTTGCAATTTTCACATTCGACTAACTTGTGCATACTTAGAAATGATGATACAAACCCTGGGATGAAAATCGTACACCGGCTTTTTTTGGAAGTATTTAGAAAGTACAGAGGCTGTCGCATAGCCAAGTAGTTCAAATCTCAATGCGATGAACTATACTTTAATTAGACTTGACTTTGTCGTAACTACACAGGGTTGACGGTCGATAAAGGTGTAGAAGTAAGGGGAATCGAATATGAAAATAAAGCATATAAGCGCTGGTAAAAAATGAAATCCTATGAAAATAAATTAATGTCAGTATTGAACATGCACGTCAGTCCAGATAACTGCAAAGAGGCGAAATCATGTTAGGAAGATAGACCTAGAGAAGTATTAGCTGGATATATGTGCTTACGCAAATGCATTGAATACTTAATACAGTAGACCTGAGAATAAATTTCGCACTTGGAAATTAATTTTGCTTTAGCGTCATTTTTCGATTATTTTCTTTGTATGTACAAAATTTGCGTTCTGTTGACGCCTAAGAACATACGTTTGCGATTCTCAGTGCGTTTTAAAATTATATTAATTACGATTGGTTGGTGGTGAAATGAGCACTTGATCTGTAAAGACCACGTCACAGCCACTCCATATTTTCCCTCTGTGTGCTTACTGTGTCACGCGAGCCGATAAATAAATAAAAATGTTTTTTATTAAAAATAATTACGTAATTTTTTAGATGCATAGATAGATTCTATGGATCGACCGATCGATCAAAATATATATGGCCCACTGATAACAACAGAAAGATTGCCTGCTTATAATAATAAAATAATTTTTCTATTAATCATTCATTTATTGTATTTGCTGGCGTTCGGTCGTTGCTCTACCTACCGCTTCTATTTCAAAGCATTTTCACTCTGTATACATCTTTTTAAATCGATAAATCCTTGATAATCTCATCATAACAATTTCAAGCACTATTTTAACATCTTGACATCAATAATTATGTCCAAATATGAATAACAATATTAAGCGAACTGTCAGATTATGATAAAGCGTTTTCACATTTCACCCAGAGCATCACCATATTGATGACATTCCGCGATAACAAATCTAATAATTGTCAAATCACTTGACATTAAAATGTTAAATGATTCGCTTCCTTCTAATACCCCTGCACCCCAATAACACGTTTCCGTCTCCGTCTCCATCTCCGTCATTTTCCTCCTTCTACCGTACTTTCCTAGCGAATCATGCCATTCGCTAACGCAGTCAATGTGATTTTCTTAGCATTTAAATCCCATAGAGTTGCACAATTTTTCCAATAAATCACTTTAGGAAAACACACAAAATAAAAAAAAAAAAACCGTAACCAAAACGAGAAAATCCAATTCACAGCACACAAAGCCAATAAAAAAAGGAAAAAAAAAAAAAAAGACGAAAAACAATTTAGAGTAAATCTCATAAGCCTTGAATTCGAAGAGTGCCATACTAATTTGGGCATTAATTGCATTTGTGTTGAGCGCTCACGACTAAATTCTCGAAATACCCAAAAGGCATAACTTAAGCTCATAAATAACAAACAAAAAAATCAAAACAAAAAATAGAAAAAAAAACTCCAAATGAAGAAGAAACAAAACAGAAAAGTAAGAAAAAAGAAAAAAAGTAAGAAACAGGCGACTGACCAGCGACAATCGATATTTAATAAATGTGCCAAAACGAGACATAGATGGGCATTACTGGTGACGTTCATACTACTACTCGTAGTGATGCCAAAAAACGGTAATGATGATAATGATGATTATCACGATGACGATGCCGATAATTGTTTAGTTAAGACGCTTAATGCGGATGATGAGGGTTCAGTTTGCTCTTTTTAGTTAATCGCGGAATATCGTAACCTAATAGACATGATGTCTGTTTTTTAATAGTCACAACAATAACAATAATAATAATCATAATAATAATAATAATAACAAAAACAACAACACTGGCATTAGTTCAACACCATGCAAACCCTTACCAAATATATAACAGTTTAAGAATTCACAACTCGAGCAACTGAATGGCGATGCTATTCGAACGCCTCGTATTCATAATAATAAACATGCATGCACTCACTCACCTTTACAACTGCTCGCTTCCATTAAACCATATTGTCGAGATATTAGATGTCAACTTATCATCTTGAATATGGTCAAGATGATGCTGCTCGTGCATCTTTTCTATTCACACAACATGCACATGCACACGCACAGCTGGTAACCATTTTTGTAAAGATGATCGATGATGATGCTTCTTTAAATGTTGCAGCTACTTTAAGCTCCTGTCTGCATTACTGTCTGTCCCCACATTATTTGCCACTATTTCTATTTTTCTCTCTTTCCTTCCTAAGTCTCTGGAATATTTATTGACTTGCATGGTGCCCGATATTACTTCTTTTTTTCTTCCTCTTCTGCTTCTGTTTCTGTTGTTTTTGTTTCTACTCTTTACATTATTGGCATAGTTATTGCTTGCTATAAATTATTGTCATACAATAGCCAAGTCTTCCAGCTAGGCTCTATTTTTAGATCCACGAATGGATACCAACGCTACATTTTAAGTTTTCTGGACCTACGAGACATTATAGGAGAACATGTTGCGAATGAATGAAATTAATCTCCGTAAAGAACTCGAGTTTACCTGAGTTATATACATATCCTAATGATTGCTTTTCTTTCCACACATTCTTTGTAATAATTTTCGCATAAAGACAATTGGCGTTGAAGTTGAAAAAATCGGATATATAGTCAAAGCAAATTCGTACCAATAAATTTTTGAATATACTATGACAGACAACGCGAACAAACCCATTCACAAAATATAGAAAATTTCAAACTATTCGCAAAATCTCTTTCATATCTTAATTCAGTCCATGTTACTTTAGGCCTTTTAATCTACGCTTTAATCATTGAACACGCTACATGCTCGCGGCAATATTTTCAGTTAACCAAAAGACGAGTGGAGAAGATGATGATTTTGCACGTAATATATTCAAATTCCCTTATATATATACACATATATATAATAAAAGGTGCTTGCATATAGTTTGATCATTTTTTCACTTGAAAAAGGCATTTATTGGGAAAAATTTGGTACAATATATATGTTACCTCGTGCCAGCCAAGCCATGCTGCATCGACAAGAACAGGTGGCAGCATTTCCCATTCGAGCAGCAAGCTGCTCTTTTTTGCAACAATACATCGTTCAATTTGTTCAATTGACATCGACAGACATCTGCAGTAGCAGCTACACTCGGTTTCAGCAGCTCGTAATACATTACAACTTGCTGATCCCACCATATGCACAGCAAAACCTTATGCCCACGAATATTCCGTTTCGGGGTCAATGCTGACTCCTCCCCTGGATTAACCCATGACTTTTTGCACTTGGCATTTGCATACTAGATTCACTTTTCATCGCCCGTCAAAACACGCCCCAGACAATACGTTATTCTTTAACTGGCAAGCAATGAAGCTACGATGTTGAAACGCTTCGAAATGACATTTTCAGACGACTCGTACGGTGACTCTTATGTAAATGTCTAGAATTAATTGATTGACCAACTGCTAAGTACATCCGAAAGTTTTTTGAGAGTTTGCGCTGCGTTTTCGACCAATAAGTCTTACAATTCAATGTCTTCAAATGTTTGTGGTGTTCCAGACCGTTCTTGTTTACTGATACGAAACCCTTCACGTTTAAACCATTGAAACCTAAACCGACAATCAGGATATGACGGAGTAGCATCACCATAAATCTCCAAAGGGGTTGGATGGACTTCGGCAGCAGATTTCTTCAAATCAAACAACAAAAGTAATGAATGTCGAAAACTGTTGCTCTATCTAGGGAAAGATCAAGATGGACTTCGGCAGCAGATTTCTTCAAATCAAACAACAAAAGTAATGAATGTCGAAAACTGTTGCTCTATCTAGGGAAAGATCAAGATGGACTTCGGCAGCAGATTTCTTCAAATCAAACAACAAAAGTAATGAATGTCGAAAACTGTTACTCTATCTAGGGAAAGATCAAGATGGACTTCGGCAGCAGATTTCTTCAAATCAAACAACAAAAGTAATGAATGTCGAAAACTATTGCTCTATGTAGCGAAAGATCAAAATCATCGAATTTAATTGTTATGTACATTAGCGGTTCGCATTGCTTTATCATTTTCACCAAAAGATCTTACTGCCCAAAATACACAAGCAAGCACAAGTATGCGTGTCAATGAAAAACATGTTGTTTTTTTGCTTTTGCCACATACGAAGTCATTACATGCGAGAACAATAATTGTTTAATGGGCAAGTTGCATACGAACTGAAGCTCTTTGCCTATAGTCAGACTTAATAAAAGCCCACGCAATCCTTAATTTATTTGCGCTCCTTAAATGATCTATAATAAGTCGATTTTGAAGCGAAATACTTCCGAAATTCAAATCTGATTTAAAATTTCCTCTAAGCAAACCGATACCATCACAAGCCGTATAGAACGGTCAGGCATTCTCTTTTACAGATTTTAATTAACATTGACTGTGAACAAGTATAGTTTCGATCCTTATATATATAGTCGACATGCCTTCAATCGCTAAACGAAAATATATAATTTCAGTGACTCAAGTCAAGTTTCTATTTGGAGGAACAAGCAAACCGCACATTAATGTTTAAAGTTTCGTGTTGCGATTTCTTGAAAAGAAATTGTAAATATATCTCGACTTAGGTGACTTGTAAATCGAACGGTTCACTTATTAAAAATAGGAACTAACAAGAGACCCATTTCATCTATTCTCTATAACATTTATCCCTCCTGATATATTTTTAAAGAAAGATAAAAAAAGACTTTGTTGCAGTTTTAGAAAGCGAGACCTTAGAACTCGCACTGCTCGTGCGATATATTCATATCTAAATCTATGCATAACTATCACTTTTTTAGGGCTATTATTTTCTTTCTTTACATATCTGGAAAAAGGATTTTCATCCGAATAAAGTCCGAATCGTTAAGTTAGATAAGATGATTAAAGTACAAAGAAAAGAACGTTTCTAGTTTCGGCCTCGACTAGTGAATTACCATCAAGGTAGTAAACTGAAGTTATACTTTTCGAGTTCATCTTGACAGTATTTTTTATTCTTAACAACTAAGCGTATAAATACGCTTATATGGGTCAGATATAGACATGAACATCAAGGGCAACATTAAATCACTTACTTACGCTTAAACTAACACGAAAGGTAATAACTTTGCTTAAGCGATCTATGATTAACGGTATTCCGCGTACAATAAGTCCTGGAACGTCCAAAAACTACAAATTGCGGAATATTGGCATCAAATCATTTAAAACTATAACAGATGTCGATAGAAAATTTTCCACAATTTAATCAAGGCCCTCTAAAAGTACTCGTCCTAGCACGCCTGCAATTACAAAATGTATCGTATGGCGGTTACCGCAAAGGCGTGATGAACGCCAATACAATAAACGGTTTTTTTAGTTTTTCTATATTTTCCTAGCATGAAGGGTTTTTGACGTTCGCCACAAAACGAATATAACTTTTTCCAATAGCAACATATATGTATATTATAGCGCAGTCAAGAGAATGGAAAGAAACTCAGTTTGGGTGATTTTCATTCTTTCTATCAACATAGAGAGAGAGAGAGAGAGAGAGAGAGATAGAGATAGAGACAGAGGGGGGGGAGAGAGAGAGAGAGGGAGAGAGGGAAGAGATTTATTTAAGAAGAAAAACACTTGAAGCTGGATCTTTAGGTAATGCATTTATATTTTACCGCTAATATATATTTAATATAGTGGTCGGCAGGTCCATTTTTGTGATAATGTTGTCTGTCAATTGCAACAAGTTCATCAGTATCATCATCATTATTAGCGTTGTCGTCATTATCCAACAACATCACCATCGTCATCAATGACGGCACCAAAAACAGTTTGCCTATACGCTGCTCGCAAATGTTTACGTTAGATTGCACACTTTTGGTAAAAGCCGGCAGTGTTGTGTATGATTTCCAACTCAGCCAAATTAGATCACTGTTACCGACTCATAAACAAGTTAACTACGGCGATACAAAAACAATTCAATTTACTTGATATTTGTTTAATGTTATCTTTTTTAGAGTCAATAACACTTAAACGTACACATATAGACGTACGTACGTACGTACGCGTACAAAATGGCATTTTACCCTACATATGAAATGCAGACACTTGCCTGCATATGCTTACTACATATCTACTTGATATTTAATCATAATGTCAAGATTTATGTTTTGACTTTATTGGCTTATAAATCATATTTTGTTTATAGGGTATTATACATGTGCATACATATGTATATATGTATACGTATACATAGATGCATATAGATAGTGAAGTTCGGTATGAACACAATAGCTGTATGATATCAAGGCTCCAAACGGAGCACAACTAAACACAACAAAAGGAAGATGATGTCTGTTGTGTAATGCATTTCAAGTCAAGAAGAGAGGTAGAAACAGATTTTGGAAAAACACTTTTTTTTTTCTTAACTTTTATACGCTCGTAAGCTTTAAGCAGGCTTATCGCTTTTGTATAAGCATTTGAATACAAATCACGTTCCAACATATATGCTGCTCGGGCTGCTGTCGGTGCCGTAGCAACCTGTGCATCTTACTCAACGGCACTATAGTGGATAGCATCTCTATACTTGGCTATGGATAGTATCGATCGCGCATCACCATCATTTAGTTTAGGAAATCGTATGTGCATTTTAAAGTTTTCAACATTAGAGCAAATAACAAGTGTGTATATGTATATATATATATATATATATATATATATATATATATATATATATATATATGTATATAGTTATGGGGGGAGAGAAGCGGAGTGGTAGGGCGTTTGGGGAATATGTATATGTGTATGATCGTATTGCTTAAATTGTTTTTGTTTAGGCGTTTTGGTCTATGCTGGTTCTTTTTTTTTTTTGTTTTTTCATAATTTTTGGTTTTATCCAGCGCAGCAGTTCATTGGTTCAACAACGCTGCGTGATGTTTTGTCGATCGATGATCTCTCGACTCTCTACTCACTGCACAACACAACAGATATCATTTTGCACGTTTTAACACACATATACACACACACATATATATATATATATATATATATATATATATATATACATATATATATAAATGCTTTATATGTTTGCAATAATAATAAAAAACGAAAAAATGTTTTAGGAAAATTTTATCAACATCGATATGGACTCTGGCACTTGTGTTTACTTTTATTAGCAGCGTTGGAGTTAAATCCCCGAATAAGTGTGTATTCTTTTTCATATGGCAAACGATAGCCGACCATCTCATGCACCGGTGCCATCGTCAACATCATCATCGCCATTGCGTAATGGGGTTCCATTAAATACAAAAAACCAATTTGCATATCGCATTATATGATATTGCGTTGTGTTATCCCACTCTCCAATCCATAGATATTTGGTTAGTGATAGCGATCGCCTGGCCAGTCGTCGGTCGGTTGTTTGCCCAACTCATCGGTCACATGTAATGAGTAGATTTATAAGCTACCAAAGGTGCGAAATCGATAACGATCTACACTTTGCCTGAACACATACACATACACACACCTTTTTATATATAAATATAAATACATATATACATATTTTTATATATGTACATTTTTTACATTTGCTTAGGTGCTCATATCGTCTAAAGGTGACTACGTGTACTATTGACGTGTGAATTAATTTGTTTTCTGTTAGGTTTACGTTAATTTATACATATCAGGAGCCTATGCTGTAAAATTTTTTTTATAGATAATTTTGCAACTGTTATGTACACGTTGTTCATTTTATTGAATATAAGGAATATAAAGAATATTGAATATAAAGAACATATGGAATATAAAGGTGTGCTTAGGTGTGCTTTACTGAAGAGGTAAGTGATCTTAAGATCAGAAAATGTGTGAATTGCACTGACAAAAACAAAACAAAAAATTATTTCACAATTTTCGCAATTCCCCAAATATACGCAACTTAACGCGATAGCGATTGCCACTGATTATTACGGCCTAGATTTGTAATAGCTGAAAGCGTATCTTAATGAGTTTACAGGCTCGAGTGGAGGCAAAATTGATGATACTAAAAATGAACGCATTGATCTTTCTCCTAAATACATCTTGGGTCAGATGCGCTGAACTCATGTCGTACGTGTCAACTCGTTGCACAAAATACACCTCGAAATGATCAAAGGCCTGCCTATAGAGTGAGCACCACTCGAAGTGAGCAGCTAATAAATCTTCGTCATCTTCAACACTGTTTTCACTCTTTGAATCCTATGTCGTTTTAGGATGATACTGAAAAATTAATGATTTAAATATTTTTTCAGGACATTTTTAAAATTATTCCACTCATCAAGAACATTAGGCGACGACGGTAACTCGATGCGAATTTTTGTGAAATATTTCAATAATTCACCTAACCTTTCGATTGAATGGGGGAACGAAACAAATACATAAGTCACGACATAACGGAAATGGAGAAGGCGTTTACAAGGATCTTATATTAAAATGCGATCGATAACGATATTCGGTTTCGTAAAAATAAAAGATGAGTAATAACCGTGGCACCTATCAGTACTCTACTTAATATTAAGAGACTTGTCTCTCTGTTATATTGAAAGTGGCGAATCTATCATCCAGATATGAACATCATCGGAAAAATCGCTTTCAAAATCTTATTTCAATCAAATGATTATTAATGTTCCGTTTTTTTATGTAGCTATACATAGCTATTTATTTCCAACTGAATGATAAACTTAATATATGATCATCTTGTGATGGTGGATATTGAATGTGTGTCGGCAAAAAAAAAAAGAAGAAAAAAGAAAGAACAAACGAGAAGCTCACTCACTCAGTACCTTAGTAGAATTGGTTAACAACGTTACTGCAAAACAATTTCGTTAGAAGATTCATATCACAAGACAACAAGATCCGCAAACAATTTACACAGTCCTTTGGTAGCTTCGAAAGCCCACAAAAGAAACGAAAAAAAAGAAAAAGAAAAGAGAATCCTAAAAAGACAACACCTAACAATAATAATGCAGCGAGTGTGTAGAGTATAAACTAAATGATAATGTATTATTAAGCGGCGCCTTCACCGTCTCCCCACATTCTAAGCCCCGAATCGATCTCTTTCGTTCTCTGTCCTTTCTTTTCATTTTTGTCTTCTTTGGCGTGTACCACGGCTAAATTAACATAAAAAACAATTAAGGCTATCATCACAAACGCAAAACGTTCTCATACCAACAATAAGATGTTTGCTGGTGTTACCGGTTAGTTGTTTACTTGTTAGGTTTAGCGTTGGTGTTGTAAGGAATTTCTTTTTCGTAACTGATTGTGATATGGCCTGGCATGCTACCGCTGCTAAACTTACCATTGTTATTTTGTTAAATTCCAATAACAACAATATTTTGCCAACTTTATTAGCTTAAGCTTAAATTCCTATTTATATTTTTCGCCCGATTGTTGTTAGTTACGCTCTTACCACAACTTTATATCTTGATGGAGAGGCAAAATAAAAATTCGACTTTTCAATTCAAACTAATAACAAGAAGGCTCCTTATAATTTCGTTGCTAGTTTAAAAATAAATGAAAAATAAAAAATAATATATAAAATCTCATCTCTTAAGAAGTCGAAATAATTCTTTAAAGTCAAGCTTCCAGCCCCAAGTTCAAGATAAGATTTTCCTTTAACAAATATATTTTAATAGGAAAACTTTTGCTAATTTTCCCTTTAACCATTTATAAAATTTGACTGAGTTAAGGCATTCGAAATGTCATCCATATACCTGATGTTATCTACGGCCAACGTTTTAAATTGTTTTAAATTCCATGCACTGAACGCTGCTGTACATACGGATTGTCGGCGGCGGCGAATTACAAAAACGATAGCCAAAATATATTTAGATGGCATGTCAACCATACAAAACGGCAAATGAAATAAAACAAAAAAAAAAAAAACACTTTTATCTCTCCACTAAAATCACACAACAAAAACAAAAGCAAACGAAAGGAAAGCATTGCAGAAGAAGCATCTTCAATACAAAAATATCTCTGCTTTTTGTTTGAATGCAAAAAATGATAAAAATTGTCGCATAATTTAATGCCATCTAAACCGATACTATATATTCAAAAATTGATGCCTCTTTTTTTGTTGCATTTCCTAAGTCAACTCGACTATGGCTCAAACTAATTTTACGCTAAATACTTATAGGGAACTTATAAACTTTTCGTTCTAAAACCAGCCAAGACACACTCTTATGTAACGGAAACAATTAACGTAAATATAGAAAATAAATATTGCATTAGCTTTCTAAAGTTCCTAAATAACGCAAGTTTGAGATCAATCGAGGATGAACATATGGCATATTCGAAAGAGATTGAAATATGCCATTTAGAGCTTCCGAAAACGTGTGCTTGGAAAAAAAAAGACACAGATCGGGCACAAATATATCCGCCATAGAATAACCACGTCTTTCAGTTCTCTCAATATATGGAAAGCCTTGCGAAACGTTCACTTAAGTTAAGTTCTGAGTCTAAGTCTCTCTCTGTCTCTCTCTCTCTCTCTCTCTCTCTCTCTCTCTCTCTCTCTCTCTCTCTCTCTCTCTCTCTCTCTTTTCATGGTAGGTTTCACTATACAGACAATTACCTGAAGAAATGGTGTTCTTAAGGAGTTGTTCGTAATTCTTTAGCTATTGTGGGCGTATAAAGCAGAGTTTGTAAGCTCGAACTTTGATCTTTCCTTGACAAATATCGCTCCGATAATTGGAAAAAACCACACAAGGGGAGTGCCTTGACAGATAAGCGTCGTAGCAAACTTCAACCCGTAATCTTTCAATGATTAGGAATAAATAGACCAACCGATTGCGAATCTATTATATATCTCCACCTTTATTTAACGCAACCGTGTTAACCGGGAATAATTCCCTGGACCGATATGTAGACATGTAGAAGACAGAATAAAGCATATAATTCCTAAAAAGTGGCAACCGACGATTTCCAAAACTTTCATGTTATTTCATTTGTCATTTGTGTACGAGTTGTAATGATTTTAGTGCTACTGTTCCGTTTTTTTTTTTTGTATTGTTTTTAAAAGAGTAGAGACGGACGGTTGAATTTGTTACATTGATATGGAAACAAAATGGCGTTCAAACTCGGCGTTAATGTAAAAAGTGTTATAATAACACTTACACGGTAACAACAAAGTAGTGGTAAGTTCGCACGGGCGCCGATGGTGCTGAACCCAGTGGACGGCCAGCAAAACATCGATAACACAAAAAGTGAACTTGGAAGAATTAGCTAACATCCTAACGATATCAAAAGCAGGCAGTTTGCTCACTATTTCACATGAAAATTTCGCCATGAGAGAGGTGTCTTCCTGGCCCGCTCACGATATCGCGATTGCTCATCCTGGGCAGAAAAGCAGTGCCAAAGTAAAGCAACTCAAGTTGATATTGTTAGCTCATGCTCCGTATTTGTCAGATCTGCCCCCAAATGACTCTTTCGCTTTATTTTCAAATCACTTAAAGGCTGCTCGAAAGAAGAAGATTTGACACAATGAAGAAGTCATCGTGCAAGCTGAAGCGTATTTTCAACTGTTTGGCAAAGCGTTAGTTTGATATTATCTATCTTGCAGTAGGCTGTATTGGTGGATGAAGTCGAACTTTGCGAAAGAAATTTTTTTCATACACGATCCCGCGAGTAATTGAACGATGTACGTAAGTTAATTCTTTTTTTTTTTTCTCTTTAGTTAAAATAAACACATTTCAGGCTAAAATGCGTAAGTTCATATCGTAAAAACTCACCTTTGTTTCCAGCACTTAGTGCAACTGTGCAATCGCCATTTTGATTCGCTTAACAACTTTCAGAAGATTAGCATTTGGTTCATGTTCACTTCTGCGCAGAGTCTCTATCCACGCTATCTTCAAGATGAGTGCCATAAGAACTCGATTAAAATATTTTATTTAGAGTTTAGCCATAGGTCGTAGCTTAACCTCCAACCATGCAACTAACTGACAATAAATGACACAAATGGATACAATAATCTATATAGTTTTACCTTTCGTCTAATCGCAAAATATGCAGTGTAGTTTTCAGAAGGCTAGCTTTGTATTGCCGACAAGTGCCAGCTATCACTCCCACTAATGTATGTCGATTTCAATGATAAACGTGCCATAAGACCACTGGTAAGTTGACATAATTGTTCGCATGTCCTAAGCAAATATTCACACTAGCTCCATAAGCGGTATCTGTTGTAAGTAAGATATGTCGCAGCGAACAGGTTTTTGCTTATATCACGGGTAAATGCGCCTCACGTTTTAGTCTTAGTGTATATCAAGTTGAACTCTTACATGTCGACTTTTGCCGATGGTCGATATAAAAACTTAATATAAAAATTTCAAGCTTTTAATTAAAATCTCTACAACTTTGACATAATTTACGGCAAAGGAAAAATCGTCAACCACCTGGTGAATGCGGGGGCCCATGCAAAAATTTTATCGGTTTTTGAGACTGATTACCATAATAACAATGCGTCTGAATGTGTTTCTCTGAATTCATGTCTTAACATTTCCTTTGCTTTTGTATTAGATGCTTGCAAGAATGTTGGCCAGCGACTGCTGTAGGTAAAAATGATAAAGAAATGAGAAGCACCAGTGTACATAACGACTAATTTCGATTGCATTGACCTTTCTCTACATAAAAAAACAGTTTTGCATTTAATATTGTATTCAGCGTATGCCGACGCCGATCGTGCAGCGCTCAAAGCTGCATTTTCGACCTTCATTGCTTTTTTTTTTTTTAATTTGAAGAAGTCTGCTCCCGAAGCCCACCAAACACTTTCGAAAGTTTATGATGGTTAGTGTACTCCATCATATCCCGATTTTCGGTTTTGACTTCCATCCGTGATGATTTCAAAAGTGATGATTTTGATGTCAATGACGAAGAACGGTCTGGAAGAATAAAAAAGTTCGAAGACAATGAATTGGCAATGCAGACTTATTGAACGAAAACCCAGCTCAAAGTCTCCAAGAAATTTCGAACAGCGTAGAAGTTGGTGAATGAACTGTTTTTAGATGCTTACATGCGATGGAAAAGATCCAAAAGGAGGAAACATGGCCACCATACGAATTGAAAATGCCATTGCGAGCCCTTTTAACATTGCGGTTTTATTACGCTTGACAGGCGAAAAAAGACGACTTTTCTGTAGTGTAGTGTTCTGTAGTGTTCTGGCGGTGAAAAATGGATCTATTACGACAATCCATAGCTCGAAAAGTCATGGCTTAGTCCAGGAGAGCCATCACATCGACACCGAATCATAATATTCATGGCCATAAAGTTTTGCTGTCCATATGGTGATATCAACAAGGTGTAATGTATTATGAGCTACTGAACCTGAATGAAACTATTACTGCGGGCGCCTATCGGCGTCAACCGATCAAATTGAACGATGTATTGTTGGAGAAAACACCAGCAATAACGGCTAAAAGTAAGTTGATCCCCTTGCATAACAATGCTCGGGCACAAAAGTTGCCAAGGATTTACTGTTGCTGCTCAAATGCGGAGTGCTGCCACACCCAGCGCACTCATCAAACGTGGCGCCTTCAGATTACCACCTGCTCAGATTGATGCAGCATGGCTTGGGCGGGACGTAGTTTCGAAATACTAAAAATATGCGAAAATGGGTCGATGATTGGCTCTGTGCCAAACCAATACTGTTCTTCCAACGCGGTATTAACAGGTTGAAAAAATGATCAAAATTTTTGCAAGCACCTAATATATAAATTTGAAGTGAAGTTAAGTGGCGCATGTGCACCGTGTTATAGAAAATTTGTTAGTAAAGTGTCTTCCTACTATCTGGATGGGTTGCCATATCTTGTGCCGGTTTTCATTCAGAACACTGGTAGGTTTTACGCTTGCAATGGCAAACATTTAGATGATTTTCTTTTTTTAATGAGATTTTTTCACATTGCGTTTTTAGCAAAGGCACAATGGACGGTGTCATGCATGGGCACAAAAGAAAATTTTAATAAATCAAAGGTTCCAGGTTTAAAAAAAAAAAAAGATACTCTTAAGTGTATTCATTAAAATTAAAAATAAAAAAAAAAAAGCAAGAAACGGAACTCGAAATCCAGGATTCAATTAATTACCTCACATATACACGTAGTATGTAATGATATACACATCTCTGTCGGATATACACATGTGTACAGTTTATGTAGATTTAGAAACACGTGAAAGCAATAGCGATCGTATGTAGGATGATGTAGCCACGATTATTATAATATGAGACTTTTAAGTTGCAATAGCAAACAGTAACAAACAGTAAGTGAACGATTTTGTCCAAAATAATTTATGGTTTCTGCTACCGCGTATACTTTAGACTTCGTTCTAGAAGAGCCAAAGGAGCCAAGTTTCTAACAGCGGCAAACACAAGTACTCCGAGACCAAAAGTAGTGAGACCGTGATGCATTGAATAAAAGCGACGAACGAAACGGCAGGAAGATGAGAAAAGAGAACCGAACGGGAAAATATTGTTTTAGAGGCTGCATAAGGAACGAAAAATATTCTTATTTGCGTTTCCTAAAAGTAAATCGTTTCGCCTTAACATCTACCTTTTTGTCTATACGATACAAACGGGACCTGAGGACTTTATTTAGAAAATTGCGCTTGGTCTTATCTTGTATTAATTCATTTGAAATGTAAGACTTTATTATTGAAAGGCTGCAAAATCATTTATTTATTTATTTCTTAGTCCCCGTCGCAGTCGTTCGTTTTGTCGCGCGCATTAGCTTTACTATGCTCATTAAGACATACTTACTAATAATTATATTAATTTGATTAGAGTTTAGCAAAAACGTTAAACGAACACTGCAAATAACACGTGTGCAAACATATTTATTTGCTTGTGTTTTTTTTTTCTTTCAATTTTTTCAAATCTAATACTTGAAATAATTGTGTGTGATGAACGTGTTTCCACTGTTTTTGTCACTACTTTATACTTGCGGTGCGTTGGCTGTTGAATGGTTAAGAGTAATACAATACATAGCTGTTTAATCTTGTAAACTTTAATGTTATACCGACACTTTTGTACCATCAGAAAAACCAAGCAACAATACCAACAGCGGGCAATCAGATACACATTCACTTTGTCTCTCTTGTTCGCTTAAAGCAAACACAAGGCAAAAAAAAAGGTAAATAAATAAATAAATAAATAAATAAAATAAAATAACGAACGCATTAAACATGAAAACTGTGCATAAGCGTGTGCATGCATGTTTGTTTTTGCTTTTATTGGTCATGTCTACAATGCTTATGCTTACAGTGCAGTGCGTACGTATAAAGTTCAGTATATGTATCATATTACAGTTTAAGTGTCATAATAACTAAATTATGAGCAGACAATGTTCGTGTCGGTAATCGACACTAATTGCCATCGGAATGCGTGCGTAAGTCAACTAAGAAAGAGTCGGAGCGGTGAGCCAGTTGCTCGCAGGCACATTTTCATTGCACCTGATAAAATGAGCAAATAAAGCAAAACAAATGGAAAAAAAGACAAGAGAAGAAAAGAAAAGAAAGGAAAAGAAAAGAAAAAAAAAAAGGAAAACATGAATACGCCCATTAAACACAAACATACACGTACACACAAATTCTTCTAATTATCCATTGTATTCACTAATTGTGTTGCTTTTTTAATTTCTCCTAACATTCTAAACTGTTTAAAATACCATAAGATTTCTGCGGTTGACATTAATGCTTTTAATAATACATTACGTAAAAAAAAAAAAAGCCGAAGCACCACAGCAACAATATCGACAACGAAATGCGGAAATTGAAATCTCTATCAAGATCTTAATATAGCAGATATATAGGCAACAATAATAACCTAACAAAAAACATATGTTGTTTATACATATGTCTCATCTTTTACATAAATGGTAATAATGTTCTAGAAATTATTAATATATTGCGTTTTATTCTATATATACATATATATATATATATATATATATATATATTTTAGATTGTATGTTCACATACACTTGTATGCCATTCATTCGCGTTTGTGATTGCGTTTGTGTTCCCGCATTGTAACAGAAAAGGCACCGTTTCTGTCATACCATTTATGTAAAACGCATACGGTTAGATTTGTTACAATCTACCACTGTTCTATTATATTATATAGCTACTAATGTATAACGTATAACGTATAACGTATAACGTATAACGTAAAAGCATCTGTTTTATACCATACGATTTTCCCAGTTAATATATGTACAGCAACTCATGTAATAATTTTTATTTCTATTTTGTATTTTATATGTTAGCAGCAAAAATAATTGACATGATTTTCAATGTTTAATGAGTATAAAGAGTTCTTTACTAAAAGCCATAGCTTCTTCCATTAGTATCGTATGTAGACACTACTGTTACTGTTTAATTACAATTATTGCTACTATTATGTTATGTTAAAGGAACGCTCGGCATAAACTAACGAACGAGGCTCTCATTTTGATCTTTGTAATTGAATGAAGAGAATGATGGTGTAATTGTTTTATCATTCCCTTTGTAATAAAAAGAAAATCATCAAAGTCAATTAATTAGTCATCAACAGTGAGTATCTAAGTCAATTTAATCATTCCTATTTGTCCCTCTTTCTGTTCCTCTATTTACAGCATTTTCAACAAGTAGGATAATTCGCATCCAATGCCATGCATTAAGTGAGAAAATAAACATGAGAGATTTCTTTTTCAAAAAGAAAAATAATTAAACGCATTTTGATTGTTTTCGATAAAGTTGATATAAATACTAAGGAGGACTCTTTTCTTTTTTTTTGGTCAGACTGAAACAACGTAAATAATCTGCATATTTACATATATGTAGGTATATATATATATATTTTCCTACCGATACACAACACCGACACACAACATTGGTCATCAAATTTATTTCCATTCCAAGAGTCTAATTACACACTTAACCATGCGCATAAATTCATGATCAGAGAGGGAATGCTATGATCGGCCTTTCCAACTAGCGGCTTGTTCATCTGTTGAAAAAGCGGCTTCAAAAGTGTTACATGAAATTAGAAAACTGAATTTTAACGTTTGTTTCCGTTTTTTCCTTTTTTTTTTTTGTTTTGTTTTGTTCTTTCAGAATATGCAAAAATGAGGCATAGGTATACCCACAGTCAGTTTTGTTTATTATTAGCAGAACGATAGCCTCCAGCGAAATAAACAAACACATGAATTACAACAAAAAAACTATACCGCATTTGCAATATAAATTATGCGAACTGTATAACTGCATGCGTATCTATAGTCGGATATGTGTCATTTTCATCCATCACTTTAAATATAAAATCTTGTTAAAGGCAAATTTTGTTCGCCTATCTGTAATAAGTGGTAGATTATGAGTGGAAATGTGTTTTATATTTTTTTTTATTAATTTTTTCATTACATTTTTAGTTTCACTTGTAAACTTATAGAACGCGATTTTCCGTTTGTCACTTTAATCTGCGGGTATTCGTATCAAATTTCAGCTTTCTATAGGATTTTTACAGATCCAAGTATTCTAATAAGAGGAAGAGGAGGCTTGTTAAAATAAATTTTTCTTTTCTTTTTTATTTTTTTGACACAATTTGACTTTGTTCACTAACATAGTATCCTTGAAGGATGATATTATACAATCCGCCCAAAGCTTCTTTAATATTTCGGTGTCATTTTTATAGAACGATTTGCCAAAATCGTTAAAATATGTTTCGGTTTCGAGAATGACTTCTTAATTTCATCCATATTTTCTCTCTACTGCATATTTTTAAGATTTGCAAACAGAAAACAGTAGCTAGGACTCTGCTCTGAGCTTTACGATGGGTGAGGCAGCAAATAGTCTCTGTGTTTGACGTCTGCATCTACTCGGGCAACTTAATCAGACAAGGCTTGCAAGCCTATCGGGTAATTTACTAGTGATTTCCGACAAATCCCAGCTGACACGACAATCCTGAAAGAGAGGCGACCTATACCAAGACCGGAATACCAGGCATGAAAGTTTTGCCCAAAACTTTCCTTCGTAGGAAAGAGTGGCCTAACAAGTATATTTGATTATTGAATGACTCCGCAATTGGGAATAACCATAGCCACTACTAGTACTGCGCGAAGGGTCGCACACGGCATTCAGAGCCCGCACGCCGTTTTCAGTATCTCGCCGCGCTGCCACTGCTGCTAACTAATGAACAAAGTTATGGTACCAGCGTGAGTGGGTAACCTGACCCGCGTGGATCCGATAGTTTTAATCTTTAGTACTTTAGCGTTGTCACCATAACGCATACCTTAGTTACAGACATAGTCTTGCTTTTGAATTATCCATACTTCCGGGACGCCATCCAGCTAATACCCCCTTTCAGATTTTTTTCTATATAATGAGCAGATATCGATCCAGCATACATCAAGCACCAATGGGCACTGCCAACTATTCTAACACACTCAATAACATACAGACCTGTTTGTTAAATCTTGGGCCCCATTGTAGCTGAACTCTTAGTAAACAGCTCTGCAAGCAGACGGGAGAATAACACCATGTTTTTTTTTTACTATGAAAAAGCGCGATATTCATTTGCAAGGAACTTTTTCATCCAAAATCGTAATTGTCCTGCCTTTTCATATCTTTAGGATGCCAGCAATAATTTTTAAGATTTTTCTTTTTTTAATACATGGACAGTAACAAACATAACGTTAGAAAAAACCATTGTAAGTCGTAAAAAAATTGATCAAATTACATGAAACTTTGAAAGGTGCCACTCTCTACATCGTTATCTCAGTGCTGCCAATAATTATGGATGCATTACCTGGGCGGAACTAAAAACATTTCGCACGTTCGCCGCCGTGGTGTATAAAAATCGAGATTTTCATATATGTGTTGAATTTACTTGAAATTAATTATGTGAATGAAAGTTTTTTTTTTTTTTTATTACTAGTTGGAACTGCCGTAAAGCGCATATTGATTTTATTAAAAAATAATAATTAAACATCTAAACATGCTCATGAAAGATCTACGCCTGCTTCTCTTTTTACAAAAAATTCTTGTAAAAAAATTCGTGTAAAAAGATATTGGATATATGGAAAAATAGTAGATTGGGCCCAGATGTAAAAATTAAACTGAAAAGTACAATAAACAATATTACAAAACTCTTGTTAGAGTTCACTTAAGAATGTTTTTCAGACTTACACGTTTTACTTCATTAAATACCGAAACCAAAACAAATTGCTTGCTATGCATAATTCGCGGAATCCCACTCATATACGCATATAATCGACTTAACGTAATTGAATTGTGCAAAATATTAAATTAAGATACAATGCGTACTTGTAAGGAGCGAGAATGAAAAAATTCATAGAAACATTAAAAAAAGAGATTCATAAAAAAAATTCATAGAATATTGAAAATCGCGTTAAAACAATTCGTGCAAAGAGAAAATTAGAAATTCCCTGTAATCATATTTCTCCTCTCCATTGCATAACGATGACAAGCCGAAAAGATTGTTCTAAGACTGTGGATACTGTGGGTAATATGTAATGATGGTACCGATGTAAAGTTTGTACAATCACCTAAGAGACGCTATCAATTTGAACAACAATAGAATTTTAAATATCGTTAATTAGTCATATATATTTGACTTGATAACCCCAGGAATAACACTTATTCGATCAGGTTTTGCCGCTAAACTCTCTATGCCTACTCCTCACATCTTCTGTCCGCCACCATATTAAACGTATAGAGGCTGTCTTCTATCAAAGAAAGGAAGAAAGAAAAAAAAATTGTGTTATACTATATTTCGCTCTACTTTGTAATCAAATTTAATGTATACATAAAAATGTGTACCACTCAATAATAGATTTGCCCCAACACGATAAGATTTGCTCTAGATTTATCACAATTAATTCAATAGTTAGATCGTCTCAATGTCAATTTATGGAGCGGAAGTAAAATGTTGGTTCAGTTGTCTATCTCTCTGACCATAGTTAAATTTTGGTTATCTATTTCCCTATGACGACGAGTGAGGTGGAAAAGCTCTCCGGTACCCTCATTTTTATTAACTCTGAAGAGTGCTTGAAATAAATGTTATAGATTTCACACCACAGAAGCTATTGCTACCTAGTCATAGAATAGTTGTTAGTGCTGTTGTCATAAGCCAGCATAACGTTCAAAAAGCAAACGAAAGTACGTTAAGATTAATTTAGGCTTCGTTGGGATATTTTTTTCCGCATATTTTCCATAGATGCACTTGTATGGCAATCGCAGTTTTTCTGTTTTAATAGAAAAATAAAATGACCCGCATTTAATTTTACGTTTTCCTCTTTTTCACACACAAACATGCATATACACGCACACACACACAAACAGAAAGAGTAACATTATTAAATTCAGACAAAGTCGATTTTGCATTTTCTTCTTGTTGCGAGAACATGAAAATATTCCAACAACATTAAGCAAATGCAAAAATCATGTAAAATCATGGTAGCAAGACGGGAAAAAGCGCAAAAAGAAGCCCGTGGAAGATGTGCACTGAGGGGAGTAAACCACTGTCAGCTGCAACCGACCTGACTTACGTAAATGGTAATAGGCTTTAACTGAAGAGTGGAAAATGCTTGCAATTAAACCGAATTTAAACATTTCTGAATTCCTTTAAAAAAAACATTGTTATAATTTCGTTTTAATTACTAACACATGTGCACGGACAAAAACTGGTGCCGTAACTAAACAACTAATAACAACAAGTTGGTAATTTTCCCAGATTTATTTTTCCTTATTTACTTTTCATAGTATTTTTTTTTTTTTTGTTTTTTTTTGTATTTCTTTCCTCTTCTTTTTATACCCTTTCGCGAAAATATGTTCTGCTTAATTTGTGTTTAAACCACAACAGACAAACAAAGACTTTAAATGATTTTATGTGGACATTATTCATATTGACTTAATTTCATGTCAATTACATGATAAACTATTTACGGTATGTTTAATGTTGCTTGCCAATGCCAACGCGGAGCAAAACGCCGACCGAATGTCTTTCGCTGGAAAGAGAGAGAGAAAAAGATGTTCAAATGAAATGCAAATTGAGTGCAATGCAATAAAATATTTATAAATGTGTATGCGCATGTATGTTTGTTACCATGTATGCATGTACATGGTAATGCTAATGCAGTTTGCCATAGCATATATAAACTTACTTACACGGCTCTCAACTGTCATTATGTTGAAAGCACAATTACACTTGTAATTGAAGAAAGAAAGAAGGAAAGATTACATGTGTGCTCATGTATTTTTATATATGTACGCTTGCTTGCCATTCGTGTTGATACAAATAAACTGATACGCATAAAGCAATTATTTTGTACAACTACAGCAACAACAGTAACAAAAATCATCGCAATGACAACAACCGATAATGTTAACATTACCTGGTGGTTGCATAAAACGAAACCAAAAAGAAAAAAATTTATTTAAAAATAAATTCGAAACTTATGTATGTATACATAGGCCTTACGGCGAATTTTGAATACCCATCACCCGTGCCTCATAGCAAAGTCCGATTCAAAGGCCAATTCCCAAAAGGATTTGTACTACCCAGTGTCTTCGAGAAATGTATGAAAAGTGTATCAAATTTCTTAGTTGTGTGCTTCAGAGCCATCAAATCCATGCACCAGACATTTTTACTGCCGCAAAAACTAAACCGCACAACATAACCTTTATTCCATGAACCTCCTCACTCAAAAAGGTAATACCGCCTTGGTTAACTTTTCCAAAATTCGAATGTTGAATTTTTATGAAAATATACGTATGTGAGCATACAACAAGTACAAGAAAGAACACCAAAATGTATTTCTCTATTTTTTAGATACAAAGTAAAGGCGTGCTATGCTTGGGAAACAGTGCTTGTCTTCCTGACCATCATAATGTCAATGTAATGTAAAATTGATTTGAAAGCAAGGAAAACCATTAAAGTGCCCCTCGGCCCATCTTTAAATTACCCTACATCATTTCGCTCAATACTATTATTCATATAATGAGTTCTCAAACTAGGACATTTTATGGGAACTGAATGAAAAAGTTGTCCGATGCGAACCTTTGTCAGTAGCCGTTGTTCTTGTGGCCCAAACACATCAATACAACGAAATTCTTCAAAACATTTAAAAAATTGCGACCTTTCGATTGAACAGAAGAACACAAGACGGATGGTCGGACGGACAGATAAGCTTAGATTGTTGCAGAAAGTGACTCCTCTTCGATTCGGTATAAAAAGAAATTAGTCTGCCTCGAGGTACAGGTTTTGGCCCTTTAATGCATCCGCACAATTGCCGTAGGAAAAAATATGAATTTTCTTTTTTTTTACATCGTTAAAAAATCGAGAAAAAATGTGAAAATTTTAATTTATCGAAAGGGCCACGATCTTCATAAAAGAATCACACTTTGACCAACAATTTCAAGTCAAGGACCCACTGTTACAATAAACTAAAAAGAAGTGCTTTTGAGAAAAGATGCTTTAAAAACTTTCGTAATTGAATTTAAAAAAAACATTTGTGAAGAAAATTTGCTATACCAGCATCATGAAATTGATTTCCTGACTTCAATACCTCTGTAGGCATGGCTGGATTATGTTTAAACGTTTTTTATTTCACTCCGCTGTTCTTTTTCGTACCTACCAAGCTGTACAGTGTACTTAACGCACGTACGATACTACTTTTTCCCATGATGATCATTTTATGTTATCATAGAAAGTCTCATGGTGACGCCTTAAGGAGACAAACAAGTGCTAACGTTACGTTTTCTTACTTTCAGATTCATCTTTTCGCGAAATGTATTTTATAATTGTATAGCATTGAGAAGGAAATGTTCAGCCTGACAATGTTTGCGAGTGCAAACAATTGCTAAAGACTTGGAAAAGCCTCTCTAAGCTCTAACTTTTTTATACGACTTTAAAAATTTCAAAAAATTAATATTAGAAACATAGACCTACCTATCAGAGCATTAAATGACTGCTTGTGCTTAAGCGGATGCAGTGAACGCTTGCTACGTCCTATAACAGTAGATCTGAGAATGAAAGTTGTGCGTGGCTGTCCATTTTGGTTTACCGTCATTGGTGGAATATTTCCTTTGTATGTAGAACATTCCCGTTCTCTTGTCGCATTTTCTAGGAACATTCATCTATGACTCTCGATGCGTTCGTACCTTACCTTAATTACGATTGATGTGTAAACGTAGCTGAAATGAGCGCTTCATTGGTAAAGATTAAACATTAACGAATCGGGCACACACCTCCGCATCCATCTTTCCTACTCCTCTTCTTTTGTGCCATCGTCGTGTTGATTGATCATAAGAAAAAGAAAGAAAATTTATGATTGCTTTGGGCGCATTTATTGGCAGATCGGTGGTAAATGTTGACGAAGGAAGCTTTGTATATGATGTGCATAAATAAGACTGCAACCGAAACTAGTTATCCAACAATTCATATAACATATGCATGGAATTTTCATAGAAAAGCAAAAGCAATTATTATTTACGTTTTTTAATTAAAAATCAAAAATATAGTTTGAAGAAATAAAAATTTTATCCATAAACAATATTGCGCGTTTGTTTTTTTTTTTTTTTTGACAAATAACACAAATCACCTCCGACCAATAAATGCCATTCGAGCTTCATTTCGAGATCGTTTCTTAAGGGAAACAAGTTTGAATGGATGCAATGAATGGATGAAAATTAGTTGTGTGAGTAAATGCAAGTTTTCTCCTTATTTCGTCTTCCCGCTCTCTCACGCTATAATATAATCGAGTAAACACCCTCCATAAGATCCCCTCTATGATAATATAAGTAATATATATATATATATTGATTGCACAGCTGAGCATGAGCAGTTAGTTTACAGCCCAAAGGCTTCAACTTACTCATTATATTTAACGGGGTTAACACACTACATGATACAAATTTTTATGGCCGTTGAATAATGAATGTCTTTTATTCCTCAATAAGAAGAGAGAGAGGGAGAGATATTTATCAATACATATCATCTGTCTCATTCGTTTGCCGTGCGATGCGCACACGGCGATAATTTTCCTGGCCTGTTACACGAATCCACCTTACGTGAACATATGTGACAAGTGTAGTAGAATAGGGTAAAAGTAAGTTTTTATTAAATTATATGAGAAACTAAAATAATATATAATGGCATAATAATAATTAGGGGAAAAAGTATTAGGAGATTTTTTCATTAAATTGCTTTCTTATTCAAAATGTGAATCGATAAACTTAGTTGCTGCCGCTATATGCCGACTATAGTCTTAGAATTTATTTCACTGACCAAATTAATAATAATAACATTCAAAATGAATTTGTTTTAAGTACGACCTTTGATCATTTTTTGAAAAGTTTCATGTTTTCATCGGTAAAGAACTTCTGTGGGCGAAAAAGTAAATAAGCGATTTTTACAGTCTTCTTCTCAAACGAACCGAATCAACCGGATCCCGGCGCGGCAAGCTCTGATCTATACAGTGGATTTATCAAAAGTTCTCAACTAGACTCTCTTACGTCACGGTTGCGACGCCAGATCGATGAAAAATTGATGCAATCTTGCATTGTTATAATGGAAACTAATATCTTTTCTATTCGTCGATTCACGCCGGTTTTTTTTTTTTTTTGATGATGATTTGATGCAATCTGACCTAGTTACAGACAATGAATATTAGAACCAATCGTTTGATCAAGTTCTAGAACCTCATGATGTACGATCTCCTTCCAATCCCACCATACATGCAACAAAGCCTTCTATACCATGATTCACCGCGATTTTGATCATAAGAATTCGTTTTAAAAATGGTTTGGTTTAATTGAGCATCAGGAGTGATTCGCTGGTAGGAATCCGATCAATCCAGTTTTTATCTGGTATTCAAACCTTGAGCGTCTTTGTGTACCCCAGCTTATATATGTTACCTTTCTCTCATATGAACATTGGAAGAGGAAGCATTGAGTGCGACCCTTCATCAAATGTGGCCAGAAAAAGGTTTAAATTCAATCAAATGATCAAAGTGCGTTAGTTCGATATCTTGCTGTTACGAAGGAGTCAGCCTAGTCCCGGCTTAGGCATGTCACCATGATGGCATCAGGATTGTTGCACTGTAAACTATGAAAATATACGATAGTCAGTAGAGCACACTTTCGATAGTTAGTTATTTATATGCGTTATAAACATTTGAGATACCGAGACATACGTCCTATAGCGGTTCAATTAAGCTTGAAAATTTAACGTAAAAATATATTTGAGATTAGCTTAACTTTATTTTTCTTCTTCTTCTTCTCCTTCTTCTTCTTAAAGTTCCTTTTTCGTTTCTTTGCCAACTGTTGCTCAATAAAGTGCATAGATGACGAGGAACATGTACTTAGATGCCCTTATTTGTTTTAAATCTATCAATAAGATTCAAATAAATGCAATGGCCGTTTGCTATGAAAAAAAAACAAAAGATCGATCATAGATAGTCATAATAAATGCTTTAGCCGAACGAAAAGTTTTAAGAGAACATTTATGCAAGCCAAATATAGAGCAACAATAGCTGCTTTAACTTTTAAACTCCTCTAAGTAAGTTTTGAACAATGATCGCCGTTGAACGACAATTATAGGTAAAATTGTCTGTAAGAGCGAATTTATATACCCGTAGAATGCACTTTATTCTTTACATACCTTACATACTAACAAAGGCGTATTAAACATTCCATTGCGTTGGTAATAGTTGACATGTATTTTCTTCAACATGTACGTTCTTAATCCCTTGGTTTAACTCTATGCCTATGTGCACTCGTCTCTTCAATTTACCGTTTATTACTTAATGATGGAGCAGAAATGTCGACCCAGGAAAAAAAAGGAACTGAAACGTTTACTAAAAAATAATCAAATGTTTCCTTGAAGGGAGAACGTCCATCCAAGATTCGTTGTGAAACGAATAAAACTTTTTTCTCAGCAACCGTTCTAATTATTAATCGGTCCGGATCAAGGCTATGGTTACAAGTCGTTTTGTTACGGTAGCTAACACGTTAATGATCTCGAATCCATGTTCTGTCAGAGGTGCTTGGCGTACTTGCTTAGATGCATGCATGTCATGCTTGCTTTCCCCCAGCCTAGTCCATCTAACGTTGCCAATTCCCTATCCGTGAACTCATGGACTCATGTTCAAACCATTACGCCACCTACCTATTTCACTGCCGTAAGATAATCGAAAGCTTAATTGCTCCAAACAGTTGGGTTGAAACTAGAGTAGCGATCAACTTAACTCAATATATACATAAAAGTGACGAAACGTGTGAAAACCGAACGTTCCGTAAGGTATTTACATATATATACTGCACAGATAGTTCTCTATCTATTGTCTGTGTACTGTCCATTATTACATAAATACGGTGAGAATGCAGAAGAAACTTCATCTGTACAAAGTGATGATATGAAATCAAACGGAAAAGCGATCCACTATTTTCTTCTAGTCTCTCTTAAGCTCAACGCATTTCCGGCAACTTGTTCCTTTCATCTACTAACTGATTTTCGAGAAGTTGTTGTATGTAAATATTGGTATACCATTTAAAGATTTTTTCAAAGCTCTGTAGGTTTTTCTTCTTCGTGGGGTTTTAATTAGCTTAGCACTTACTACGCGTTACAGTTTTTTCTTCTCCTCAATTTTTAACATCTTTTCGAATAGTTAGAGCTATAAGCTTTTGAAATTGATACCTTTTCGCAGTATGAGGGAGATATTGGAAAAAGACTTGAGAGAGTTATTATTATACTATATATTTTACATTAAAGAGAAGAAGCAGCAATTTTAAAAATGAAATCATGAAATCAAGTCATCGCAAATGATAAATAAAAATAATAAATTATTACCTGCTTTAATGCATTATAATAAGCACAGCTTTGCAACTTTGTTTGCAGATCATTTGATTAATGGCTAAACTTTAGACACCTGCGATGAGAGTTTACAAACCGATAAGAGAGAAAGCAATATTCGAATTGATGATTGGGCGATTTTAAAATCTATCAACAGAAGAACAAAAAAAAAAAAAAGAAAAAATTGCTTTTTCTCACATATGTTAGTTAACCCCGTACAGTATCGTATTGATCGAATGACCAAAAACGCTATAAATTTTTTTCATAATTCTCTTAGAGAATAGAATCGAAGAATTTTATTATCTACAATTTGGACAATTCAGAAGCATATATATGAAGAACCGATCGAACAATTGAACCCATTTGAAAATCTTACCCGACACGTACGTACTATTTGATGTTTGTGATGGCTACCCCGGCGGGATGTTTCAAACGAAACGACACAATTAATATAATGCTACAAGCTCCGCGCTGAGTATGAAAAAGTTAATAGAAACTAGCGGCGAAATACAAATGCAGAACAAAAAAGAGACAAATAAAATTAATAAAAAAAAAATAAAAAAAATTTTAAATTCAACAACTTAACTCGACAATTAGCCGCCAATCAATACAAATCGCACATGAAAACAAAATTACTAACAACGCAGCGCATTTGAAGTCATAGCAATAACAAAAGAAATCCTAAGGCATTTCGTATAGAAAAAGAGGTATGTGGTGGAGTTCGGGAAGCAGCAGGAGAAGCCAAGAAAGAAAATTAGAAGAGTTGTAGCAGAAAATGTGTGTTTTTTAGTTGTATGACAACAATTAAGCTTAAGCGCCATTTAAGCGATGAAAACCGAATGAACTAAAGAGCGAATGAAACCAATTTTGAACAGATCACAGGCAGTCAACTGACATTTAATGTCAGAACATGGATGATTACAAGAACTGTTACAATGCATATATGTACGTATTTGCGAGTTGGTAGTCAAACAAAGAGAGACAGACGGATGGACAGACGTTTTGTAAACTTTGGTGGAATTGTCGCGTACAATCCAGCCAACTGAGTCGCCAGCATGACCGCTGCGGCAAACTGAAGTGCCAAACAAGACAAAAGATGACAGCATTAAGACTTGAATGCGCAGTGAAAGCAGGCATATTTAGAGCTCCAGCCAGAGAGTATTGTCTATGAAGGGACTTCACAAGCACACCTATATGCATCGATCTACTATAGAAATGGAAAAAGCAAAAAAATAAAATATTTTTCAAACCACGCTTTTAAGAATGGATTCAAAATCGATTTGCCGCCGGTGAGTGTGTATGTGTGGCGCGCTTTGTAAAGTAATCGCCATCGATTGAAATGACGCTGCACCCAATTTGCCGCTTTGCAACATTTAGAACATATTGGCGTCATCGCGTTTGACTTGGTCATGTCTACTCGAACAGAGCAGAACAGAACAGAAAAGCACAGAACAAAACAGAACAGAACAGAACAGACGAGAAGCATTAAACATTAAATGTTAAAAAAGAAGACAAGTAAACAAATAAAAACAAAAACAATATCAATAACAACAAGCAGCAATAGTAACGTTCCTGAAGCGGCACACTGTGAAATGAACAAATCGCTCTATGTAGAATTGAAGACCGAACACACACTTAACTTAACTGAATCAAGCAACTTTTACAATTGTTGTAGTTTTTCATTTTATTGTTATTGGCTTAAGTTAATGCCGCTGTTACTGCTGCTGTTAGTGTTGTTGCTGCTGCTACTGTTGCTGCTGCTGCTACTGATGCTGATGCTGCTTGTCATTGTTGTGATGTTTGTTGCTTCTTATTATTTGTATTGTTAATCCTCTGGAGTACAGTACGTTTTCGATGTGTATGTGGTTATGCGCTTATGTGTTTATGTGTGCGAAATCGTTTATAGATCCGTTGCCAGCAATTTGCTGGCAGTTGTTGAATTTGTTGCAAATGTGTAATTAAGGCAAATCTGTGCGGAGATGAAGATCAATCCGTGTATAAACTGCTAGTGCTCTTATATGTTTTTGATCTTTGATCAGTAATACTATGCACACATATGTACACATATGCACACATATAAATACATATATGCGCAGTGATCTCGTAGATCTTTAACAGCGACAATCACAATTCGCCGTCACAATTTTTACATATGCTTGCACACGGTTTAGATAAATGTGGTAGCGCTCAAGTAAGAAGGGGAACTGGACACCGGTCTTCAGGGTATTATCGCCAGAACATTTTGCTTTTGGAGCTCGTGTTAATACAATGTAAGCAAAGATTGAACGGTGATCGTTGCCTTGTTATTGTTGCATACAAATGACATTGCACTCTGCCATCTTTGACGTGTGTCAATGGTGTTTACCATTCGGCAACTTTGCCGTTTGCTTCTCTCTCTTTGCCGTCAAGCCCGTTCTTATTATTGTTTTTCGTCGTATTCATCGTCTTTATCGTCTCATGTCGCCTCTTTGCTTTTGTTAAATCAACTGTCACCTAATATCACTTTGATTTCGATTTTGAATGCCAGGCTTCTTCCTCTTCGCATTTATTTTCCTCTCTTTTTGCTCTCCGCCGCAATGCTTGTTTCTTTCTTGATAGTGATCGGTTTCAAAATCGTAATCGTTGCTATCTATTGTTGGTGCAATTTGATCGCCTTGTTTCACACATTACATATGATTAAAGCATGTTGTTGCGATTATTTGTATGTAGTCATTGATTTTAGATCGCGTCCGACGCTAATGGCGACAAAATCTTGTAAAATATGTTTTTTCATTCGTTTAAATTCTTGCTTCATTGTCATTGATTCGTACGTACGTACGTGCGTATACAAAGTCATGGGTGGGCTATTAATTATTATGCTTGCGTGAGTGCATGTTGTGCTCTGTTTTCCCAAAGCCTCATTGTATGAAATTGTCCATTTGAGTTTTCCTCCGGCTTAGTTATTGCTTTCATGACATTAGACCTTATACGCGAATAGAGAGCCCCTTAGATGTGGATTATGAAACCGAAAGAGTTTACGGCGCCAAATTTGCACAGCTTTTAATCAATACAAACATTAAAACAATAAATGAAGTTAAGAATGTTCTCAGTATACCCGATATTTTCAATATTAAAAATTTTGACAAGTTTTCAACTATGAAATGTTCAAGTGAAGAAAAGCTTGCGCCTCTCATCTACAACTCCGACTTGATTAATTCAGATCAATTCAATCAATTAAAGAATAACAGGTAATTAAATCTCACTGCATAAGACCAAAATAGCTAATTGAAATTAAAAATATAAATAAATCAGTTCATAATCGCTGCTTTCGATCGAAAAGATCCGCTCGTTATATATCTATTGTACATAAAATGATTTATTGGCCTCTATAGACACGTTAAAATTACGTCCACTGGTTCTACAAGCGGGCGAATGTTCTTTGAACTTACATTGCCATGTTGCACATATTGCACATCTTATTTAATCAAGTGTTTGAAAATTTTTGACTTTGAGATAAATAAAATAACAGTTTGCAGTGTGGAAGGAAGTTGTGTTTCTCAAAACCCATGCTTTCGGCCTTATTCCTCTTGAATACGAAATTTTTAACGAAATTAAAAATTCATATAAATTTTGATCAAAAAAAAAAAAAAAAAATAAATACAAATATTAATTAAAAAAAGTTTATATTAACAAATAGTTGAAAAAATAATAAAATAACAGAAAATTCAATCAAATACGCATACATAATGAATAAATGATATGGAAAATGGAAAAGAAGAATTTCAATTATCGTAACTAATGAAAATTGGAAATGCATATCATATTTCCGGATGAGAAAAAGATGGCAATGTCGCCCTGTCAACCAATTTTTCTCCTAGGCTTCCAGAGTACACATAGTACAGTACACAGTTATCAAAGAAGTGTCGATTGCCACTATTCGGTATTGGTCTCCCATTGATCTCCCATATACGATAATATATTGCAACCCCAAAAAGTTAGAAATTAAAGGAAAAAGATAAAGCTACTGTTTAGAGATTTGGAGCGCTTCAATTATTTGAACAACTCAATGGATGATATAGTATGCTCTTCGACGACTCTATTACGACGATATTTTTTGGAGAGAAAATATTACAAATAAATAAATGAGAAATGATTTTCGGAAAATTATCGGCTCTCGTTCATTCATTTTCATTGGTCGTGAAGGCGGGATTTATTACATCAATTTGGCGAGGAAATGTTCAACAACAAAATCAACTTTTCGGTGATATAAGCGATAGTATGTTAGCATATTTTCGTATATGAAGGCAGTGTTTTATTTTTTTCTTTTACTTTTTTCTTTGTTTGGCGTACATTTTTCACACTAAGTATTAACGGTTTATCATGTTGTAAGAAACATTTTCCGAGAACTATACCCCTAGAAAAGTGTACGAGTATTATTTTACACATATGCATTCTAGAAACCGTTATAGATCAGCAACTTGTAACAATAAAAATGCAAAAGTGCATTTACATTTCGCAAGCGAATAAACCAACAAAAATATGAATGCGAATCGAAATGCAAGCCCGAATAATGCAACAACAAAGTTAGTTATAGTGGTTCGACACACATAAATTTAGTCAACATAAATGTAACAATATTTTGATAAATATGCGAACAGTAACAATTGCAATAACAACAACAAAATCAGCAATAGCAGCAACAACAATAACAACAACAGTCACATCAACAACAAAATAAGTAGCTAAACTCTTAAAGAGAACAATGCCAGCAAACAAACGAAAGCAAACAAAGACCATAGAGTTTAGCTGACGGTTGACTAAATGAAATCAATGCTGCCCCACCGTCACCGTCACTGCCACAGCCACCGCCACCGTCATAGTCATAGTCATCGTCATCGTCATCGTCACCGCCACCATCACCCTAACGAGTCTAACTCGGTGTAAGTGTGTTAAACAGGGAAAAGCTTAAAACTTGGCAAAAAGGCATTGAAGTAATAAATTTTGTCTTGTAAGTATAACAATTTGTATGTAAAAGCGCAAAAGGCGCTGTTATAAGTCAAAATAAGTTTTGGCGGCTGTATTTTTTGCATTTGTTGTAGCGATGCGCACACAGTTGACTATAATCCACAGGGAATTGTTGTTTAGCATGGTAGAGTTACCAGCTACCAGCAGAAGCTAAAATATTGTTGTTGTTGTTGCTGTTTTATTTTTATTTATTTATTTATTTTTTTTTTTTGGTTTTTTTTTGTAATATTCTTTGTAAGCAAATAATGCAGCGAGCGTACAGCAAAAATCAACAATAGTTTAAGGAGACTACATGTAAATGCATTTCCATTGACTCGCTTATACCGAGGAAAATAAACGGTTCGCCTGTAAGTCGATTTGTGCAATTGGATGTCTTTGTGTGCGTGTTTGTGTGAATTTAGTGATACATTATTAAAAACTTCTTCGTGTGTATATTTGTGTGCAAATAGATATGTATCGAAGGCGGCTCTTCTTTGCTTTACAGCATTACGAGCCACAGCCAGACCCAAAACTGTTTTACGATTTGCAAATATTTTGTCATTGTATTAAGATTTATGGAGTGGAAAGTTTTCTGCTTCTTTATCCCCTTCTTTGCCATTCTGTTGTTTGCATTTGTTTCAGTTTTTGTTTTTATTATAATTCTTTTTTCTTCTAAGAAATTTTGTTTCTCTGGGTATTTTAGAGCAACAACGGCAACCTGCAGCAAAATATTTGACACAATTCTCAGTCTCTTCTCCCTGTTTGGCATTTAGGAGGCAGGCAGGCAGTCACATCATTGTCATCAATGTTCAGCGTCGTGATCATGTGCATCATTTGGCTCACAGCATGTGTGACACTTACGCCTTACACAACCAGTCATACACATTGTATCGCAAAAGTTTATTAGATATATATATATATATATATATATATATATATATATATATATATATATGTATATATATATATGTGTGTGTGTGTGTGTGCATGTTTGTGTGTGTGTATAGATATATGTATATGTGTATGCATGTGTTTGTTTGTGCGTGCGCAGGTCGTAAGCATCAAGCCGAGGCAACATAAAAACCATTGCCCGGAAAATAAACTGCTAAATCGCATGTAATTGTTTAATAATTCTTTAAAATGTGTGCGTTTTATTTTTCGGTTTAGCAAAAGAGTTTTTAAAAAAGATTTAAAATTACAATTAATTTGCTAAGCTCTCTTTTGACTTTACTCCATTTACAATATCTGTTGTGGCTCCCCGGGCCATAGATATTGCATGCTTTTAAATATTGGCTGAATGGGTTGCTGCTAAGTGTCGTTGTGACTGCAAATGAAGACAAATGACTAACATGCAAACCATTAATTTTTCTTCACTTCATTTCAGTTCAGCTCAGTTTACTTCTACTGAACAACTAAGCCACACAGACGGAGAGAGAAGTGAAAAGAACTAAAAGAGGAACGTACATAAATACACACATATATACAAAGAGACAGACAGACAGGCAGGCAGACAGACAGATAGATAGATAGACGGACAAAGACGATGGCAACCATTTAGCAAGTAACACCTTTGCCACAACTCTCTGCAAATAAGAAGTTCTCAACTGTTTGTATAGAAAATAAAAAGGAACGCAACAAGCGCAACCACCGCTGAAACACTTTGAAAATCAAAGTGGAAAGGTTTCGTGTGGTCTGTTTTGTGTGTTGAGAAATTATTTTAAACACATTTTAAAACACGTTCATCATTTGATTGTTGTTTGTTGCTTGTTGTTGTTTCTGCAGCTGCTACTATTACTGCTGTTGTTAAACCATCAGTTAATTCGTCTACATTTGAAGTTAGACATTAATGTCTACGTTGTACGTCTGTCCGGTGTTTATATGTATATATATATATATTTATATATATATGTGCATATTATAGTTTTACCAATTGCCGCCGCCACATGGACATTCATTGTTGAGACATACTAGTCGTACGTCTGCCAGAATGGTATGATGTGACATTGTTGTTTGACTTATGTACATGTTCTGTCACCATCAGCGTCAAATAATTTTGTTGTTGCTGTTATTTTCCTTTTAGTTGGATAATCATTGATTGCTTTGAATAGCACTTAGAAGCAGTAAACGAAACCTAATAGTAAGAGCGTAAACTTATTACACCGCAAAGGAAAACAATCACACAGTTATAATAGATCAAGTAAAAAGTTCGTAACGTTCTCTCCTATAGTGGGCTCTCGATTTGCCAAACCATTTCACATCATTCAGATCAACAATCACAACATACCATAGCGCATGCGAAATGTGTCAATCCATACGTAATTAAAAGCAAACGCTAACATTCGATATTTACCAAAGCAATCGAAAGCAATTAATTGTGTTGTGTTAATTGTGTCAACATCCCAAAAAGGAAAAATTTTTGATCTGTTACAATAACAGTTCGATTATGACGGTAACGCATGACATGACGCATGGGTTACAAAGACCTGCATGATGTTAAAGCTGAATTTCAAATTCGATCAAAATCAGCAAGACAAGCGAAGAGCGCGCTCGCTTCAATTCTGAAAACATGGATCGATCGACAAAAAATGCACTCACCTCTGTCTGACCAATCCTCAAATTTGAGGAAGAATTGAGAAAGACCAGCACGTTTCAACTTACAACATTGCCGCACAGCTAAAGACTAACAAGAAAAATAAAACGGTTTTGAAGCATTTTGCAAAGAACTAGCAAAAAAAAAGAAGAAGCTTGAAACTGCTGAAGCACTGCTGAAAGCAAACAAAATCGAAGCAGGCAACTAAAAGTGATTCACTTACCATAGTAACGTGGAAGATGTATGCAGTTGGGTAAACACATGGTGACAATGTTCGGATTGGCGCACCGTAATGTAAAGCTTTTCGTTTAGTGGAAGTGGCAGGAAATCGGTCATAGTGACTTGTGCCAGCTAGACGGAACGATTGACTGCACTCCCTACTGTCGGCTTCAATTGTTTGGTCAAGCAAAGAGACGTGGTCCCTGCCCGGCCACACAAGACTAACTTTAGCGGAAAGTTTTATTACATCCACCGTATAATATACGCCAAGCCCAGCCCCAACAGTTCTGCAGAATTCTTTTAATTGTGTGCAACAACCTGACTTGAAAGGCGGCCTTTGAGTCCCACATAATCTCATAGTTTTAGTTCAAAAATTTGAAAATTTCTGCTTGGACTGTAAGGACTTGATTAACTCAAGAGAACAAACGGCACAAGATTATCTGTATAACACCTTTTTTTTTTATAAGATATTATTTGTATAACAAATTGCGCATATTTGATGTTTTTTAAGTTGTTAAGCTATTCATTCATTGCCTGCATGGTAGTTCATCGGTCTACCTATGATTATTAATATTACAATCACAATTTTGTTACGTTCACTAAATACTTTTTCTACTTTTAGCAGTTCGTTCCCGACTTATATCTGGCAGATCCGATAAAACTCATCTACGGGAAGATTCTGGGCCAGTTTTTCCGTATATACTACACTAAATATGAGGTAAGTGCATAAATGGGCGTAATCTGGCTAAAGTGGCTAAATTTCAACCCTGAGAAGAATTGAAAATATTTCAATGAGACTGCGTTTACTGTGCAAACAAAGTGTGATTATATCAACGTATACAAGTATTTTTTATGTCATTACTACCGTAAGCAAATTTTCATCATGCAATGTTGACCAACGTTGTACAATGTTGACATTTTACCACACATTGATGTGAAGATACGAAGATGAAAGCGCCGAACTCGTAAAATACAAGCTAACATAACAAAACTTTTAGTTATTCCATTCAAAAACTGGATATAACTAAAATAAATCTTTCAAGCAAATCGCTTATGTAAAAAGAAAAAAAATAAATAAATAAATAAGTAAAAATAAAATTAATTAATATATACGTTTTTGTAAAAGCATTTACTAACTTGGCCATTGCAAGCTTCCCTTCTAGAAACACAGATCTCTTCAAATTATTGGCCTTTTTTACTTGCAAACTGATCGCTGTTCAAATATCGTTCAAATTCTTGTACAATGTTCAAGAAAGCAATTTTTATATACCCGCTACCGAAGAATGAGGGTGTATGCTAAGTTTGTCATAACGTTTGCAAAACCCCCCAAAAGGGGGCTTTAGAGACCCTATAAAGTTAAGATATTCTTAATGAGCGCATGTCTGTTCGTCTGTGTGGTGGTGTGTTGTTGATGCTCTCTTGGTCGCAAATATGAAGATATCGTCTTCAAATTTGATAGAAACATTGAAAGTCTGGGCACACATGTTGCTATTGAAAATGGGGCAAATTGGCCCGAGCACAAGCCAGCAGTGAAACGTAAGTTGAACGTAACTTCGTTTCTCTAACCAAAACATTGTGGGTTTTTTCTTCCATTATTTCATCAAATTATGAAAAACTGTACTATTTGTGCGCAACAATGTAAGAAATCGCCCATGCCTCACTTTTATGAGGTTATATGCTTACTAATCATAAGGCAAACAAGACAGAGTGTGTCCTCAAAGAAGATATGTTATCCTCAAATAAAGATATGTTATCTGCCTAAAAATACGTTAATTCTAAAATAAACACGACGGACACCACGACCTGGTGGATTAAGTTTTTCTTAATAATACCATCGATATGGATATCAAACAAAAAAGAAAAGAGTAGAACGCAACAGGTTAAGTGTGTTAATTTTGCACTAATTGTGGTGGACGTGGCGGACAAATTTTTCTTAACAAGACCTTTTTGTGACATAGAAGGTGAGAGATAAATTTTATCCTATTCACTTTTCTTATGACCATAAGAGGAAGCATGGGGCGATAAAGAATTTAATGGTTCTGGGAAACTTGAAATCTATAACTTTCTTACTTGTTCAAATTCAAGCGATTTCGTAACGCAATAGTTGAACCTATTCATTTCTTCGAGACCCTTGACAATTTGACTTATGGAAATTCTTCGTCGTTTCATTACTTTTCACTATTTTCAATATATTCGTTACGGAACTGCGGTACGTTCTGCTGCACTAAATATTTTTGATTAACTTGAAGCAGAGAAAACAAATATTGGACTTGTGTATGGTAAACAGACAAGTTGATTTAAGTTGGGTATACCCAATTAACGAACCATATGTGCGGCATCGAGCAATGGAATTTCGTTTGCCTCGTAACTGTAACTTTATTGTATTGTATTACTTTTAGAAAACGTCTCGAACTCTCGAACGATGCCTATCACGAGCTAATGTCATTTTCATCATTTAATCATTATTTAAGTTTACTTTGGAAGCGGGGCAAGTCGCTCTTTCTTTTTTGTGACAATGTTTGTGATATTCAAAGATTTGCATCTCAATAAATTCAAAAAGTATTTTTAAACACTAATGGACATATATTTTTTATTTTGTAATACTAGATACCCCAAGCTTATTATACACCATAGTGTTTATAGTGCTGACTAAATAAAGGCTGCATTATAATGTGTAATATAGACTTAAAAGGATTTGCCTCAATTCCGCCAATGAATGGGTTATTGCAATTGTTAATTAAAGGGAAAATACTTGCAGTTGTGTTAGCTTTTTTCATTGATGAAAACTTACTTCGATTTTATATAAATAGTTAAGCATTTGTTAAAAATATTACTGCCATGTCGGCAGATTTACAAACGATTGATTTTTCGGATTCGCATTTCTATCATTTCAAATTCGCGATCACTTGGTCCTCGAAATCAAAATTTTTGATGAACGATTTTTAGTTCATTATGACGGGACTAAGCGATTTTCATTTACATTAAGGCCAACTTTATATATCCATTTCTCGTACCGCTATAAGCTAGAACAAGTTACTATTTCTTGTGATCCCCTTGATGCTATTGTTTCATCGCAAACACACGTGCTAACTTGATCATTACGAAAAGTTGTGGAAGCCTTTATTCAATGCACTCATACACTGCCTATAATATGCTATGGCTAGGAGAGAATCCCGACTATCAAGTCAATAGTCCCGGCTTCAAATCAAATCAAAATGCGTAGCTATAGTAGTAGTGAGTGCTCAGCCGACAAAAGCAGAACACTTGCCGAATGAACACAACTGCACTAGAGACTGCGGCCACCGTCTCCCTATCTTCTTCTCTTTCCTCATTTCTTGCTGGCCACTGTCATCGTGTTACACGAATGGAGGGCATCTCCTAAGTTATTGGTCATGTTAAAAAAAAAAAAACAAAAAACAAAAATTGATACAGTCAGCTTAGGATAAGATTTTGCATATCAAGGGCGAATGCAAAATATTTTTTCGGATTATTTACAACCAAATGTTGTTTCTGTTTCCTCCCCACTCCAAAAGCTTTATTGTAGCCAGTTTGGCGTTTATCAAGTGAATTTCAAGTGAATGCGACAAAATAAACATATTAGGACAATACCATTACACCTAAATTTTCCATCTCCAAAACATTAAGTGATATGCATTGCTTTGACTATGATACCGATAAACAGATCGCATAAAGTTTTTTCTATTTGCCTAAGTGCCGACAACTTTAGATGCTAGTGCTTTAACACTTTAAGCTTAGAATTTATTTCTCTGGCTAAATTAACGATGATAAAAATGTTTATCTAAATCATCATTGTCTTCATTTTCTTCAAAAATTTGTGCTTATGAGTTTCACTCTTCGCAAAACAACGATTGATCGTTTGCTGTTTTCAAACAACGTTTCTGGACGCGTTAGACGTCCCAAAAAGGGCACACTGTGGCGAACAGCAAAAATACCCTAAAAATTATTTTCGGTAAACGAAAGGTGAAGTTGCGCAACATATGAGGATGCAACCTATGCACTCCTTTTTATGAAAATTTAGCTATGAAACAACTGATATTACAGCAGAACAAAACAATCAACGTGTTATTGATTCGGTTCGCTGATAAAATTCAATGTGCATCTATTGCTGGTCTGATTCCTAAAGGTTACTATGTGTTTGCAAATCGCAAATGATACGTTGAAATAATACAAATGTTCATCGCAGAAACTGAAGCATATTGGCTTAAGGGTCTTAACCAATCGTTTCATAAAAACGAATCCCGCGTATTACTCTTCAAGGACACGCAATGATGAGCCGTATGAAAGTCGAATTTTCAAAAACAAACAAAATTATTCGTTCTTTTTCGTCAATAATCAGACTTAGTCTAGCAGATATTCAGTTCATTGAATATTTACTGGCACTACAGCTTAGTTACTATTTGGTTTTCAATTCTTCTTAAAAACTCAACATTTTCATTTGCGTTGCTGCAATAAGTTATACCTTATTATTATTATTGTTGCTTTAATTTTCTGGCAAAATTTTTGTGTTAAATGTGTTCGCTTTCTTTGTTTATAAAGCGGGATATGTTAGTATTACGTATCAGATAAGGAAGAGCGAACACTTCTCCCGATATTGTAAAATTTATTAATTTCTCATTCCATTTCAGTTATAAAGAAAGCACATAAATACCACACCTGTAAAAATCCTTAAAATCTCCAAACAGGGATTGCATTTATGGAATTTAATAAGTGAGCTGAACTAAAAGTCATCAAGCTTTCAATCTAAACATATCGTATGTTGTTCTTATTATTGTTATTATTAAAACTATGTAATATTAGGAATTAGGGAATAAATATTATTTTTATACCCATTACCGAAGAACGAGGTGTACAGTCATTTTATCAAAACGCTGGCAACGCCCAGAACAAAGAATCAAAGACCCTAAAAAGTATATATATCCTTGATCAGCATCAAATTATGAATCGACTTAAGCATATTCATCTGACCATCTATCCATTTGTCGGTCTGACCGTCTGTCCGTCCGTGTGCAATGTCTCTTTTAAACATTCTCCTGACCGCAAAAAGGAAGCTATCGACTTCAATTGTGGCAGAAATATCGAAAGCTCTCACAGCCCCACGTAAACTGAGAACAACTCTTTTTATCAAAAGGGAGAAAAAATTGGTTTATCGATCATTATTCATGAGCTGTAGCAAACAAATGTACAAACATTTGAAAGCACATTCTTTAGGCGATGCTATACGATCTGTGCACAAAAATGGAAAATATTGACCACGCCTACCCCAAATATTTAATTATTTTTAAAATCCCTTCATAACACGCAGAAACAAGCTTCAAAAATCCCATAAAGTATACAAATTCTTGGCCAGTTACAACTCGTGAATGCACTTAAACATGTCCGCCTGTTTGTCTGTCCACCTGTTTGTTTGGGCAACTTTGTACTATTTGTGGTGACCATTCTCCCATTACCGACAATGACGATATCGCCTACAAATTTTCAAAGGACACGCCTACAACGCCCACATGCCTCTACGACAAAAACTTTTACTTTGAAAATAGAAGAAACCAACTGCGCTGCGCCCACTCCTTATTATAGAGCATGAGAATTTTGTTCTCTCAATTCTTTTGCCTTTCTTTGGGCTAAACGGTGATGGGTATAAAAGATTCAGTCCCGACCGAATTTAATGTGCTTATTTGTTCATATTTACAGAGCCCAGATTCAAAGGTTACGATTTCGATAATAGTTAATCAACTGCATGACGAGTCACGTCATCTCTTTGTTTGTATTTTGTTTATTGGTAGGATATCATTTCTATCAAACGCTGAAGCTGAAATTTCACTTATTATGGCTTATTCACTGTAACCACAATCGTTGATTTTCAGTTGGCCAAATAATCAAGAAAACTTCCAACGATTTCAGACGCAGCTTTACTCACAGATCTTGAATGGATAATTCCTTTTTTGCTCTATTATCTTCTTTATCGCACAGAGGCACACCCACACCTGGTACAGAGCCAAGTTCCAAGTGAACGCGTAAACCATATCAACATGCAAAACCTTGGCAACCGATAACAGTAAACAACACCAGTTAATTTTGAAATCATAATGAGATGTTAAGATTGCAAGTTAGTTTAATTACGATATAGGCGAATCGCTCGTATTAAGCAAAGTTGTTTTGATAGACTTCGATCCAATGTTGAGATTAAGCGATGGACTTCGTTTAGGTTTCTGCAAACAAATGTGAATGGATTAAGCAGCTCATTATTATTTTTCCTTTGACTAAGCTTAATGGGAATAAAGTGTCTAAAGAAGCGCTTAGGGATCTCGGCAAGTAATGTGGACGAATTGACATTAATCCCATTAATTAACTTAACTAAGCAGAAAACACCAAGGATAAATCCACGTTTCTTAAGTAACGGTGACTATAGCAGAAGCAACCTATTTTCATAAGGAGGAAGAGAGATAAGCGAATCCCACATCTAAGGTCCTAACGGCAAGAATTTCTTTATTCCATTGAATACACAGAACACCTACAGCAAGAAGACGACACAACAGAGGCGCATGCAGCTATTGGTCTAACTAAGCGCATGTATAGCATGTACAGTCTTTTTGTAATGTAAAGATCCTTAAGCTCGTTGGACCACCTCTTAATGAAACGAAGCACGGACCTCGCTCAGTGCGCAAATTAAAACGTTGTCCTTAGTCCATAAAAAGTATTCCTCTTAACCAAGTAAGTGTACGTCGAGAAATCTGTTATTTCGCTTAACATTAAAGCATTCATATAATAATTCAATAGATTAAACGGTGATCGTTTTCAAGACGATCGACAGGCACATTTACGTTAGATTAGAAGAAGTAAGACAGATGAGAAGAAAGAAATATGTTTTCTGCTTCTAGCTTAGAATCAATTGGAAAAACGGAAGACAATCGAAGATCATAAAAGCCCGGTTTACGTTGGATTGCTTCATAGGCGCTGACTTGCCAATTCAAATGCTTACGATCAGCAACCAATGAAAATGGGATATACGAGCCAGTCAAGCACGAACGAAATTGCAAAGCTTAAAAGCTTCGCGATGACAATCGCCTGACATCTTTGCTACTTCATGGACAATTATTGCTGCTTGACTATGAGAAATCCTGTTCGATGTCATCTAATCATCACTTTTCGCAAAGATGGGAAAATTTTGTAAAGACACTTGATTCAGCATTTGTGCTAATAAAGACTAGAATATACATGAGCAATATCAGGAACTATCAAATTAAGAGATAAGCAGGAACAAAATTTCGGAACTCCTTTATATAAAAAGGGGAAAAAACTGTGACTTGTTTTTGCTAATTGTATATGCTTTTCTTTAAAGATAAGTGCGGAGTTTGTACGTTTGTATATTATAATAAAAGTTTACATTAAGAGCAATTTCCATCAATCCATTGGATATGTCGAGCATTAGGCATTCAATATTTTCAACCGATTAATATACAAATGGTTTAGATTTGATTGCGTCCACCCAGCAAAACTAGTGTGTTTTTAAAGTGTTTGTTTTTGTTTTTAGTTTCAAATTATAATTGCAAAACGTTTTGTATATTGTTCACTTTGTCCCCTCCGCCATCACTATCAGTATCACGCGAGCACCAGCCCCATCCCATATACAAATAAACATAAATGCGAAAATGAAATCACTTTAATTTTTTTTTTTTCACATTTATGGCATAACATTGCCCAAAATTACCAACAGACCTTATAGAGCAAACAAAACGGACACGAGACCAAATCAGTCAGCACTTAAAAAAAGATTATACCATATAAGAGAGCAGGCGAGTTTCGTTTTATTTATTTATTTTTTATTTTTTTTTTTTTTTATAAAAACAAATAAAATCAAACTCTGATTTAGTTTTCAAATTTATATATTTATTTATTTACTTCTATATATCTATGTGCTGGCGAACAGTGGCTGAAGCTTGTGACTTGAAAACTAACAATAAAAGCAACAAAAAGAAGGCAAAAAAGAAGAAAATAAATAAGAAAAAAACTTGACTTGCATTCAATCATGTACAAGCAATTTTAAAACAATTTTCAACTTACTGACAGTTTGCTACTGTTCTTGTTGTCATAAGAAACACAAGCGCAAATACAAACAACATACATAGACAAACTTACTGATAGGTGTACGGGTGTCTGTCCGATTGCAGCTAGCCAGCTAGCTATAAGAACTCTGTAAAGCTTCTACTAAGAATGACTTTGGTACCAATCTGTCCATCATCATTATCATCAAAATGCCGCGTTACTTAGCCAGCACAACGCGAGAATAGAATAAATATAAAAATAAAAGAAAAACTAAAACCAAAAAGAGAAAAACATTAACTTAACACATATAAAGGCCAAAGGCTCAAGCACTAGTACTACTTGTGCTTCATACAACAGGGAACTAAACCGCAATGTGATCTACACTGAACACCCAGTAGCTTCTTTTCTTTGCTTTTTTCTTTTTTACCTTATTATTATTAGTAAGTGTAGCAACAAGAGCAATAGATAGAAAAAAGTAAAAAAATAAATAAAAAAAGCTTACTATCAAAGTTGTGGATTCTGCGTGTAGATGCCAAGGCAATTACTTTGTAATTTAAGTTATTGATTGCCACGCTGTTGCCTGGCTTGATTTTGGGTCCACACAGATTATTGTAACCATTGTGCTGATGAAAAGATGACTACTACTGACTGTTTTTCGCCTGCTCAACTACCTACTGAGCTAATCTTTGAATTATTTCTAATTTTTATATATATATATATATATTTTTTTTTTCGTTGTAATAGTTTCAGAAAAAATATTGAGAGATTTTTTGTCATACTATCTTGCTTGCAGTCATATATCGGGCAATACCAATCAATTTGCATCATTCTGATGTGCGATTGAAAGATGATACTTCATTCTATTTCGTCAACCGTATCAGCAGCAATACTAGAAAATGATATTTTGCAATTTCACTACGAAAAGAGTAAAAACCCTATACGAAGTCTGAGAAAAATTTTGCGATATTTGCAGTCAACATGATTTATAAAATAGAACGGCACGTAAAGAGTTTTGTCGCTTCGAGTCCGGAAATTTAGCCGTGAAAAACGTACTTTACTTCGGTCGAGTAGTCATTAAAAATGTCAATGAAATCTTACACAAAATCGAAATTTAAAGACACATATGCGTTCACGACGTTGTTAAGTAATTAAGTAGTGATCACAAGACAATTTTACAATAAATTCCAACACACAGAGACCCTCGAAATTTGGGTATATTGATCGAGTTCGTATCAGCGAATCGGTCCTGATGCCCAACAAAATAGAACACGGCATTCTTGGTCCAAAAAAATTGATGGTCAAAACCACCGCGAATGACGACAAAGAAAGGGTTGTGTGTATGTATAGTCAATTTGGTGGGGAGTCACATATTATAAAGTTCTAAAAACGGTTTCAAAAGAGAACAATGAAAATTGCTTGATCCACTTTCTTCGCAATTAAACCACAAAAATTCTACGCCGATGAAACTTCTCAATGGAACAAATAATGGCAAAGAGGCGTAGATAATAAGCTCCATTATCTACT